>CAUYUJ010011225.1:718767-736211 GCA_963575745.1 Prorocentrum cordatum
CGACGCAAAAAAAAAAACGGGGTCGTCTGCGCCGACATTGGCGTGTGGGCTGCCCGCGTAAGGTCGCGCGTAAGCGCCATCGTTCCCAATGTAACGTGCCGCGCTGGCGGTCCGCGTAAGCCGCCGCGTAAGGTCGCTATGACGTCTCGCGTAAGTCCTCTTTTTGATCGTCTCTCATCTGGCGTGCGATCCTTGTATTTTCGTCGCCCAGGTGGGCGGCGGGCGCGAAGAAGACCGTGCGCCGCGCATCGCGGGGCGCGATATGCTCGAAGCTGGTTCCCCGAATCTCAGGGGGGAACGCTGGGGGGGGGGCACCCTCGTAGCTGGTGCCTGCGGCATCTTCTGGCTATGTGGGGGGTTCTCTCGTGGCCGCGGCCGGGCGCGGGCTTCGGCCCGGTGGTGGGGGGGAGGGCCGGGCGGTGCCAGGACGAGGATCAGTCGCTCCAGAGCGTCCCAGGAAGCTCTCAGAGCGTGCTGGGGCGCTCTGGTGACGGCCGTGGCGCCCGATGCATCCGACCCGCGAGCTCTCGGAGATTCCCGTTGGATCCCCATCCGAGTCTAGCCTCATACAGTCAACCCGCATAGTAAGGATGGGCAACCTTCCCAAGGGTACCCTTGCATCCTTGCCTCCTCGGTCCATCCTTCGCCGCTTTCGCTGGCCGCGCCCCGCTCGAAGAAGCTTCGAAATGGGCGTCCTAGCCCTTGCATCCTTATCGCGCATCCTTACTATACTGGTTGACTGTACTGCCCTCGGGGGGGGGGGCGAGAGGAGCGGCGCCCTCGGGAAGGCTGGGGGCCAAAGTCAGCATTGCGTGCATGCGGGCCGCCGCACGAGGTGCTGCCCCTGCTTCTTCTTCTTCGTGCGCGCGCACGCCCCTTGGATCGGGACGATCGAGGTGGGTATGGGAAGAGTAGGCGCAAAGACCTACACCAATTCCTGATCATTTTGGACAGTAGTCGCTGTCAGTGCCGCCGCGGGCCGTGTTCATTTGAGAAAGAAGCCCGCCTGCCCAACAGCGGCCGCTGTCGGTTTTGGACGACAGTTGTCGTCTCGCATCGTACCCATTCTTTGCGTACCCATTTCGGGCGTCCAGAGTGGAGATGCAACGGTATATATCTCTTTGCAGCCATGGGGTGTTCGGACGTGCGGGACCAGGCCAGGGGCCCTCTTTGAAGTGACGGGATCCCCCCGCGGGGCGTTCGGCTGGGCATCGCTCGGACGTGCGCATGCTTTCTCGGCCATGACCTTTGAGGAGTATCCTGGATCATCGAGCAAGAAACAACTCTCACGAAAACGAAACGTGCATGGGGAATGGACGTCCGAGCGATGGCAAGGTCAATCCCTTCTTGGAAGGCCCCGTGCTTCCTCCTCACCCACGCATGCCTTGAACGGACAGCTCAAGGTTGAGCCTGCTTGTTTTTTTGAAGTCTTCTGCCGGGGGCCCGCCGCTGGGCCCCAGGGCCGGCAACCGAACGGCTCGCGTCGAGAAGCGGGCCCCGGTGATATGGTCGGGGCTCCCGGGGTGCCCGCCTGGAACAGGAAGCCAAGACATCGGATGCATCTGGGCAGACGACCGCCCCCCTCTCGCTCCGCTCGGTTCGGACGCGCAGGGGGGGGGGTCATTGGGAAGGGGGGGCAGTGCTCGAACTAAGCTGCGTTTTGGCGATGTCGTGGGCCGTTTTCGTTCCGACGTCGCTTTGTAGCAGAGGCGACTTGACAACAAAACGAGGGAAAACGCAAGTAAAAGACGAATCGAATAATACTGTTCAGGTCGATCCCTGGGGCGGGGTTCAGGGACAACGTTGTGGGGGTTGATGGAGCTGGGGATGTAGCGTCCTCCGATCGCCCACGAATCGCCGGTAGGGGCCCGACAGCCCGCCCCGCCCATGAATTCGCGTTTCGCCATCCGGAGGCCTATCGGCGATGTATAGCCGATCCCAGCTCGATGTATCCCCCCCTGAGCCGGCCCCCCCCCGACGTTGACCGACAGAGCGCCTTGCCCGATTCACGGGCGCCTGCAGCGCGGGGAAAGCCAGCCGCGCGAGTTGATTCGCTTACCCCCCCGTGAATTACTGCCCATCCCCTCGTGAAGTGGTCCTGCTAGAGATGCGGCTGGCCAGGTGGCACATCTGCTCTTCTGCGCGTCTTGTACTGTTTCCTCTTCAGGGGCGACGCCCGCTGTGCTCACTGCAGCGCGGCCTGGAACATGCCAGGACCCCCCCTCTCGCACGACCCAGCGCACCGCATCGGGCGCGCTGACAGGTCTCGGGGGTGGCCAAGAGGGGGCTGAGGACGCGGGGGAGGGGATATCATGGCCAGGGCAACATCTCCACGGATTTCACGGCCCCCCCTTCTTGCTTCAGTACGTCCCCAGGATGGCCCCCCCCCCTGGGCCGCGCACGTGCGTGCCTCGGGCCAAGATCTGCAAGAAAGCGCGTTCTGTAGGAGCTTGGAGGGGGGGGGGCCGAAACCGGCCCCCCATCCCTGGTTAAAGGGAGCGGGGGGGTTCGAACCCCTCCCCTCCCCTCCCCCTGGGCCTGCGCTAGCGCCGTCGGCGGCCACCCTCCCCCTCCCAGGCCGGCGCCGGCGCCGGCGCCAGCGCCGGCTGTCGGCGGCGGTGGGGATCAGCGACGAGGACGACGATTCAAAGGGGGAAAAGGAGTTCGAACCCGACCCCCCTCGCTCTGAGCTGGCGCCAGCGCCAGCGACGACGATGACGACGACGACGACGGCGACGACGGAAACGACGGAGACGACGACGACGACGACGACGACGACGACGACGACGACATCGACGACGACGACGACGACATCGACGACGACGGGCACGACGACGACGACGACGAAGACCACGAGGACGACGACGACGGCGACGACGACGGCGACGACGGCGATGATGTCGAGCACGACGACCACGACGACGACGAAGACAAAAACGACGACGATGACGACGGCGACGACGATGACGGCGACGACGACGGCGACGACGACGACGACGATGGCGTCGACGGCTACGTCGACGATGACGACGACAACGATCACGGCGACGACGACGATGGCGACGAGCACGACGACGACGACGGCGACGACGGCGACGACGACGACGTCGACCAAGACGACGACGACGACGACAACGGCGACGAAGGCGACAATGACGGCGACGTTGGCGACGACAACGATGACGAGCACGACGACGACGACGGCGACGACGACGGCGACGACGACGGCGATGACGGCGACGACGACGACGGCGGCGACGACGACGACGGCGGCGACGACTTCAACCACGACGACGATGGCGACGACCACGACGACGACGGCGACGACACCGACGACGACGACGATGACGGCGACGAGCATGACGACGACGACGGCGACGACGACGACAACGACGGCGACGGCAACGACGAAACCGACGATGGCGACGACGACGAAGAAATCGACCACGACGACGACGTCAACGACGACGACGACGAGCACGACGTCGACGACGACGATGAAGACGACGATGACGTCGGCGACGACGACGACCATGGCGACGACAACTACGACGACAGCGACGACGACCACGACCACGACGACGACGGAGATTACGAGGTCGACGACTATGACGGCGACGACGACGGCGACGACGACTACCGCAACGACGACGAAGATTATGAGGTCGACGATTTTGACGGCGACGACGAAGACGACGACGACGGCGACGGCGACAATGACGACGACGCCGACACCGACGACGACGACGCCGACGACGACGACGACGGTGAAGGGGACGACGACGACGGCGACGACGACGGTGACGACGACGATGATGGCAACGACGACGACGACGACAACGGCTGCGACCAAGAACACGACGACGACGACGACGACGACTACGACGTCGACTACGACGACGACGGCGACGACGACGGCGATGTCGACGACGACGACGTGCACGACGGCGACGACGACGAAGACGCGGACGACAACAACGGAGACGACGACGGCAACAACGACGGCGGCGACGAAGACTGCGGCGACGACGACGGCGACGGAGACGACGCCGACGATTGCGACGACGGCGACAACGACGACGACACTTACGACGACAACGACGATGAGCACAACGACGACGACGGCGACAACGACGACGACGTCAACGCTGAGGAGGACGACGAGCGACGACGACGACGACAACGACGGAGACGACAACGGAGACAACGACGCCAACAACGACGGCGGCGACGACGACTGCGGCGACGACGACGACGACGAAGATGACGACGGCGATTGCGACGACGGCGACAACGACGACGACGACGACGACGACGACGGCGATCACGGCGACGACGACGACGACGATCACGGCGACGACGGCGACCATGACGACGAGCACGAAGACAAGGATGGGGACGACGACGACAACGACGAAGACGACGACCAAGACGACGACGACCACAACGAAGACGGCGGCGACGACCACTTCGAGCATGACGACGTCAACGACGACTACGGCGACGATGACAACGCTGACGACGACGGCGACGACGGCGACCACAACGCCGACAATTTCGACGGCGATGACGAGGACGGCGACGACGACGGCGACGACGACGACGATGACGACGGCGACGACGGCGTCGACGGCGACGGGGACGACGGCGACGACGACGAGCACGACGACGACGACGCGTTGACGACGGCGACAACAACGACGGTAACGGCGACGACGACGACGACAACGGCAACGTCGGCAGCGGCGACGACGACGCCAATTGCGACGACGACGACGGCGACGACGACGACGACGAGCACGACGAGCACGACGACGATGATGACGACGACAACGACGACGACGACGACGACGGCAACGACGACGGTGACGACGACGACGTCGACGACGGCGACCACGATGACGACGACGACGACGACGACGACGACGACGGCGAGCACAAAGACGATGAGCACAACGACGGCGACGACGACGACGACAGAGACGCGGCGACGACGACGACGAGGACGGCGACGATGGCGACGTTGACGACTACGACGGCGACGGGGAACAGCGACGACGGCGACGACGACGACAACGACGGCGACGGCAACGACGAAATCGACGACGTCGACAACGACGAGCGACGACGACGACAACGAAGACGACGACGACGACGACGACGACGGCGACGGCGACGACGACGACGACAATGACGACGACGACGACAACGACGAAATCGACGTCGACGACGGACGATACCGACGACGACGACGACGACAGCGACAACGACGACGACGACGACGGCGACGACGACGGCGACGACGGCGACGACGACGGAGACGGCGGCGACGACGACTTCGAGCACGACGGCGACGACGAATTCGACGACGACGGCGACGACGGTGACGACGATGACGACAACTACGACATCGACGATGACGACGACATCGACGGCGACCACGACGACTACGAGCATGATGACGACGACGACGACGACACCGACGACGGCGACGACGACGACGGACGATGACGACGACGGCGACGACGATGACGACGTTGACGACGATGACGACGACGACGGCGACGACGACGACGACGGAAACTCGAGGCACGCGACCTCCCTTCGGGTGATACGACCTCCCTTCGGGTGATACGAAGGTTCGGGGGGGGGAACCAACGTCTCACTTGATCGGGCTCGCTATCGATACCACTATCGGTCTCACTATCGGTCTCGCCCGATCGATCCCACTCGATCGATCTTACAATCGACCTCACTCGATCTGTTTCTTTCGATCGATCTCACAATCGATCTGACTATCGACCTCACAACCGATCTCACTATCGATCCCACTATCGATCTCACAATCGATCTCACATCCGGTCTCACTATCGATCTCACTATCGATACCACAACCGATCTCACAATCAACGCCGTCATCATCATCAACATTATCGGCATCAACGTTATCAACATCATCACTGTCATCACAATCGTCATCGGGACACCATCATCATCATCATCATCACCTCATCACCATCATCATCAACATCATCATCACCATCATCATCATCGGGACACCATCATCATCAACATCATCATCATCATCATCGGGACACTTTCCTAATCATCATCGGGACACCATCATCATCAGTATCATCATGACCAACATGCTTAACATCATCATCAACATCGGGACACCATCATCAGCAGCATCATCACCATCATCATCATCATCATCATCATCATCATCATCATCATCATCATCGGCAACATCGGGACACCATCACCATCGTCACCATCTTCATCATCATCGGGACACCATCATCATCATCATCATCATCGTCATCGCCATCGCCATCATCATCATCATCATCATCATCATCATCATCGTCAACATCATCATCATCATCATCATCATCATCATCATCATCATCATCGGGACACCCTCATCATCACCACCACCATCATCATCTTGATCATCATCGTCATCAACATCATCGACATCATCATCATGATCATCATCATGATCATCATCATCATCATCATCATCATCATCATCATCATCATCATCATCATCATCATCATCATCATCATCGCGACACCGACGGGACACCGGCGGGACACTAGCGGGACACCGCGTGGCACTGGCCCCCGGAAGGGGGTCATTTGGTCCGGCCGCGGCCTAGCTGGAGGCGGGACACCGGCGGGACACCGCGCGGCACCGGTTGCCGGAAGGGAGTCATTTGGACCAGCCGCGCCTCGGCCGGAGGAGACTTTCTTCTCGCCCGCCCACGCAGCTTCGCTTCGCCCGCACGCACGGCACGCACGAACACGAAACCGAAACCGATTTCCCGGTAGGGGGGCTCTCCGTTCCACTTCGATCTCACCCCCTCACTTCCGATATATATATATATATATATATATATATATATATATATACATATATATATATATATATATATATATATAATATCATATATATATATATGTAAATATATATAAACACATACAAGGCTGCATTGGCGTTTCGCGCCATGCACCTTGTTCCTTGAAGCTTTGGAATGGTTGGCCCGTGGTGCCATCCTTTTTTCCATTTTAGCCGCGGTCCGAGGCATGTTGCAACTGTCGCCCGCACTGAGCCCGAGGCTACGGATGCACTAAATAACGCAAATTCTTTACGCTTCGCGTATCCCCACCAGCCCATCTCAAAACAGCAACTCTTGCGAAACATGCCGACAGTCGTGTTTTTCAGGCGTGTTTCCGCCTGCCCCCGCATATCTCCCCTGTTCCTCCTTCCTCCCGCCTCCTTGGTACATCCTCCTTGTGGTTGGAGCGGGAGAAGGACGAGGCGGAGGAGGAGGGAGAGAAAGCGCTCCTCGTGGTTTGAGTCGTTTGGGGTTTCTCGTCCTGGTGTGAGCCGTTCGGGCCCTTCTTCCTGGTGTGAGTCGTTCGGGCTCTTCGTGGTGTGCGTCGTTCGGGCTCTTCGTCCTGGTGTGAGTCGTTCGGGCCCCTCCTCCTGGTGTGACTCGTTCGGGCTCCTCGTGGTGTGAGTCGTTCGGGGCCCTCGTCGTGGTGTGAGTCGTTCGGGTTCCTCGTGGTGTGAGTCGTTCGGGCGCCTCGTCCTGGTGTGAGTCGTTCGGGCCCCTCCTTCTGGTGTGAGTCGTTCGGGCTCTTCGTGGTGTGAGTCGTTCGGGCCCCTCGTCCTGGTGTGAGTCGTTCGGGCTCCCTCGTGGTGTGAGTCGTTCGGGCCCCTCGTAGTAGGAGTAGTAGTAGTAGTAGTAGTAGTAGTAGTAGTAGTAGTAGTAGTAGTAGTAGTAGTAGTAGTAGTAGTAGTAGTAGTAGTAGTAGTAGTAGTAGTAGTAGTAGTAGTAGTAGTAGTAGTAGTAGTAGTAGTAGTAGTAGTAGTAGTAGTAGTAGTAGTAGTAGTAGTAGTAGTAGTAGTAGTAGTAGTAGTAGTAGTAGTAGTAGTAGTAGTAGTAGTAGTAGTAGTAGTAGTAGTAGTAGTAGTAGTAGTAGTAGTAGTAGTAGTAGTAGTAGTAGTAGTAGTAGTAGTAGTAGTAGTAGTAGTAGTAGTAGTAGTAGTAGTAGTAGTAGTAGTAGTAGTAGTAGTAGTAGTAGTAGTAGTAGTAGTAGTAGTAGTAGTAGTAGTAGTAGTAGTAGTAGTAGTAGTAGTAGTAGTAGTAGTAGTAGTAGTAGTAGTAGTAGTAGTAGTAGTAGTAGTCTTTTGAGAGCCTGTTGGAGGCCTTTTGGGGCGTCTTGGGGGCCTCTTGGCGGCCCCAGGGGCTTGTAGGAGCGTCCTGGGTGCCTTGGGGGAGCCTCTTCGGGCCTCTTGGGAGCCTCTTGGAGGCCGTTTGGGGCGTCTTGGGGGCCTCTTGGCGGCTCCAGGGGCTTCCAGGAGCGTCTTGGGTGCCTCGGGGGAGCCTCTTGGGGCCTCTTGGGGGCCTCTTGGGGGCATCTTGGGGGCCTCTTGGAGGCCTCTTGGGGCCTCTTGGGGCTCTTTGGGAGGGGTCTGGGAGGACTCTTGGGGCCATCTGTCGGGCGATCGATCACAGATGGGGCGAGCATTTTTCTCCCTCCCCCCGTCGGGGCCAGAATCCTCGTGAGGGGTGTCGAATTTTAGCCCTCCCAGGAGTCGAAAAAGACCCCTCCAACCACCCGCGGAACGCCCTCTCCAGGCCCAGGAGGAGGGGGTAGGGGGAGGGGTAAACCCCTCCCCGAAAGGGAAGAAGGGGGTTGAGAACAGAGCGGGCTCTCTAAACCACTCACGCCCAAAGGGCTGGTGGGATTCAGCGGAGTGACTGGAAATCTGCTGGAATCCTGGGTTGACAACGGAATTTCCAGAAAAATGGTTGCGAACCCGGGATTTTGGCCTCTTCCTCCTCCTCCTCCTCCTCCTCCTCCTCCTCCTCCTTGCCCTCCTCCACCTCCTCCGCCTCCTCCTCCTCGTCCTCTTCCTCCTCCTCGTTCTCCTTCTTTCTCTGCCTTCTTCTCCTCCTCATCCTCCTCCTCCTCATCCTCCTTCTCCTCCTCCGCTTAATCCAATGGAGCATTAACGATTTGGAAGCTTTTTGGAGCTTCGCCGGAGCTTCCCAGGGAGCCCCCCGAAGCTCTTTGGAGCTCTCTTGGGGCCTCCTTGGGCCCTTTCGGGGCGGGAGGCTCGTATTTTCAGTTATCTGGTCCTCCCTGGGGCCCTTCTTTGGGCCGTCTCGGAGCGTTCGTGGGCCGTCTTGGACCGTCTTGGGACGCGTCTTGGACCGTCTTGGGGCTTTTCAGGACGCTTTGGGAGCCCCTTGGGCCGTTGTGGAGCGGTTTTGGGGGCTTTTTGGGCGGTTTTGGAACGTGGGAAACCAGAAAAAGCGAGGGCGTTAAACACATTGAAAAACTAATGGGAAAATAACACTTTTGAATGTTTTTGGAGCCTCACCGAAACGTCTTAGGGGGCCTCCCGAGGCCCTTTGGAGCTCTCTTGGGGCTTCCTTGGGCTCTTTCGGGGCGGGAGGCTCGTATTTTCAGATCGTGGTCCCCCCTAGGGCTCCTCTCTGGGCCGTCTTGGAACGTTCGTGGGCCATCTCGGACGCGTCTTGGGCCGTCTTGGGGCTTTCTCAGAGCGCTCTGGGAGCCTCTTGGGCCGTTGTGGGGCGGTTTGGGGGGCTTCTTGGGCGGTCTTGGAGCGTCGGACACCCGAAAAAGCGAGGACGCTGAAAACATTGAAAAACCAATTGGAAAATAACAATTTTGAATGTTTTTGGAGCCTCACCAGAGCCATTTGGGGGGCTTCCCGAGGCCCTGTGGAGCTCTCTTGGGGCCTCCTTGGGCCTTCTCGGGGCGGGAGGCTCGTATTTTCAGTTCGTGGTCCCCCCTGGGGCCCCTTTTGGGGCCGTCTTGGAGCGTTCGTGGGCCATCTCGGGCGCGTCTTGGACCGTCTTGGGGCGCTCTCAGCGTGCTCTGGGAGCTTCTTGGGCCGTCTTGGGGCGGTTTGGGGAGCTTCTTGGGCGGTCTTTGAACGTGGGAAACCCGAAAAAGCGAGGACGCGAAAAACATTGAGAAACCAATGTGAATTCAATGATTTTGTTCTCTCAAGCCTCCTTTGAGAACGGTCTTGGGGCTCTCGCGGAGGGTCTTCAAGGCTACCCGGGTGCTATCCTGGACTGTCTTGGGTGTCTCTGTGGGCTTGCGCCGACCGATTTGGCACTGCCGCCCGCCTGCGTGCACGCCCTGGAAATGATTTTCGGCCGCCCCCGTGGCACGGATCCGGGGGGTCCCGTTTCGGGGGGGCGGGTTCCGCACCCCCGGAATTATATAAATCCGCCGACCCTGTCGGCGTGTGTGAGGGGCTTCTCCGTTCGACTCGTCGTCTCCGTCGTCTCCGTTCTCCTCCTCCCAGGGCTCTCCTCCTCAAGCGCGCTATCCAAAGCGAAATTAAACGACGTCGTAGTGGAGTCGAAGGGAAGCCCCTTCCCTTTGATCCCTTCCCCGCAGGGGGGGGGGGACGGGGCAGATACGACGCCCGCCGGGGCGCACTTTCCTCGAGCGGGCACGCACGGGATGCACTTCCTCCTCCTCCTGGTCCTCCTCCTCCTCCTTTTCCTCCTCCTCCTCCTCTCCTCTCCTCCTCCTCCCTCCTCCTCCTCCTCCTCCTCGCAGAGGCGTCCCGGGAGCGGGCCCCGAGTCAAAATACCACCCCCCTAGGGCGCATTTTCCTCGAGCGGGCACGCCCGAGATGCACTTCTTCCTCTTCCGGGAGCACGTCCCAAGTCAGAATATCACACTCCCGGGGCGCACTTTCTTCGAGCGGGCACACAAAGGATGCACTCCTCCTCCTCCTCCTCCTCCTCCTCTTCCTCCTCCTCCTCCTCCCTCCTCCTCCTGCTCCTCCTCCTTCTCCTCCTCCTCCTCCTCCTCCTCATCCTCCGCTTCCTCCCCCCACTCCTAGCCCTTTCGATCAGGGTCGGCGGCACCGGCCGTCAGGCCTCTCCAATATAGAAATATATATATATATATATAATACATATATATATATACATATATATATATAATATATATATATATATATATTGGAGGTCCGGGCCCGTGAATACTCCGACACCCAAGGCCGAGGACATAGGACTACATGGGGCCTTGTTGTCGTTTGCGTCTTCGTCCAGGTCATCGTCGCCGCCGTCGGCGCTGCCAGCCGCCGCAGGCGTCGGCGCCGGCGCCAGCGGTGGGGGGGCGGGGGGGGCTTCGGGGAGGAAGGGGGGGTGCGGAGCGGAGCCCTCCTGCTTCTGATTGACGGCGCCGAATGTTCGGCGGGGGCCGCCCCCCGGTTTAAACGCGCCGCCGAATGTTCCCAAGGCGAGCGCCCGTGAAACGCCCTCCTTCTCCGACGCCCCCGAAGGTCGCTGCCGCGATCGCGGCGCACATGTGAACGCACACACACACACACACATACACATACACATACACATATACATACACATACACATACACATACACATACACATACACATACACAAACAAGCACGCGCACGCACGCACGCACGCACGCAGCGTCGCCATCTGCTCAACGCGTAGTGGGCCGCGGCACCACGCGCCTGCGGTTCTTCGCAGGTCGGGCCACGCGATGCCGTCGCCCCCAGGCGCCTGCTCGGGGCCCCTGGTGCGCTGAGGCGGGCGCCTTCTGCGGAGGGCCGCGCGTGCTGCGGCGCTGGGGGGCTGCGTTGCAAGACTTGCGGTGGTCCGAAGGACGCGACTGGTCTCCTACAATCCACTGTCCATGTGCAGGAAGCTGCGGGCGGAGGAGATCGGCACCGCCCTTGGCGCGCACGACGCGGTGGCGCTGCAGGGCGCGCAGCTCCGCTGGCGTGGAGGCCCTGGCGCTTCGAGGCGGGCGCTGCCGTTGCATGACGCTCTGCATTGGGGATGGGGCCGCGGTGGGTGCACCGACAACACGCGCGGGGTCTCCATCTTCTTCAAGAAGGGTTTAAAGGTGCTGGGGTTGTTGACGCCCCCCCCCGCGTTGCGGGGTCGTGGCGGGGGCGCCCGCCTTATGCGGGGCGCGCTGAACATCTTGGCGCTGGCTTTCTATGTCCCTGTTCGGGGGGCGGTGGCGCATCGGCAGGCGGCGGAGGCGCTCTTCACCTGGGCGCAGCGCTGCCTCATGGAGTGCCCGACGCGGTGCGCGCCGTTGCCGTGCGCCGATTTCAACGACAGCTAAGGAATGGTGAGGTATGAGGCGGTTTTTTTTCCCGTGGTCGGAGGTCATCGGCCAGGTCGAGCCAGCGCTGGAGCACGAGAGCGGGGCGGCCTGGAGGCGGCTGTGCGAGGACTGGGGCCTGGCCTCGGCCAACACGTTCTACGATGGCTACGCGTTCTCGGGCCCCGCTGGGGCCAGGCCCCGCCCTGGCGTGGTGGCTGTGCCCCGCGCGCTCCTCGAGTGCGTCGACGGGTGCCGCCCGCTCTACGCCGTGGGGAATCGCTTGCAGGCTATCCGAGCGCGTGGAAGCCGCGACCACATACCGCTGGGCGCCGCGGTCTTTGCGCAGCCCGTCCACCCTGAACTTCTTCCACGGGCGGAGCGCGAGCGGTGGCACCTCGACGCTTGCGCGCAGGCCCTGCGGGAGCAGAAGGGCAAGCTGGGTTTCCTCACCGACCTCGGGGCCGTGCGCGAGTGCACGCAGCGCCCCCCCCTGGGCGAGGAGGGCGGCCCTGGCGCGGCCCGGGAGGAGATGGCGGCGGCGGCGCGCACTGCGGGGCTTGGGCACTTTGGCTTCCAGGCGCGGGGCGTGAAGCAAATGGAGGGGGCAACGGCGCAGCGGCGTTGCCTCCTGCTTGAGCGCGCCGCTGTCCGCCGTCGGCACGTCGCCGAGAGGGAGCTGTTCGGCTCGACGGAGGCGGAGATCGAGCAGCGCGAGAGGGAGCGGCGGGAGGCCACGCGGGAGCTGCACGCCCTGCAGCGCTCGCAGCGGCGGCGGCTGCGGGCGGTGCGCTGCGAGGCCCTGGCTGAGGCCGAGCGGCGCGGCGACGCGGCAGCCGCGCGGCGGCTCGCCCACCTGCTGGGCGAGCGCGCGACGGGCGCGAGGAGGCGGGCGCACTCTACGCCGCGTCTGGAGCACACGGCGGCGTCGAGGAGGCAGCTGCTCATGCGGGGGGGGTGCGAGGGCGGGCACTCGGCGACGGAGCTCGACGCGACGCCGTACTTCGCGCAGCTCCGCCCCGCGGTGACGCGGCGCCGTTCGGCGCTGGGCGCCCGGCGCGCGGCGGAGACGGACCTGGAGGAGCTCGAGGTCAGGGCCAGGAAGAAGACGCAGCCTCGGAGGGCGGCGCCACCGTGGTCCGCTCCTGCGCCGGCGTGGCGGATGGCCTTGGCGCCTATCGTCGAGGCGAGCGGGGGCGAGGGCATGGGCTTCTGTGCGAAGGCGCCCACTATGAAGGCGCTCAGGACACGCTAGCTGCATGGCCTCGCCCTGGCGCGGCTCTTCGAGGCGGCCCCTTTGGCTTGGTCGCGGCCCAGGGCGGCGGACATCGGCAGGACCATTCATGTCATGTGCCCCGTCGGCAAGGCTCACGCGCCCATGCCGGTGGCGCGTGCTGGGCGGCCTGACGCGTCTCCGAAAGATTTCGGCTTTGCCCCGAGGCGCTCGAGGGACGGGGCTTTGGCGGTTCCCGGCGCGGTGGCGGAGAGGGCCGCGCACTGTGGGCTTTCGGTCCTGACGAGCTACTAGGGCCTGAGCAAGGCCTTCCAGTGCCTCTCGATCGAGGACATGGCGTCGGGCCTCCACGGCACGGCGCGCGGGGTGGACCTTCCTGTCGCGGCGCAGAGGGCCCGCAACTACCGCTGCGAGGCGGAGGCGGCCGAGGGCATCTTGCGCATGCGGGCTCGCCAGGGGGTGCTCGTTGGCGACCCGATCGGCCCCCCCCTTCTTTCTCGAGGTCTTCTCCCCCGCGTCCACGGCCTGGGGCGCCCCGACGCGCAGCTGCTGGAGGTCAAGTCTGTGGTGACGGATGTGGTCCTGGACCTGAGCCTCACGAAGTTTGCGGACGACCTCTGCAAGTGCTTCGTCTCCTGGTGCCACGATGCGCTGATCAAGAACCACATCGCCTCGGACCTGCGGCTTGACCGCCTCCTCGAACCTCGAGGTTGTCGTCAGAACATCTCTTAGCAGCACGTGACCTGCGCCTTCCGTGGCGAGGGGGCCAGGTCCAATAAGCGGGCCTTCTTTGCTGGCAAGCTGGGAGTTCGTGGCAATCGTGCCGCGGCGGCTCGGCACCTCGGCCCCGTGCTGCACTGCCAGGGGCGTTTGGCTCCCGAGGGCAAGGCGAGGATCGCGGCCGCCAATGAGGGTTTCGCGGACACGAGGCGCCTCTGGAAGTCGGAGGTCTCGGTCGAGCTGGTGCGCCAGGTCTTCCGCTCCAAGGTCTTGGGCGCGCTCCTCTCGGGCACGGCGTCCGTTGTGCCCGCGCAGTCCTTTCTGGCGGCGCTGGGGGGCGCGGCCGTGCGCCTTGGCCGTTCGGCCCTGGGCGCGAGGGCCTCGCGTGGGGGCATGGTGGATGACGTCTACCAGCGCGAGGCGCAGCCCGCCCAGGTGGTGCGCCAGCTCCTGCAGATGGCGGACGTGGCGACGGAGCTGCGGGCGTTCAGGCTCGGCTTCCTTCGCGGCATGTTCGCCCGCCCGAAGGGCCATGAGATGGAGCTCGCGGCCTTGTTCGGCCAGCTGCCCTTCGTGATGCAGGACGTGCTGACGTCGGATGGCCGCCTGGGCCCTGGCGCGTCGGCCCTGGACGTTCGCCTCGTGGGCGACTTGGATCGGCTCTTGGTGGCTGCGGAGCGCGAGGATCTGCGGAGTGCTCGGGGGCGGCGGCCTCTGCTTCTCCTGCGGGACTCCGAGCTGCGCTACGAGATCCTCCAGCTGGACCCTCGGGCGCTGCGGGTGCGTGTCTGGGCGGCGCAGCATCCCCCCGTGTCCGTGGCGGGGGCGGCTGCGCGGCGTCGATGGTGGACGCTGCGCGGTGATTCCCTTCGGCCTGATCGGGGGCCCCCTGCCTTCATCGACATCGGGGACTCCGACTTCGTGCGCCAGGGGCCCTGCGAGGGGGGCGTTTGTGCTGTGGCGCAAAATCAGCGCTCACAAGTACCGTGCTGTTGAGTCGTCACTGTGTCTATCCAATCAGTGCGGTTTCTGTCGCAGCGTGTTTGCGTCGAGGGCGAAGGCAGTGCAACATGTTTGATTCGCTCTCGCTCGTGGTCACTGCCGTGCTAATCTGGTCCATGCTGCTCCATCGCTGTTGGTCCCTGATGCGGTCACATGCCCTGTATGCGATTGGAAATCCGACGCCTTGGACCTTCGCCGCGGCCATTTCCTGTCGGGGCATTTCACTGGCAGGCGACCGGTGCTGCTGCCGCCGCGCCCTCCTGCTCCGACCCGAGGGGGCGGCGGCTCCGCGCTGGGCTCTCCTGGCGGCGCCCCCGCAGCAGCAGGCCATCGCGGCCTTGGCGGTGGGCGAGGCCGAGGAGGACTGGGGCGGCCCAGGCGGCCGTCGGGTCCGCCAGCGGCCGGCGCCTGCTCGGCGCGAGGGCGCGGCGGCGGCGGCGGCGCCGCTGCCCGCGCCTCGGGCCAAGGCCCAGCCGCAGCGCCGCGCGTCGGCGCGCCGCGACGACCTCGAGGAGGCGATGTCGTCGATGGCGAGGCTGGTGCTGTCCCACGATCTGCAGGTTCGAGAGCTGGAGGCCGCGTCGCCCCCGCGCGGAGTTCGTCATGGCGACCAAGGGCGCGGGGAAGAGCTGCAGCGACAGGTGCCGTAGCAGGGCGCCTGCGGTTCACGGGGCGGGGACGCCTCTCCCCTTCCCGGTGGAGGCCGCCATCCGCTCCACGATGACGATGGAGGCCATCGTGGGGGCGCCGTCGGAGGCCGAGCTACAGGAGCTCCATGAGCTGATCAGCGAGAAGACCGACCTCCTCGAGCAGTTCAAGCACTTCAAGATCAAGGAGATGTGCGACAAGCTGAGCGCGCGGCTCACGATGGCCATCGCGACCTCCGAGGCGGCCGCCAAGGTGACGAGGGCGCCCTTGGCCCTGGGCGCCGAGGAGCTGCAGGGCACCGCTCCGCCAGGCGGGCTCCGCAGGACCCTTCAGGAGTGGTTGGGTCAGCGCTGATGTCATCGGTGCTGCGCCTGGCGCAGGGGCGCGGCGGTCGGGCTTCCCCGTGGCGACCCGTGACCGCGCCCGCCGAGGCGCGCCGCGGGGGCGCCTCGCCCCCGCCCGCCTCGCGGCTGGGGCGCCCGCTCGGCCGCGGGGCGCGGGCGGCGGCGGAGGGCGGCGAGGCCTTGGGCGCGAGGACCTCGTCTCCGAGCAGGTGAGTGCGGCTGGGGGGCCCGTCTCTTCCTCTCTCTTCCGCCTCGCCTCGGGGTCCCTGGGCCGCCCCTGGCTCGGGCCTCGCCGCCTTTTTTTGGCGTTTCGTGTTCTTGGTTTTCCCTGGTCGACCCCTTCCTCCTCCCTGCGGGGGCTCCTAGGCTTCGGCGGCGCCTTGGGCTGGCGCCCGCGCCGCCCGCGCAAAAACGCGCGCACGCACGCGCGCGCGCGCGCATGCACGCACACGCACACACGCACACACACGCACACACACACACACGCACACACGCACACACGCACACACGCACACACGCACACACGCACACACGCACACACGCACACACGCACACACGCACACACGCACACACGCACACACGCACACACGCACACACGCACACACGCACAAGCACACGCACACACGCACACACGCACACACGCACACACGCACACACGCACACACGCACACACGCACACACGCACACACGCACACACGCACACACGCACACACGCACACACGCACACACGCACACGCAGTCACGCAACACCGCACAGCGCACGCGCAAACGCACTTAACGAAACACGCACAACGCACACCGGCCCAGCACGCGCCCGCGCCCACATAAAACATAAAAAACAACCCCACTCCGACGCCCACGCCCACTCCCACGCCCACGCCCACAGCCCGACGCCCACAGCCCACGCCTCAGCCCACGCCCACGCCCTTCGCCCACGCCCACGCCCACGCCCACGCCACGGTTTAACCAACGCCCCAGCCCCACGCCCACGCCCACGCCCACGCCCACGCCCACACCTACACCCACACCCACACCCACACCACCACCACCACCACCACCACCACCACCACCACCACCACCCACACCCACACCCACACCCACACCCACACCCACACCCACACCCACACCCACACACACGCACGCACTCACACGCACGCACATTCTCACACACACACACACACACACACGCACACGCGCACGCGCACGCGCACGCGCACGCGCACGCGCACGCGCACGCGCACGCGCACGCGCACGCGCACGCGCACGCGCACGCGCACGCGCACGCTCACGCGCACGCGCACGCGCACGCGCACGCGCACGCGCACGCGCACGCGCACGC
>CAUYUJ010011225.1:736311-779211 GCA_963575745.1 Prorocentrum cordatum
CACGCGCACGCGCACGCGCACGCGCACGCGAACGCGCACGCGCACGCGCACGCGCACGCGCACGCGCACGCGCACGCGCACGCACACGCGCACGCGCACGCGCACGCACACGCACACGCACACGCACACGCACGCACACGCACACGCACACGCACACGCACACGCACACGCACACGCACACGCACACGCACACGCACACGCACACGCACACGCACACGCACACGCACGCACACGCACACGCACACGCACACACACGCACGCACACACGCACACACGCACACACGCACACACGCACACACGCACACACGCACACACGCACACGCACGCACGCACACACGCACGCACGCACGAACGGAGGCACGCATGCCGCATGCACGCACACACACACACTTTTGCGTCGGCGGCTGGGCAGAGGTAGCTGCTCCGGCGATCGGGCATCAGTGGGGCGCGCTAAATGCGAATTGTGCCGCGACGCGCGTGACCCCGGCGCGACGGGAAGAGGGGGAGCGGGGCCCGCTCAGGCAAGTCAGTGGCTGCGGCGAAGGGAGCGCAAAAGGGGGGAACCAGCCGCGGCGCCGAGCAGCAGCCGGGGGGGGCGGCAGCCCAGCGGCGGCCGGGCAAAGCCAGATGGGGGAGCAGACGCACATGGCAGGTATCGAGACCAGACCACTCGCGAAAACCAGCCTTGGCGTCTGTGGAGGCTGAAATCGGACCGGCGGCAAACGGCAGCAAAGAAAATGGCGTGTCACATGAGGATGCAGTCGCCGCACCACAGGGGGAACCGGCGACCAGGCGAACCCAGCGGTGAGGCGACGCGCCGAGATTTGGTGACTTTCGAGGCGCGGCGGGAGGCGAAAGGGGCGGAACGCTGGCAGGCGCGAGCGCGCTGCACTGAGCGCGACAACCGCAGGCCGGCGTGAAGGACGAAGGACGAAGAGGCAGAGCCACGCTATCAAGGGGGCGGCGTGGTGCTGGGAACACCAGTGAGTGGCCGGGCGCTGAAATCATATTTGATGATGACTCTTGAGGCGCGGGGAGGGGGAGGGCAATGCATTCACGCACGCACGCACAAACACACACAGACACAAACACAGACACAGACACAGACACACACACACACACACACACAGACACACACACACACAGACACACACACACAGACACACACACACACACACACACACACACCAGCGCGCCGCGAGCCGGCGGTACCAAGAAGGGGCCCTGAGGGACGGGGCGAGGGGCTTCCAGCAGTGTAAATCCTGGGGTCCCTTCCTACAGCAGCAGTTGGGTGCGTTAGGTTGGTTCCGTCGGTGATCGTGCCGTTGCCGCATCGCTGCGCCCTTCTGGATTGATTTCGGCCTGCCAGTGTCTGTCGGTTTAGGTTTCGCTGTCGGCTCGCTCTGTTTTCGGTTTTACCGTCGCCTTGCACGGCCTCGTTACATTTCAGGGAGCTGAAGAAGCAAGGAGCGGCTCGGGTTTGCAAAAGGTTTTGTTCCCCAGGTCCTTGCATGGTTGTTCCTCTAGCGCTCTTCGTGCACCCGGACGCTTGTGGGGCCAGAAAAGGGGCCTTGTTCCTTGTCGAACGTCCGTCATGGCAGCAACTTGGCTGTATCCTGAGGGCCCCCATCGTTCAGGGCCCCATCCGTGAGCGCCCTGGACGTCGTTCCCGTGGCCGTCGCTGCCCGTCGTCCCTCCCCCCCGTGGCAGGAGGAGTTCCTGAGGCAGAAGGAGGAGAGACAGCGGCAGGCGCGGGCCCCTTGGCGCCCCGAGTGGCGGCGTCGCAGGCAAAAAGTAGCAGGAGTCGGCGGGCGTTCTCGCCCCGATCATCGGAGGAGGAGAGGTGCCCGTCCGTCGTTGAAACTCGGTACTTCTAGAACCCCGGATCCCAATCTACTTTAGACGCTTTCCTACTTCAGTGATTGTGTGGTGTCCCGTCCCCTTTCCTCTTCAGGGGGCGAGCGGGAGCCCAATCTATGTTCACCGACTTCCTACTTCATGTTTTTGCCCACCTCTTCTAACCGACGGGTGCTGAGATCGCCACGCTTTCCTTGTCGCCGCGGCTGGATTCGCCTCTAACTCATGGTCAGAACGCGCCCCAGGAGGAGCGCTATCAGCATCCTGGTGTTCCCCCACGCCTCGCGGCCGGGGGCCCTCGAGGACCGGTCCAGCTCAAGCACCAAAAGAACCGCAGGGCGACGGTGCCGATAGCCCCAGCATCGCGAGCAGCCAAAAAGCGAAAACCAGCGACCGAGGCGGGGGTGTGTCAATCACCATTGCCGGAAAGTCGATATCCAGGGACCTTGGCAGGGGCGGACATGTTGGGACCCCCAGTGGGGGCCCAAACACATCCATATCCACCGCCCTCTGGGGTCCCAGGGGCAGGAGGAGGAGGAGGAGGAGGAAGAGGAGGAGGAGGAGGAGGAGGAGGAGGATCAGGAAGAGGAGGAGGATCAGGAGGAGGAGGAGGAGGAGACCGTAGCCATCTTGGCTCAAGCTCTTGCCCGAGGCCTGCCGAAGAATCGGTAGTACTCGGGTGGGGCTCAAGGAATCGCCAGGAGAGTGCCGGCCCATTGTTTCACCACCACACTTTTTCGGCTCCGTTTAACACACATCAGGTGCTTTTAATCCAATGTTTCCCCAGCCGTGATGGTTTTGATGCAGGGCGAGATAGGAAGAGCCTTAAAGTTGAGCATAGCAATGTGGATGATCTTCGTTTGAGTGTGGTTGTAAGATAGTGCATGCGTGACGTGTGTATAGGCACCACTCGCCGCCACGCGCCGCCGTTTGATCTCTAGGGGCCCCTTTTCGCCATTGCGCTAAAACGCATTATCGTCACACTGGTAGCTGAGCTACCACACGATCCCCGTATCGTACCACTGCGCGCACGTCTCGTCAGAGAGTGTAGCACAACCTTTATTTACTTTCCGTACTGGCAGTTTCCCTCGCTAGGAGACTGAGCCTTGCGCCATGGCACTTTCTTCTCTTCGCTATCGGCCGAGCGCCGACGCGTTGACGCGGTCCGAGACGAAGAGTGGCTCCTACATCTACGACGGCACGGTGAACAACTTTCACGAGTGGGAATTCCGCACAGAGATGCGCATGGGCGCCGCCTTGGCCTCAGTGGATCCAGAGACGGGTGCACCACAGCAACACGTGGTCACCGCAGCTGTCAACAAGGTTGTAGAAGGCCTCAGAGGTGACGCATTCGATATTGCCATGGATATCGGTAAGGACGTGCTTCTGACTCCGAATGGGATCGATCAGCTGGTACTGGCGATTCGTACTTCACTCTTCCCAATACAGGCACAGGAAGCGAAGATCCTGTTTCAGGCGGGGCAGAGATCATAGGGACCACTGTCACGACAGCACGGTGAGTCTATGGTCTCGTACATCTCCAGAAGGAAGCGTTGGTGGCAACTTGCCTCCAAGTTAGATCCTGTAATCTTTATGAGTGACGATATGATATGTTTGGACCCCTTCCTCTTGGACCATGCAGGCCCTCGCCTTCGGAGAACCTGACGGTGTTGACACCCGCACGATATGTGACAACCTTCGACAATATCAAGGATGTCTTGATCCTCCAGCACGGCCGTGTGCACATCCGCCGGAAAAGGCAAGGGTGAGTCTGGTAAAGGCTCCAGCTCTTCGGCGTGGACGCAACCCAGACCCAGCTACCAGAACAGGAGCAAGGGCAAGGGCAAAGTGCACTCCTCCAGGCCACGACACGCCTTCTACAGTGCTGATGAAGGATGGTACGAGCAGGAGGAGCATCGCCCTGAGGAGCTGGGCCCCTACGGATATTACGCGTCCGGCTACGCGCCATGCCACGATGCAGGGTTCCCCAGAAGCCAGCGGCGCAGGTGTCCAGACGGCGGCGTTCGCGGCCATTGCCCAAGTGGGCGCGAGCATCAAGAAAGGCACCCCGCCCAAGTTGCACCAGGACCGCCTGTTGCAGTTGGCCCTAAATGGGCTAGAAGACCTCTGAGCAAAGTGATCCCTAGAGGTGCCACCCTGAGAACAGGCCAGATCTCCTCCACTCCTTCTCCTCCCCCGCCTCTGGGCTCGTCGTTGGAGTCCTCGTCCCGTCGTCTCCGCTTGATCCCATTTTCCTCGACGGATGATGCGACTTACCGAATAATCCAGGGCCCCAACGTGGATCCAGAAACGCAAGCCCTTCGAACCGCCGCCTGGGAACCCCTTCATAAGTTGTAGTGTTTTTCACGTTGATTCGCTCTCCTGTTGAATCCTGAGTTTGTCCTTTGCCTGCTGCAAAGAACCAGTGGCCACTCGATTTTGTGGAGGGCCGCGCGGTCTGGCCCCAGGGATCTCTCTGAGCTGGGTTTGCCGAAAGCGCACCTGGGCCCCCCCACCGTGCGATTGCACCGCTAATAGTCGCGCGCATAAAGCCGCCGAGCTGGCGTGATTTCTCCCGACCCCACGACGGACACGTGGACCTGCAGAGCTCCGCCGCCGCCGCCCCCTTCGGACGCGTCACCGCTTTCTCGCCCTTCTCCCCAGCCTCTCCCCCCCAGCCCCCCCGGGAGTATCGCAAGGAGGCCCCGGAGCCCGCTCCCCACTTTTTCTCCCTTCCACCCACTTCAAGTTCGGATGCAACTCCTGGGGGTCGGATTCTGATTTTGCCCTGGTCCGAAGTCAGGCTTAATCCGTTTGTTTGTATCGTTTCGCTCATTCCGCCGGCCCATCATGTCGCACCGTGGTCGCCTGTCCGAGTGGTCGTTTGCAGTATGGAGCTGCGTCGTCGGGTTTTTTTGGCGGCCTTGGCGCCATCGTGGGGGCGTGTTACCCGTGGTATCCCGCTGTGGGGCCGTTCGAGCCGGGGGAAGAGACATCTTATGCGATAGGGGAACCCTCGTGTCGGAGGGTGGCGGGCTTTGAATGCCAACGTTGGCTCTGCTATCGTCCTGATGTCCTCTGGCGTTGCGGACACGGGCGTGAAGGAACACTTTCTCGTGGCGTTTCTCTTACCATCTCTTTTCTAACTTGACCTTCCTCCCTACTTTTTCTTTCTTCCCTTCGGTGGGTTAGAGAGAAGGGGGGCGGTAGCAGCGGAGGGGGCCGGTAGCCGCCCGCCGGCGTCGTCGTCGTCGTGGAGGGTCGAGGCTCGAGGCTGGAGGCCGAACGCGGGGGAGGAGGACCACCCCGACCCGCGTTTCCCAAGTCGCGTCTGGCTGGAGTCTTGGAGGCGTCCTGGGGGCCTCCTGAGGGTTTTTGGGGGGCCTCCAGAGGGCCTTTTGGAGGCCTCTTGAGGCCTCTTGAGGGCCTCTTGGGGGCCTCTTGGGGCCTTTGGGGGCGTCTTGGGGCCTCCCGTGGGCCTCTGAGGGCAACAAAGCTCGAAATTCTGTTTCGTGAGCCCCCTCTTGGGGCGTTCTTGAAGCGTTCTTGGGGCCCTCTTGGGCCGTCTTGGAGGCCTCTTGGGCCGTCTTGGAGCCGTCTTGGGCCATCTTGGAGCCCTCTTGGGGGCCTCTTGGGCCCTCTTGGGGCGATCTTGGAGGCCTCTGAAGCCGTTTAGGGGCGTCGGGGAACCGAAAAAGTTGAAATGCCCAAATCTGTCCAAAACTCATGGAAAAAGCATTGTTTGTTTGCCTCTCGGGGCCCTCTTGGGAATGCACTTGGAGACCTCCTGAAGATCTTGGAGGCTTCTTGGGTCATCTTGGAGACGTCTTGGGCAGTCTGGAGGCCATCTTGGGCGTCGTGAAGCGATCTTCGGGCGTCTCGGACATCTATTGGACCGTGTTGGGGGCGTTCTTGGGGCCCTCTTGGGCCGTCCTGGAGGCCTCTGGGGCCGTCTTGGAGCCGTCTTGGGCCGTCTTGGGGCCTGGGCCCTATTGGGGCGATCTTGGAGGCTTCTTGAGCCGTTTAGGGGCGTCGGGGAACCGAAAAGGTTGAAACGCCCAAACCAGTCCAAAACCAAAGGAACAGCACAGTTTGTTGCCTCTTGGGATTTCTCTTGGAGGCCTCTTGGGGCATCTTGGAGGTTCTTGGACCATCTTGGAGACATCTTGGGCCGTCCGGAGGCCATCTTGGTCGTCGTGGAGCGATCTTCGGGCGTCTCGGACATCTCTTGGACCGTGTTGGGGGCGTTCTTGGGGCACTCTTGGGCCGTTTGGAAGCCTCTGGGGCCGTCTTGGAGCCGTCTTGGAGCCGTCTTGGGCCGTCTTGGAGCCCTTTTGAGGGCCTCTTGGGCCCTCTTGGGGCGATCGTGGGGGCCTCTTGAGCCGTTTAGGGGCGTCGGGGAACCGAAAAGGTTGAAACGTCCAAATCTGTCCAACACCTAAGAAAAGCATTGATTTTTGCCTCTTTGGGCCCTCTTGGGAGTGCTCCTGGAGGCCTCTTGGGGCATCTTGGAGGCTTGTTGGGTCATCTTGGAGACCTCTTGGGCCGTCTGGAGGCCATCTTGGGCGTCGTGGAGCGATATTCGGGCGTCTCGGACCTCTCTTGGACCGTGTTGGGGGCGTTCTTGGGGCACTCTTGGGCCGTTTGGAAGCCTCTGGGGCCGTCTAGGAGCCGTCTTGGAGCCGTCTTGGGCCGTCTTGGAGCCCTTTTGAGGGCCTCTTGGGCCCTCTTGGGGCGATCTTGGGGGCCTCTTGAGCCGTTTAGGGGCGTCGGGGAACCGAAAAGGTTGAAACGCCCAAATTTGTCCAACACCTAAGAAAAAGCATTGATTTTTGCCTCTTTGGGCCCTCTTGGGAGTGCTCCTGGAGGCCTCTTGGGGCATCTTGGAGGCTTGTTGGGTCATCTTGGAGACCTCTTGGGCCGTCTGGAGGCCATCTTGAGCGCCGTGGAGCGATCTTCGGGCGTCTCGGACCTCTTTTGGATTGTGGGCCGCCCCGCGCGCGCGAACCAGAAATATTGTTTACTGTTTACCAGTTACCGGAGGTCTTAGCACGCCTCTGGCCCGTTGGGCCGGCGAATTCCTGCTTAATCCGGCGTAATCCCGATTAATCCCGCTTAATCCGGCTTGATCCCGCTTAACCCGAGCCCCATTCCGGCGCAACAGCCCCCCAATGGGGCTTAATGCTTAATACCCCCTAGTCCTTCCGGCAAAGACCTCCCAGCAGTTGCCTCCTAATTATCCCCTTTTCCGCCCATTCCCAGCTCCCGTGTCCTACTCATCATCCCCTCCGTCCTCATTGCTGTGGAGCTTGACGCTGCCACCGCACGCAGGCGTGGTGGGGTGGGGGGGTCCTGCTGTCGCGGTGGTCCCCGCGCAAGTGCGCAGGACAGCGTGGTATTCGGTGGGTGGGGGTGCCCGCCTGCCATGTTTCTCGCGTCGCTCTTGCCGGCCGAGGGGGTTACGGCTGTCAGATTTGGAGCGGCGGGTTCCCGCCCCGCCTCGCGCACGAGCGATGTTGTCGAGTTCTTTCTTCGATCAAATTTCACGGCGCAGGTGCCTTACAGTGTCCTCCTTTGTCGTGTCTCCCCGTTTCCTCGGGATGAACTCTGGTGACCTGGTGGGCGGGGGAGGGAAAGAGGTCGCCGCGGCTGACGTACTGGCTTCCCCTGAGGGCTGCGTGCCCATAGGGTCGCCAGTCGGCCAGTACAGTTCTCGTTGTGAAAACCCTTGGAGGGCTTGTGGTCTCGAAAGGAGCGGGTCAGTCTAGACGGGGACTCCATCCATGATGATCTGCTCTGCTCTGCTCCACCTTGCCTTCCCCCTCTACCCCATCGCCTCCCCCTCCTCCTTCGCCTCTCCCCGTTCCATTCCCCCTCCTCCTCTGCCTCCTCCCTCCCCCCTCCTCCCCCCCGCCCCCGCCCCTGCGGAGAGGCCGCTGCGGAGGCCCGCCGCCAGAAGGAGCTGCACCTCCGCCAGCTGGAGGAGATGGAGAGGAGCCCCGCCGCCTCCACCCACCCCAGAACTCGTTTCGACTCCTCTGGCTCCATTCCGTTTTTATGATGGGCTTCGATTCCGATCCGATCTGACCTCGGACTCCGGTCAGGCCTCCGAGTTCGCAACGGAGGCCTTGCTAGCCTACCGGTTTCCGCCGATTCGACTCCTCGCAATTAGGCTGCTGAGTTCCACCGATCAGACTCGTTTCGATCGCCGATCCGACTTTTTTGAATCGATTCTGGGCTCCCCCCCCCCTGGTGCTCGGTGCCGAGGAGTCAGGGGCACGTCAGGGGTCGGCACGGACGAAATGGGTATGGAAAGAATGGTCACGAGGACCGACAGCAGTTCCTGCGCTTGTTGGGCAAGACTCGCTGTCGGTGTCGCCGCGGGCGTTGCACATTTGCGGCAGAAGGCCGCATTGCCAACAGCGGCCTCTGTCGAGTTCGGACATCATTTGGTGTTGCGCATCGTACCTACTTTTTCATACCCATTTCGGGCGTGCGAAATGGAGGAGAAGCTAGGGGGAAGCGCATCGACCCTCAATCGCCCATTGATCGCCGATAGTGGCCCGATAGCCCACCCCGCCCAGGACCTTGCGGTTTCGCCCCCGGGGGCAAGTCGCCGATCTATCGGCGATGTATCGCCGTTTCCAGCTCGACATTTTCTCCCCTGAGCCAGTCCCCCTTCTCGTTCCCCCTTTGAGGACGGCGACGCCAGGCCGCCCAATTCGGAAAAAGGATAGGTGACACCACCACCACCACCACCACCGGAGGGGGTACCCCAAGCGAAGGGAGGCCATTTCTTTATTGCTTGGGGCATGAAGGGCGTCATGGCCCCCGCTCCCCCCCCCATGACGTAACGCTCCCCTCCCCCAGTGCGCTCCGGGCACTGCAGCCGTGCGCATTGGGATCCGCGTAGGTGTCCGCGTAGGAATCCGCATAGGTGTCTGGTCCGCGGGCGTCGTCGTCGTCGTCGTCGTCGTCGTCGTCGTCGTCGTTCGTCGTCGTCGCTCGTGGTTCGTTGCTCGTCGCTCGTCGTCGTCGTGCGCGCGAACGCGGCTGGAGCCTGTTTTTAAGTCCGGGCCGATGACAGCAATCATCTGGGGGGGAGGGGGTCGATGACGTCACGTTTCGCGTCGGCGGCGTTTGGAAATGGTTAGGGATGACGGACGACGGGTAGCACGAACATGTAGGTGGCGATATACAACACAACGCCTGTGTACATCACAGTGCCCGCGTGCACCACAGCGCCTGTGTACACCACACCGCCGATGTACACCACAGCAGCCGCGTGCAACACAGCGTCAGTTTGTGCCACCGTGCCTGCGGGCACAGCAGCTCCTGTGTACACCACAACGCCTCCGTACACCACATCAGCCGTGCGCAACACAGCACCAGTGTACACCACAATGCCTGCGTGCATTGCAGTGCCTGTGTACGCCACGGCGCCTGTGTGCACCACATCAGCCGTGTGCAACACAGCACCATTGTTGTGTATAGAATTTCAGAAGGAATCCTTGTGACAAAATGGAGCGCGTGTGGATTCCAGAGAAAACAATGGAAATAAAATCCCCATGGACAAAGGAGCGCCGCTGGAATCTACGAGTCTCACCGAGTCCGCCCGCATCACCCTAACTCTCACTTGCGTCCAGGAGGCTCCAGCGAAACTGGCCGTCCGAGGGCCAAGTGGACCGATTCAATCGACCATTCTGCGGTGCACGCTGAGATGCGCACGCGCGTTGTAACGCCAAACCGCACGACAGGGGGTAAGAAGAAGGAAAAGGAGGACGCGGAGGAGGAGGTGGAGGAGGAGGGGGAAGGAGGGAAAAACGTCGCATTCGATTATCAGAACTTTCCTGGCGTGGCGTTTAGTTGTCCGCATCAGATCCTGACGTACATGCTCCTTCTACCTGTCCTATGCACGCAGGCGCTGTGGTGTACACCAGCGCTGCGTTGCACGCAGATGCTGTGGTGTTGACAGGCGTTGTGGCGTGCACAGGCGCTGCGGTGCACGCAAGCACTGTGGTGTACACGGCGTTGTGTTACACATGGCAACTGCGGTGTATGTACACCGGCGCTGTAGTGCTCCCAAGTATTGTGGTATACACGGGCGGTGCGTTGCACACGGCTGTTGCGGTGTACGCAGGCGCTGTGGTGCACACGCGCGGTGTGGTGCACGCGATCGTTGTGGTGTACACAGGCGCAATGGGCAGATCGCCACTTACATGCTGGTCGTCGTCGTCGTCGTCGTCGCTCGTCGCTCGTCGCTCGTCGCGTCGTGCGCACGGGCGCGGCTGTGGTGCCGGAGCCACACGGCGTCACCCCCCCCCGTCATACCCCCGCCTCGCCCCCCCCCCCCCCCCATGACGCCCGTCATCACCGAACATAAAGAAAAGCCTTCAGGGGTGCACGATGCCTCCCGGAGCTGGGCATAGGGGATGTCTCGAGCTACCAAACCACCAGGAGGACCCTCCATGGCGACCTGGTGGTAGGGTTGTCGCCTTTCCTTGTCACATGGGGCCGAAGTAGATGGGGTCGTCGGAGACGTCCTCACAATTTGCCTTGTCGGGTTTGGTTTCGGCGCGGTGTCGCTTGAGACCTCCTCGCAATTGTTGTCGCTTCGCGAATCCCCACCAGCCCATCCAGAAACGATGCCCAGAGGAATTGCCTCGATCAGAGAAGTGGGCAGCACACAGAGGAAGCCATTATGAGACATCTTGGGATATCTTGAGCCATCTTGGAGGTCATTTTGGGCTCTCCCAGACGCTCTTGGAGTCATCTTAATCCGTGCCCCCCCCCAAGAGGCCTCCATGTGGCTAAAACCTGTGTAGAATCAATGATTAGGCATTCTCGCCGAGGCCTCTTGGAGCATCTTGGGTGCATCTGGGGGGGCTCTTGGGGCCTCTTGGGGGTCTCTTGGGGGCCTCCGGGGGGCCTCTTGGGGGCCTCTTGGGGCCATTTTGGGGCCATCTTGGGACCTCTTGGGGCTTCCTGGGCGCTTCTTGGGGCCATCTTGGAGGAGATCGATCAAACAAGAGGGGGGGTTTAATTAGCGCCCCCCCTCGGAAGCCCCTAAAATCGCCTCTTGGACCCCTCTTGGAACGCTCTTGGAGTGCTCTTGGGCGCTCTTGGGGCCGTCTTGGGGCTCTTTTGGGGCTCTCTTGGGGCCCTCTTGGGCCATCTTGGAACCATCTCCAGGCCTCGGATGGCCATCGGAAGCGAAAAGGCGAGAAAGCAAAAATCATTGATTTTCCTTAGGTTTTGGGACGATTTTGGCCTCTTCGGGGCCTCCTTGGGGAGCTGTTTGGCCACTTGGAGTTATCTTGGGGCCGTCTTTGGGCTTCTTGGAACCATCTTAGGAGCCATCTCGAGCGATCTTGCGCTATCTTGAGCCATCTTGGAGCTCATCTTGGGTTCTCTGAGGCGCTCTTGGAGCCGTCTTGGGCCATCTGGGACGCTCTAACTACCCGCGGCCCCCCCCGTCCAGGTCCAGGGGAGGGGGTAGGGGGAGGGGTAAACCCCTCCCCAAGGGGGAAGAGGGAGGGGTGGAAGAGGATCTGTTCTAGACCACCTACGCCCAGAGGGCTGGTGGGATTTGCCTATATGTGGCTTTGTTTTGGCGCGGTTTCGCTTCAGACGTCCACGATGTTCAATCGTTTGTTCCGGTTTGGGCGCACTTTCGCCTGAGACATCTTTGTGATACGCCTGGTGTGGCAACAGTTTCGCTTGAAACGTCTTCGCAGTTTATTCGACTCTTTTGAAGTAGGGCCACCACAAAGTGCTCCTAAGCGCGAGCCACAGCGGAGTCCGACCGCAGCGCCGAGGAGCCCGAAACCATGGCAAAAGCAAAAGACCCTGAACCGCGACCGCGAAAGGCACTGAGCACAGCGCCGCTCAGTAGAAAATTGGTCCAAGCTACGCGGTGTCAACTATGTGATGCAAGCTACGTGGCACCAGTTATGCGGTGTGAGCTATGTGGTGGAAGCGGTGCGGCGCAAAGTATGCGGTGTACGCTATGTGGTGGACGCGACGTGGCACAAACGATGCGGAGTAAGCTATGTGGTGCAAAGTGCGCGGTGGAAACTAAGTGGTGCAAACAATGTGGTGCAAACACGCATCGCATCGCCCTCGCTAACACGGGACTGGCTGCAAGCCAGCGTTGGCCCGTGGACCAGAGTTAGGAACATATTCTTCCGATGTTGCAGTGCATTCGGCACGATGTCGAACACAACCATGTGATGTGCGTTCCTGAGCGCTCCAGCTCTGTTGCGTGGTGCCTCGGCGTGGTGGGCAGCATCATGGGTGTTTGCTCGATCGCGCCCCTTTCCTTGGGCAACTGATCATACGGTTTTGCACGGTTGCAGCAGAGCCAGAAGGCCGCATCGGTCATGGGAGCGGGATCGGCTCCAGCTCGCTGGAGGGCGTGAAGAAGGCACGCGTAGGTTTATTTTCCCATGCTTTGTTTGTGTGTGTGCGCGTGTTGTGCCCAACTCGTGGTGTGTGCTCATGTGTGATCTATCCTGGTCTTGCACCCTCCTCCACCCTGGCCGTTCGCGGTCGTGACTGCTGTTCACCACGTGGCCCCCCAGACCTCTTGACCCCGTCCCCAGGGGATTTTCCGTTTTGCCGTGCACAGAGTGTAGGTCGGCGGCATCGTCGCATTGTCTCGCCAGTTCATTTGTCTGGAGCGTGTGAGCCGGTTGTGCTCTTTTCGGTTCCCTGCCGAAGCGCCGTTGCCTGGCGCCTGGCTTGACTGACTGAAGTGGGTTATTCTTGTCCACGGTCATGGGCCCCGTCGACATCCTCCCGAGGCCCAAACGGTTAGAACATATTGTCAGTGTGCGGTTCGCGTCGCGACATCTGAGTCACCATCGCCGGAACCATCCCACCATTGGTTGGGCTGGGTGCTGCGAAACTCGACGGGCCCTTCACACTCCAGTGGAGATGGGTGCCGTCTGACCCAACAGCCGGCCAACTCCTCCTGGAGGGGTTGGTCGGCCGGTGGGGGGAAAGGTTTCACGGGTGGGCTTGCGTTTCTCGTCCAGATTTCAGGGGCAATGTCAGGGAATGTACTCAGGGGGGGAGGCATCGACACCACTCGCCCAGCGGTGCCCGATGTCGAGCCTTATAGCCCGCCCCGTCCTGGAGCTTCCAGGTTCGCCAGCAGGGGGACAGCGCTCTTCAGTTTCAGCAGCCCGACTGTACCCCCGCGATGTATGCAATCCCCATCCCCATCCCCATCCCCTTCGAGACCCCCACCAAATGACCACCCCAGTTGGGGATAGACCCCTCGAAACCCGAAGGGAACGACTTATATCCCCATCTAGGGGGATAAATTGGCCAGAGGGGCCCAGGCCACGCCGCAGGGGATGGGGATCGATTAAACGATACTCATGGGCGGTGTATCTTCGATTCTGGGTCAATGACTCCCCCCTGAGGTGGCCTCCTCCCCCCTATCGGTCCCCTCTTCCCAGATTGTTTTTGTGGGCCTTGTTCCCCGCCCCCGAAGGAGGAAGCAGGCCGAGGCCGAGAAGCAGGACCGCAGCCCCCACCTCCTCCTCCATTCCCCCTCCTCCTCCTCTTCATCCCTCCTCTCCGTAACACTTTGGCTCAAGTTGAAGCCATCGCCCCGTGGATTCAGCTTTGTCGCAGCCAAGGGGCCTGCCGGAGCTGCTGCTGCTGCTGCGGACTGAGAGGCAGCCCAGGGCCTGTCTCAGGGGCTCACTGCCCGACCGCTGGCAGGCTCCGTGTCGTTTTGTTTGCGGAAACATTACCAGAATCACTCCAGCCATGCCGACTTCACGCGAGGAGAGTCCGCCTGGTGGCAGGTGGAAACGAGATCGCAAGGACACGTCCTATGACACAGCCGTGAGTGGCCGTTCCAGTAGCAGGGGAGGTGGTCGTCGATCCCAGTCTTCCTTTCGCTCCGCCTCGCGCGCGCGCCCTGACCCGCGGTCTCGCTTGAGTAGTAGCGAGGACGGGAAAGAACCCAAGCAGCCTGCCTGGGCCACGGCCCTGTTCAAACATATTGATAACCAGACGAGCGACATCAACGCCTTCGAGCGCTCCATGAGCGTCAGAGTGAGGTCTGTCCAAGAGGACCAGGAGCACATCAACTCCTTGAACCTCAAGATGGAGCAGTCCGCCCAGGCGCAGGCTGCAGAAATTACACATATTGTCGATTTCTCGCTGAAAGAGCCCCTGCAGGCCAAGTTCACCGAGGTGGCGAGCAAGCTTGCCGAGCTCGCTGCTGCCCAGACCACGGCCTCGACATCAGCCCCATCCGCGCGCTCGCCGCGCACACCTGCATCCACGGCATCAGGTTCTAGCCACAGCAGGGCGTGGGATGGCGAACGTCGTGGAGATCGGAGGAAGATTTGGGTTGATGGATTTCCGAAACCATTGCGCAACTGCACAAGAGAGTCCTCGACGCATGCGCTCTTAGTACCAGGTCTCACTTTCCACAGCAAGTGCACGGTGGAGTCGCCGTCCAGAGCTACAACAACTCGAAGAGTTTCGCCTTCGTCTTCAGCTCCGACGCCGAGGCCAAGTGGTTCCACGACGCCGTGAAGCAGACGGGGCTGGCATGGTTCGATCGAACAGAGCAGAAGCACATCCCTCTACGTGCCAGGTTTGGCGGTCACGCGGCGGTGCGCGCGAAGCGCAGAGTCTTTGGCCAGCTCTGGCAGATGCGCAAGGATCGTTGGCGCCAGTGCGAGGTATATGCTCAGACTTGGCAACTGGGGTGCAGCGGTTGTCGTGGATTCTTCTTCTTGGCTGTAGATGATGTGATTGACAACTTTTTTCCCTGAAGACCCACGACCGCGAGCAGCGGGCTGTCGAGCCATAGCATGCCACCCTGCAGCGCTATGGCATCTCGAAGGAGCGCGCAGTAGCATGTGCTCGAAGGCCATTGAAGCAGTCCAGTAGGAGTCCCCACCGTCGATGACAGCCACGCGTTCTGCACCTTCGATGGTCGGCAGCAATCTGCTGCCGAGGGGTGGCATGTCGACAGGGCGGCCTGCCGCGCGCATGCCTGCGCATCTTTCGTGCGAGCAGAGGGGGGGCGTTCTCGGACGTGAATCATTGTTCTTGCTTGCCCTCTTTCTCTTCGTCCAGCAGCCCTTCTAGTGCAGGGGGTCCTGGGCCTGGGTGGAGTGACAGTCCGCGTGCGTTTCGTGGCAGATTCTCTTTGGTTTCCTGGGGCGCGCGCTCGCTATTCGGGATTTCCCGGTCTCCCTCTTCCATTCTGAGAGCTAAGCGTGATTTCCCACATCTGCTTGCGTTGAGTCGCGGCGTGGTTTGTGCGCAGGGGGCCCGCGGCTCCCACTGCGACTTGAAAGCGGTTTGCACAGACGCACTGGGCCTGAATGGGTGGTCAACTTTTCTGCTTTTAAACGATATCCTGCAGGCGGCTGCGCCATTTCTGCTAGCCCGGGGCTTCGGCGAGACTTTGTTCTCGAACGGCATGCGATTATTTCCCGTGGGGGTCCGCGCGATCGCGCTGCATGAGGGGCAAGCGCGGCGCGCTCGTCATAGTGAATGCGCGCGTAGACCCCGGCCTCAGCGCTGCTCGTCAGAAATATCTCGAGGGGGATTCGCCGTTTTACTCCGTCGGCCGCCGAGGCTGTCACCGCTATCGCTGGAGGCTAGAATTTCTTTGCTCTGGGCGAGGGGGGCCTCCAGATGTCCGGGCGAACGATATGCCTTCCAGGAATCTCGGGGCCGATTCTTCCAAGGCGTTTCCCGACCTCGCCGAAATCGAGCAGCCGCTGACCACCCGCAGAGTTGCACGAGATGACCGCGTCTTTTCGGCAGGCCGTTTTGACGGGATCTCCGCGAACGCTTACTCCGCCAAGCTCCTCGATTGCACGCCCAACAGTGTCCTCTGCGGGGGGCCCTTCGACTGGGCGCGCTTGGCCTCCAAGTTCCCCCAGGGCCCCCTCCTGGCTTGCGAGGCCCCCCGAGCGCCCCTGGGTAATCCGAGGATTTCTTAGAGAACATGGCCCTTTCCATGGCGACCCCTGGGGGGGCACTTGCGGAGCTCGAAGGTCTCACCCACGCTGCTGCAAGGGCCCTGGAGTCTCGACTGGGGGTCAGAATGGAATGCCCTCGCTACCTGCCAGAGCATGGTCGCTCGCCGCAGCCCGAGCACTTGCCGCTGGGCGTGCCAGCGCAGCAAGGAGAGCTTGTTCAGCCCACCCCAAACTCAATGAGTTCATATGTAGTTCCATTTGCACGTGGACGAATTTACACGCCTTCAACTCTCACCTCGCGGTTTTGAGCAGACAGCCATTTCGCGCCCGTGCGCATGGGGTAGAGGACAGCCGCGTGCCTTAAGAAGAAGGCTCAGCTACACCGCCTTACACAGCATGCTGCCACATGGGGGGCTCACGCGGGGGGCATCAGTCCATCGGCGATCGGCGACCCCGCGGGGCTCGTGATCTCGGACCCAGATGGCGCCTGCAAGTATGTAGCTGAGCACTAGGGTGAAGCGCTTTGGGCGGGGGGGCGGGGGGGGGGGGGGGGGGCTAGCGTGCGCGAACAACTGCGCCCGTTTGCGCCTGAGTTCCCGCGCGAGGTGCATTTGGTCTTGGAGCTGGAAGTATTTGAGGCGGCAGGCGGAGGAGGCCATCCGAAGTGGAAGGCTGAGGGCCTGCTGGGCCCTCGCGCACGAACGAGCGGGACCGCTTCGGCAACGCGGCGGCCGACGGCAACGCCGGAGCGGCCGCCGCGCAGCGGGCCCCGCCCCGGGCTGTTGTGGCAGCGCGCCGGCGGGAGCTCGAGCAGCTGGAGGAAGCGCGGCGCGTGCTCGCAGCCACGCAGCTGGCTGCCGTGGCAGCGGGCCGCCCGCCGCCCGCCGCCGAACGCGCGACTGGCGCAGCGTGCGCCGCGGGGTTCGGGCCCGCGCGGGTTCCGCGCCGCCAGGCGCCGCCGCCCCTGCTGGGCGCGCGCCCTGCCGCCGGCGGCGGCGGTGCCGCTGCCGCCGCTGCGCTGCGGCGGAGACGACCCCGGCCGCCGGGGCGCCAGGGTCGCCGCCTTCTTCGCAGGGCGGCCGTGTCTGCCGCGCGCCCGCTCGCAGGGGCCGGGCAGCGCCGCCTGTCTCCAGTGCGGCGCCAGCGCAGCGACGCCGGCGGAGGCGCTTGGGGGCGCGTGCCCAGGGTGGAGGGGGCGGGTGCCGGCGCGGGGGCAAGCCCTGCCCCTATTGCACGACGGTCGCTGCGCGGGGGGCAGCGCGTCCGAATTCGCGGCGCCGGCCACGCGGCGTACTGCGCAGTTCCCCAAAGTGCCCGACTGTGTCGGGCGCCCCCCCCTGGTGCTAACTTTCAATTCTAACGATGTTGTGAAACCAACGATCCGTGAAGTGGGCGTTTTTACTTAGCAGAAATGTGGTCTCAATGCCTACATACCAATACAATGACATGCAACACAGTGGACGTTGCACAGCCCAGCAAAGAGGTTGGCTGGAGCGCCGACGCGCATAGCACGGCTCCAGAGGAGGGGGGAGGAGGAGGACACGCAGGAGGCGGAAGAGGCCGAGCGGTGTTGGAGTGAGCGGATACGGAGGCGTGGGGAGAGACGAGGGGCGACGACGAGGCGGGATGGCCGACGGCGACGCCGCTTTTTGCTCAGCGGGGCGGGCGCGGCAAGCCGCCGCTGCCGCCGGCGCCAGCCGCCAGGCGCGCCCCGCCTGGCGGCGGCAGCGCGGGAGGGGGGGGGATGAGATGAGGAGATGCGCTGAGGCGTTGAGGACCAAGGGGAGGCGGGGGGGGGGTGTTGGAGGAAGGGGAGGGGGAGGGAGTGGAATGGAGAGGGCGGTGGGCGACGAGTGGGGAGTGAGGGGATGAGAAGGAAGTAGAGTAGTAGAGAGGTGGGCGCCGGACTGGGGGCGAGGGGGGCAGGGGGTAGGAGGGAGAGGGCCGAGGACGAGAGCGCGGTCACCTCATCCCTCGTCGTCCGCACCCGCCTCTTCTCACCGCTCACCTGCAGCATCACCCCACTTGTTGAAGGCCTCATCCCACCCCCATCCTCACCCTATCCTCGTACGCCTCGCTCCTCATCATCCTCATCATCCTCATCGTGCTCATCATCATCCTCATGCGACCCCTCATCTTCAAACTCATAGTCCTACCCCTGTGTGTCCTCATCACCCCAACCACGTTGAGCAGGCGATCCGTTTGCCGTCTCGGCGCGCGGGGTCCCTGTCCTTCGCCCTCGTGGCGCGGGGCGCCATTTAAGGCGCGCGCCCCCAACGCCAGACACACAGTGTCGCAGCGGCTGAGCTGAGCATGAGCCTCGTTCAGTCCTCATCATGTCCTCATCATCTCCTCCATCTCATCATCTCATCTCCTCCCTGAGGCTCCGAGGCCGCCGCCTCCCGAGCGGCAGGCGTCGCGCCGCGCGCGGGCAGCCACTCCCCGGCTGCTGTGCGAGATCGCGCTGCACTGCGCGCCGACGCATAGTAGCTGCGGCCCTGCAGCTACGATGATGAATTCACGCTTCGGCAGATCTGCCAGATTCCGCCGCCGCTCGACACTGCTTCGATACGCGGGACCGCTCCGATCGAATGACTCGGACTGCCGACAATCTCATCGTAGTCGTATCCTATCGGATGCACCGTCGTAACGCATCGTCGCATCGTCGTACGACATCGTACTATCATCGGCCCATCGTCGTTTCGAAGCAGTGACGAGACGAGGCGCGGGCCCCCACCGCCGGCACCGCGCGCCACCCATGGCACGCGGGCGCGACGGCGGGTCGCAGCCGTCGCAGCGCCGCACTCACTCGAACAAGTGCTTGCAGTCCTTGTTCTTCGTGCTCCGCCCAGCCGCCGGCTGCTGCTGCGTCGTGGCCGAGCCCGGGCGCGACGGGTGTGCAGCCATGTAGGCTGCCGCGGCCGTCGGGCCGAACAGCGCCGAGGCGTCAGCCGGCGCCGCGTTGGCGTGGCGCGCCGCCTTGCGCTTGGGCGGGAGGTCCGTCGGGATCTCGTGGCGCGCGAGCTGGACCTCCCTGCCGACGAACGCGCGCACCGGCACGAGCTCGCGGACCGGCGGGGGGAGGGGGAATGATGAGGAGGAGGGAGATGGAGGATGTGGAGACGGGTTAGTGAGGGGGAAACCCCAGGAGCTAGGGAGGAGGAGCACGATGAGGAGGCGAGGATCGAGAACCGAGCTGGGGTGGGGGGGGCGAGGAAGATGGAGGGAGGAGGGAGGGAGGGAGGGAGGGAGGGAGAGAGAGAGAGAGAGAGAGAGAGAGAGAGAGAGAGAGAGAGAGAGAGAGAGAGAGAGAGAGAGAGAGAGAGAGAGAGAGAGAGAGAGAGAGAGAGAGAGAGAGAGAGAGAGAGAGAGAGAGAGAGAGAGAGAGAGAGAGAGAGAGAGAGAGAGAGAGAGAGAGAGAGAGAGAGAGAGAGAGAGAGAGAGAGAGAGAGAGAGAGAGCGAGAGAGCGAGAGAGAGATAGAGAAAGAGAGAGAGAGGGAAAAAGAGAGATAGAGGGAGATAGAGAGCGAGAGAGAGAGAGATCTGATACACATATGAGGGGAGGTGATGAGAGAGGATGTGAGGATTGTAATGATGGCCTTCAGCTTGAAAGACGTCATGCCCTCAAACACCAAGTGGGGCGGCAGGTCGATGGTCACCACCTGGGCCTTCATCTCGAGGGTCGCCTGCTCGTCGTCGTCCACCACGCGCACAAGCCACGCCGGGCACCGGCACTCATTGTTCACGGTGCCCACCGTGTCGGCGACGCAGTACACTCCGAAGGTGGTGTCGTCCCGGCTGTCAGGCGCAGTGACCTTGATGGCGGCCGCTGGGAAGGAGCGGCCTGCGGGCGGCCTTGCCAAGGTCACGGGGCCGCAGAAGCACATCGAGAAGCCCGAGTCCAAGGCGACGGTCATCGATGGCTTCTCGTGCTCCTTGGCCAAGTTCGGCTTCGCCTTCGCCTTCGCCTTAGCCGCCGGCGCCGGCGCCGCCCATCCCATGCGCGTGCTGCCGAATGGCGCCACCGCCCTGGCACTGAACGACCTACTGCAGAGCTCCGCCTCCACGAGCATCAGGAACTGCTTGATCCACCGCGCCGGCGGGAAGCGACTCATGTCGAAGGTGATCGCGGCGCCCGCTATATCATCAGACATGTTCACCGATCGGGAGGAGAAGGGAGGAACTCCTTCATGTTCTCCTTCTCTCCTTCTCCTCATCATCATCCTCCGAGGGTCTCCGCATCAATATCATCATCATTCTCCTCCTGAGTCGGAGCCCCCCTCACATGCGGCCCTCCTCCCCTCCTCCTCAACTCCTCCTCGTCGTCCGCTCCACCTCCAGCATCCCTCGCCGAACCCCCCACTTCCTCCGCCCCGCCGCACCGTGTCCAGGTTGATGGGGCTGCCGGCGGCGAGCGACATGGCCCGCTCGTCCATGTGCCTGCAGCAGGCGGCGGCAACGGCGCAGACGAGAGGACGAAAGGAAGAGGAAGGGTGTGCGAGGAGAAGCGGCGGTCGGCCCGGCAGACGGCGGACGGTCGGCATTGGCATCGGCGGTTCAGGCGGTCGACGGTCGGGATAGGGGGTGAGGGAGAGAAGGGGGGAGGAGGATGACTGGGCGGGGGGTATTGGATGGACCGCCGGCGGCACGCGTACACGCCCTGCAGCATCGCCAGCGGGTGCTGCGGCTGCTCGGTGGTCATCTGCTGCTGCGCGACATGGAAGGACTGCGGCTGCTGCTGCGTCTGCGCCAGAAACGTCGGCGCCTGCGACGACTCGCCCGACGGAGACGGCACAGATGACGTGGGAGTACCGGGCACCCTGCGCGACTCCACGAGCCCGCGCAAGGTAGTGTCGGGGTCGGCGCCGATGTAGAGAGCGACCAGGTACTCTGTATACACCGACGCCCAGTCGCTGTAGGGCAAGACGGGGTCCACGTCGCGCAGGCCGTCCAAGTTCTCAAGGCGGCCCTTCAAGACCTCCAGCTTGATAGTGGGAGCAGTCCCCTGGGCCGCACCTCCCATGCCTGTGGCATCGTGGAACTTCTCCTGCACGTCCAAGACGTCAGTCAAGAGAAGCTTGGCGTACGTTGCCCTGAGACGCGCGAACGTGATCAGCGTGGGCGTGTCCTTGAAGTACTTCATGACCACGCCGGGCAGTTGAGACGTCTGGCGCACGTACCTGACGGCAGGCTGCCCGATACCAAGCATGGCCTCCGAGATCTCAGCCATCGAGATATCTTTCACCAGGCCGAGAAGGTGCGCAACGAACGGACCAGCATCATCCGACCGTGACTTGTCGGCGAGAAGCTGCCCCTGGGACTCGCCAAGAAGATCGAACATCCGCTTGTTGATGGACCTGTACGCTGGGTGCAGCTTGGCCAGCGCGGTCAGCTTGTTCGCCATCAGGAAACGATCGAGCTCAGCGCCTGCTGCAGCGATCGCGGACTCCAGGCGCATGAGGGCGGTGGACTCGTCACATGTGGCCGATGGCTGAGGCTCGGGCGCGCTCTGCCCGTCCTTTTCGGCATCCCACTCGAGCACGTCGGACGCCGTCGTCGTAGACGAGTTGCCAAGCTGGAGATTGTACGCAGAGGAAGCAGCGACGTCGCGCAGCTTACATCTGAGGTCGGACCACTTCGTGTACTTAACCTGACCAAGCTGGACGACCTTGGCCCAACAGAACTCCAGCCCCATGGACATCAGCGAACGGAAAATCGTCCACTTCCCATCGTCGTCGAGATCGGCGTCAGACATGGCCGAGATGAGGCACAGGGCGGCGTCGACCACCCAGATCTTCTGCATCTCAAGGTCTGTGAGCGACTCCACTGGCGGCCTGCCAGCAGGGGCAACCTTGGGCTTCTTGGCAGGCGGTGGATTCTCGCCCTGCGCCTCGAGTTCGGCGGCATTCACGGCTGCCTTCTGGGCGTCGACCTTGGCAGTTTCAGCGGCAAGCTGGGTCTTCTCCGCGAGCTGCTTGGCTCTCCTATATGACACGCCACACTCGATGTCCACAGAGAGCCACTTACACATGTCGATCTGCGATTCATCGAAGAGCCACGGCTTGGACCGCCCGGGCAGCCCTGCTGTCGGAACTATGAATTCCACCGCCACCTTCCAGATCTCCGCAATGAGCTCCATGGACAACCCGCTGCGGACCTCGGAACTGAACAATGCGACCGACACGGCGTGAAGATTGAACACCACTGCGGCGTTGGAGAAGCGCTCTTCCGTGAACTTGCAGTACTTACCCAGAAACTCCACGGTCCAAGTGAGCAGCTGGTGGCGCTTCAGCGTGCCCAAGAGTGCCTGGCGGGCCCCACGCACACCCCGCCCAGTACCGTCGCCCCCTCCCCCCCACCCTGCCTCTCCCACAGGGGGGGGAGGGGGGGCGGAACGCTCCAGATGACCCAGGGGCCCGGGCGCGACGGTGGCGGCGACGAGGTAAGTGGGAGGGGGGGGCGACGGCGGTGGGCGGCGATGCGTTTGCGCAGACGCTGCCTTGCACGCCTTGATCTCGTTCTCGCTGCTGAACCTGCGTGTCGCAGTAGTGGCGTACTTGGCGGAGGCATACTCCCACAAAGAAGCGTACGGCGTGTCGGTCAACTTGGTCGCCTTGAAGTCAGTGTTGAGCTTTTTGCACCAGTCGAACAGCTGGATCACCGTAAAACTTGATCCTGAGTGCCAATGGTTATGCCAGTTCACTAGCCAGTCAACAACGTCGCGCGGAGTCTCCGCGTTGAAGCAAGTGACATTCGGCAGCCCCTTCTGCAAGCTCAACTTGATGCAGGGATTTACGATGTAGTCATTGTCCGGGCCTGGCACATCCTCGAACTCGTTGGCCTTGCGCTCCATGTCGACGGCGAGGTAGAAGGCCCGCGTGAGCGTGCCGTACGTCAGCATCTGCAGCGGGAACTCGCCAGACGTGTGGAGAGTGCACCACGGTTCCCCGCGCACGCCTGGGACGTTCCCGAACTCGGCGACCTTCTCGGCGTACTCCTGCACGACCTGATCTTGTTTGCGCTCGTTCTGGATGTGCGGGACCATGGTCTTGTCCATTGGAATCGTACCAAGGCACAGTGATCCCGCGCTTGCCGGGGACGGTGTAGACGTTGAACACGGCATCCTGGAGCGCGACCCCCTTCAGCCCAGGGAATCTCATCTCGATGGACTCGCAGGGTTTGTACAGGTGGCTGTGCATGTCAACGGCGTCACCCACCTGGACTGGCACGGGCGCGACGGCCCACGGCTCGGCGTCACGCGCGCCAGCGTTGGGCCCGCCCCCTGGCTCGTCGCCGCGGAGCGCATCGGCGCCCTTGCCGCTGCCCTTGCCCCGGCGACCGCCGCGGCCCGCCTGCCCCCGACCACGCCCGCGGCCGCCGCGGCCTCCGCCGCCGGCAAACACCGACCCTGCTGGCCCTGGCGCGGCGCGGGGCGCAGAAGCACCGGGCTGGCCCTGGATGTCCGAGTCCGAGCAGCTGTCATCCATGCGCCGATCCTTCGCCTGGGCCTTGGATGCTGCGGGGGCGGCGCGGCGCATAGCTGGAAGCGTGGCCCGGGGCAGAAGCGCGCGAAGCTAGACGGCGTGCACAACGCGAAAGACGCAAGCTTGAGCCGCACGGGCGGCGGCCACGGGAATGTGGGGAGGGCACGGGGACACCTGCGACACAGCGTGCGGCTGGTAGGCTGGCTGTCGGACTCGCAATGTCGGGCTGGCGATGCGAGGGCCATGGGCCATGGGGCAATGGACACTGGGGCAACACAGCGCAACACATAACGGTCGCATCGAATGGCACGGCCGACGCCGACGACGACGACGGCAGACGGGGCGGGCGAGGAGGAGGAGGAGGGCGAGGAAGAGGAGGAGGAGGATGAGGATGAGGAGGAGGAGGCTGAGGAGGAGGACGAGGAGGAGGACGAGGAGGAGGAGGAGGAGGAGGAGGAGGAGGACAGGGCGCTGGACGGCGATAGTGAAGCGACGGCGCTAGATATCGATGACGGCGACGGGACGGGCGGCGGCGACGCCGTCGCGCGTCGTGCAGCCCCAGGCGCCGGCGCCGCCGCCGCCACCGAGCTCCGCGGGCAGCTCCGGCAGCAGCGCCGCCGCCCTTGCGGCGCGGAAGCGGGGGGGGGGGGCGAGGTCGTCCGTCGTCGCTGCCGTCGCTGCCGATGTCATGATGTCCAGCGTCGTCGTCAGTCGCCGATCTCAACGCTGCCGTCTCTGGCAGTCGCCGACGCAGCTCGACGCCGTCTCCCGCCGTCGACGCCGCATGCCAACGCCGATGTCCAGGCGGCGGATGGAGCGTGGGCAGACGGAGGGTGAGACGGAGAGGGCGGGTGAGCGAGGGAGGGGGAGGGGGCGTCCAACGTCCAAGAACAACAGTGATGATAATGATGACAATGACATGGGTGCGCACTCGCGGTCGCATGGCCTCGGAATCCCGAGTCGCCCCCAGCGACATGAAGCAGCATGCGTGCGACCCCGCAAGGGGCTCTGAAAGGGGCGAGCCTGGAGCCTGAATAAGCGGCCGCGTCGTATATTGCACACGAGCTCCGGTCGGAAGAAAGCTTTACAAAGTGACCGCGGGCCCGAGCCCCGCCGAAGACCGAGACTGAGACTGACAGTCTCCGAGTCTCCGAGACTGAAACTGGACGCGCCCCGCGGAGGCACCGAGATACGCAATCAAAGCCAAGGTGCCAGGCGGCGCGGGCCCGAAACAGGCCCTCGGGACCCCCGGGCAGACTTGGATTCCGTCGGTCTGGTCTCGGTCCGATCGGGGCCTGGAGCACGTTGGACACGCAGGAGCCCCGCGGCAAGCCAGAACCCCCCCGCCCCCCCCTCAGCCTATCCCAATACAGTGCCCTCTCAACTTCTCCCAACTCCAATGCCAATGTCCTCGCCATCTAACTACTGCGATGTGCCTATCATGTAGCACACGCGCTCTACGAATTAATGGCTGGGCTGACAGACGAAGCACAGTCCCACCAGGCCGATCTGACAATGCGAGTACACGGCCCTCACTCTGAATCTGGCCAGCTCATGGCACTGGCAATGGATCGCAAGCCATCCACCTGGTCGACCCGCGTAACGAACCCCAAGAGGTAGAGCAGGTGGACGCCCACAACGTTGACGTTCATGGAGTTCCCCCGCCTGCATAAGGATGGCGTTGCGACTCCTTCCAGCGCCACCCTCGCGAGCGATGGCGAAGCTGCAGAGGCGCCGCGGCACGCCCGAACGCGGCGCAGCGAGCTCGGGCCTCACCGGGAACCCCTGGGCAACGAGAAGTTCCATGGGGGTCATCCAACGCTCGCTCCCCGACACGTAGTGCAACGACGGGTTCGAAATGATCGAGTAGAGAACCTCCGGACATGATGAGACGCCCCTGGACCCGCACTGACTGTTCTGAATGAGGCTATGCACGCAGCCTGCCTCGCCCCTAGCCGCGGACTTCTCCTCGTAGGACGTCAGGTTATCCAACTCCCACGGCGAAAGGCTGCTGCGGAACGCCCCGGGCGCGCTGGCGACGATCTCCATGCAGGACTCCAGTGTGATAGCAGGGTCGTGTGACTGACTCGACTTGCGACGACGGGCCCAATAAACCTCGCCCGCCTGCTCGGCATCGTCGGCGATGAGGAACGCTCTGAAGGTACAGCGGCGGCGCCTGTGGAACAGCCTGATGACATTATCGAGGGTGCAACGAGTGTCGATCACGTGAGCCTTGTGCAGCAAGATCGTCCAGCGCCGCTGGCGGCGCACCGGCCATCCGAGGTCCGTGGGTTCGAGGATGTGGCTGACAATGCAGTAGATGTGCCCTAGAGTGCGCTCCAGCACCTGCAGGTCGAAGCGGTGCGAGTTTTCATGCACGATGCACGCCTCCTGTATCTTGATCCTCATCGCGATCCAGACGGCCAAGACGGATGACGTCTTCCCCTCGTCTCGCTCACGGGCACCTCCCGGGCACCAGTCGATGCACGGCGTGCCGCCGATATGCAGCTTGCCTGTGGGGTGTCGACAGCGACCGCCGCAGGTACGACACTTCGCCACCAGGTGCACGCATCCCGGCTTCTTGATGATCGATTCAAACGTGCTGAACGGGATCCTCTGAGCGTTAAGAATCTGCTGGCGTAGGCTAGGGTTTCAAAAGTCCTCAATGTCGCAGAACATGTGCTCTGGCGCGGGCCTGGAAGGCGCCTCTAGCTCCAGCTCGCGATTGCACTCCTCCAGCAGCTCCGTCGACGCCAAATGGCGCATCGGATCAAGACGGCCCGCGTGGTGGCCCACCATGTCATTGAGCGTAGCGCCAATGACGTTCGCAGCCGTCCCCGGAGCGTCCACGCCTGAAAACGCCGTGGTGTACGTTGTGTCTGCGAAGGCCTTGTGGATGTCCAGCAAGATGCGTCGCCCGCAGGCCCGCGCAAGGCTGGATAGGGCGTCGTGCGCCCAACTCATGAGGTCGTCGAGCGACCGCACCACGTGCGGGCGCGGCCCTGTCAGTGGCCCCATGCCGACCCCCGCGTCGCTGAAGGAGCTCCAGGTGCATGGCTGCGGCGGCAAAGGAGCGCCCACATCGCCCAGGAGTCTCGACCCCCCCGGGCGGAGCGCTGTCGGGAGGCTGACCGACAGCGCCGCGCGGCCGGCTGCTTCGGCCAGGGGCGCGGCGGGGCTGTTAGCGGGGGCCGCCGCGGCCTCCGTCGCGACGGCCGCGTTCTCCGAGGCACCCGTCATCGCGTCGCCGACGGGCTGCGGCGGCCCCGCGCTCTCGGCTGCTGCGTCAGGGGGCGCTGCGGGGCGGCGGTCAGCGGGGGCGGGGGGCGCCGCCGCGGCGGCCGCAGCGGTCGCGGTCTCCAAATCGCCCGCTGACGAGGGGCCAACTGGACGCGGCGGCTCCGCGCTCTCGGCCGCTGCGGCTGCGGGCGCTGCTGCGGGGCAGTCAGCGGGGGCGGCCGCCGCCGCGGCGGTCGCAGCGACCGCGGTCTCCGAGTCGCCCGGCGTCGGGGGGCTGACTGGTCGCGGCGGCTCCGCGCTCTCGGCTGCTGCGGCGGTGGGCGCTGCTGCGGGACAGTCAGCGTCGGTGAGGGCCACCGCCGCGGCGGCCGTAGCGGCCGCGGTCTCCGCGTCGCCCGTCGTCGGGGGGCCGACTGGGCGCGGCGGCTCCGGGAGCTCCGCGCTCTCGGCTGCTGCAGCTGCGAGCGCTGCGGGGCAGTCAGCGGGGGCGACCGCCGCTACGGCGGCCGCGGCGGTCGCGGTCTCCGAGTCGCCCGTCGTCGCGAGGTCGACTGCCTGCGGCAACTCCGCGCTCTCGGCTGCTGCGGCTGCGGGGCGGTCAGTGTCAGTGGGGGTGGGGGGCGCCGCCGCGGCGGCCGCGGTCTCCGAGTCGCCCGTCGTCGGGGGCCCGACTGGGCGCGGCGGCCCCGCGCTCTCGGCTGCTGCGGCTGCGGGGCAGTCAGTCTCAGCGGGGCCAGTGGGGGCCGCCGCCGCGGTGGCCGCGGTCTCCGAGTCGCCAGTCGTCGGGGGGCTGACTGGTCGCGGCGGCCCCGCGCTCTCGGCTGCTTCGGCGGGGGGCGCTGCTGCGGGGCAGTCTGCGCAGACAGTGTCAGTGGTGACCGCCGCCGCGGCGGCCGTAGCGGCCGCGGACTCCGCGTCGCCCGTCGTCGGGGGGCCGACTGGACGCGGCGGCTCCGGGAGCTCCGCGCTCTCGGCTGCTACAGCTGCGAGCGCTGCGGGACAGTCCGCGGGGGCGACCGCCACCGCGGCGGCCGCGGCGGTCGCAGTCCCCGAGTCGCCCGTCGTCGCGAGGTAGACTGCCTGCGGCATCCCCGCGCTCTCGGCTGCTGCGGGCACGGGGCAGTCAGTGTCAGTGGGGGGCGCCGCCGCGGCGGCCGCGGTCCCCGAGTCGCCCGTCTTCGTGGGGGGGTCGACTGGAGTCGCTGGCGGCGCAAGGTCCTGGCTCGGCACGTGGGCCGATGCGACTGCGTCGGGTGGTGCGTCGGCGGACGGCGACGGCTCCGCCGCGGTCTCAGTCTCCGACGTTAACCTGGCAACGGCCGACACTACGGCCGACATCGCTGCAGCCGGCGCTGGTACGTCGGGCTCGGCACTCGATGGATCGGGCATGGGCGCGCCCGCTGGTGGCGCAGGCGTTGCATCTGCTTTGACGCCCCATGCTGCGACGGCATCCGACGGCGCCTCTTGCGCCGCGCCGCAGCCAGCCGCCACGGACGCCGCGGATGCGCCCGGAGGCGGCGGAGCTGGAGCTGCCAGCGTCGGCGGCAACCCAGGCGGATCAACATCCGTCGTGGCTGGCTGGGACTGGCGCGCAGCACCGTTCTCCGAGTCCTCCTCGGCCGAAGCCGGCCAGAGCTCGGCACCGATGGCCTCGATCTCGTCGAGCTCGGCGGCCGCGTCGCCACTCGGCGGGACCGCCGGTGGCAGCGCGCCCGACCCATGGGCCGATGCAAACTTTGCTCGTTTGCGTGCAAGGGCAGCCTCGGCCCGCGGATGCAGGCCGGGCGCGCCCGATGCGGCATCGACGCCGGCTGCGCCGTCAGCCGCGTCCGCCGCCGCCGCCTGAACGCCGACTGCCGCGCCCGCTGCAGTGCTCGACGCCGCCCGACCGCCGCGCCGCCTCTTGGGCTGGCTGGCGCCCCCGGCGCCGGCGGCTGCGTCGCGCGCCGACGCCGCTCGCTTGCCCATGGCCTTGGGCGCTGCCGCTGGCGCCTTGGCAAACGCGCGGATGCTGGCCGTCCCAGACGCATCAGCAGCTGTCAATTTGCCCATATCTGCAGGCGGGCCGCTGGGAGGCGGGCGCCGCGCGCCCATATATAGCCCAAATGGCTGCGGCGGGGGGGGGGGGGCGCGGGTCGATGGGGAGAGCGGGATGAGCGCAGCGCCAGGGGGGGGGCTGGCGGGAAGAAGGGGGGCGCCACGGGCGCAACACCGAGAGGGAGGGAGGAGGAAAAGGACAGGGGGGGCGGAGGATGCGGACAGGAGATACAGATGCAATGATGCAAGGATGCTCAGTGGTCCGTTATCTTATCCATCGTCATCATCCGCATCATCCTGGCTATCCTCGTATCCTCGTCCTTTGGATTATATAATACTCTTCTCTTCAATACTCTTCCTCATCGAGAACTTCTCATCCCCCCTCCCGCCCCACCCACTGCATGGGCCACGCTCGTCCGCATGCTCGCACATCCCCCCGCCCCCCTCGCCGCCCACCCACCTCGCCCTGCCGCGTGCACGCGCTCCCTTCACTACGCCCTCCCATCCTCAACCTAACCTCTCAGCCTCTACTCATCCTCCGGCGGCGCGCGCCGCGCGGACGTCGGGGCGCCGGGGGGGGGGGGGCCTCCAGCGGCAGAGGCGAGCGGCGAGCGCCGCGGCCTGCCGCAGCTCGGGCCGAAGGCGACGACGCCGTCCAGGCGCCTCCCGCGACGCGGCACGGCGACGATGACACGATGACGACGCAGGCAGGACAGGAGGAGGCTGAGTTATGAGTTATCCCGCACCATCACCCTCTCCTCCGCACCACCCTGGCTATCAAGTATCGCGTCAAATCGTCATATAGCCTCGTATTCCTCCTCGAGAACTTCTCATCCCCCCTCCCGCTCCCTACTGCAGGTGACCACACTCGTCCGCGTGCCATCCCATCCCGCCCTCCACCCACCCACCCCCGCCACCACCCCCAGCCCCCCAGCCCCAGCCCCCTCGCCCTGCCACATGTCACATGCCCCCAACTCCCTTCCCTGCACCCCCCAATCCTCAACATCTCATCATCGTGGTCCTCTCCTCAGCCTCTCCTCATCCTCCGGCGGCGCGCGCCGCGCGGACGCTGGGGGGGGGGGGGGCCTCCAGCGGCAGAGGCGAGCGGCGAGCGCCGCAGCCTGCCGCAGCTGAAGGCGACGACCTCGAGCACCAGGCACCTCCCGCGGCGCGGGCACGGCGGCGGCGACGATGACACGATGGCGGCGCAGGCAGGACAGGAGGACGAGGCGGGGTGGGGGGAGGGGGGGGGGGACGGGGTGCGGCAGTGGAAGGACGGAGAGATGGAGGGAGGACACTTCGGAGACACAGTGGGCATGGCGAGGATGCGAGGAGAGGCGAAGGAGGAGGCAGGGGGGGGGACAGGACAGAGAGGAGCGACGAGTCGACGAGGCCCTGCGACAGGAGAGAGGGACAGGACAGGAGAGGCGATGGCGATGCGATGAAACCCGAGACCCGAGGCCCCGACTCTTCAGAGTCGTCGGTCGACGCCGGCGGTCGTGCGCGCCCGCACGCGGGGAACACCAAGCGCAACGGAAGCGACGGAAGCGGCCCTGGCAGAGCGCTGCGCACGATGGAGGGAAAACAGATCACAGGCGCTCGGCTCGCTGCGATGCGCACCCTCCGCTCAGTACGGCTGGTACGGCTGGTGCGCGGCGCCGGCCTGGCGCGATGCGATCGCGGGTCGCGGGGCCGCGGCCGCCGCCACCGGGGCCATCAAGTCCGGGTCGGTGGCGGCGATGTCGAAGGCGTCCGCGTACCACCACCTCCAGACCTGATCAGGCCGAACGCAAAGCAGCTCACATCATCACCATCACCCACATCTGTGCAAACGCGGTCTTGCGCAACATATGGGGCGTGTGAATGCGCACCAAAACCCTGGATCGTACTCAAGACCTGTCTGGGTTTTGAATTCAATCAAAAAACGGATATGACTCAAGACCGGGTCTGCACAGACCGGGCGACGACGGGTGGATGTGGATGCGATGTGTTCGCCCCCTCCCCACCAGCTTCCACCCTGCAGTCGAGTTGCTCGGGGTGGCGCCGTCGAACTGCCAGTCCACCTCTCCGGAGGGGGTCAGAATGTTCTCCCCCCATGTCCCGCCCACAATGCGCGCTGGGCCCACGCGGGCGATGCAGGGGCACACTGACACACTGACACACGAGGGGCGGGGGGGGAGAGTGCGTTGGGGGCGGGGGGCGGAGCGACGATGCGACGGGCGGGCCGCGCGGATCACCGCGCGGCCCGCGCGGCGCCACCCAGAAGGATGGAGGGACATGGAGAGGAGGAGGGGGTCCTGAGGAGGAGGGAGGAGGAGGAAGGAGTCCCAGCGGAGGAGGAGGACGAGGGGGGGGGGGGGGGAGGATGACTGAGGATGACGACCTTGCGCCAGCGCTGCAGCCGCCGACACCACCACCACGACCGGGTGCATGTGGGCTCAACCTTCACGTAGACGCCGTTGCCGACGACCGGGGTGCCGTAGTCGACCTCAGTCCAAGAGTACCTGAGAGCGGGGTGGAATAATCATCATCCGCATCGTACCCATTGTCGTCACTATTCACATCGTTTGCGTCATCTCCCTCCTGGACTGCGTTGTGTTGTGTTGGGACCTTGGGACCAGCATTCCAGAATCTAGGGCGGACCGCCGGACAGTTGTTGGAACGGCATTCCAAAATCTAGGCCTGAATGTTTTGGGAACGGGAGGGCGGGAGGGGGGCGGAGGGGACGGGCAGCGGGTCACCGCGAGCCGTCGGGGTTGAAGCCCTGCGAGTAGCGCTCGGACGGACTGAGCATCCCGCGGGGCGCGACACGGCCCGGCACGGCGCGCGACGTGAAGGCGCAGCCCGTGGGGCGCGTCAGTGCCAAAATGGCTGCAGTCAACGAGCCGACATCGACAAACGACGCCATCCCATACCCCAGTCAATTAATACAATGCAGGCCATGCAGGAATGTCTAGCACAACAATGATGAACGCGTCCCTGGCACGTTTCACTCCGAGTGGTATACCCCTACCCGTGCCCTACCCCCGATGAGTCTGGATGCGCCCACACATGGCGACACATTTATTGTGTTCACGACAAATTACTACAGATGTCCGATCTGAGTGTTGGAAGCGGAGCGGCAACAGGCACGCCACAGCAGCGCAATGCAAGATGTGACCTACTCCCACAATCACATGTGGATGCATGAGGCGCTGGCGAAGTAACTACAACATACTAGCACCGACCCTATTACATATAATGGCGCGGTCAATATGGTTTGGTGCCCTGACTCAACCGCACTGCGCACTGCTTGTAGTACTGCGTGCGGGTGTCCACGTCCTTACACACAGAGCGCAGCGACAAGCTGAGCGCGCGCCTCCACCCATTGGTGTGCGCCCCGCACTTGATGCAGAAGAGCGTCGGGATCGGCATGTCGATGGCCGGGTCGAAGTAGCGATCCGCGGCGTCGACGCAGCGAAGCTCGTGCGTGACGTGGCACTTTCCGGGGAAGGTTCTGTCCAGACGGAAGTCTGTGCACGGGCGAAGCACATCTGTCAGCACAACACCACCGTACTCGGTAATGAGCCCAGGATCGATCCTCTGCCGGGATCATACGGTAGGGTTGCGGCGGGCGATCACCAACGACGGTGGGCTGGCGGAACATGACGCGGATGCGACGCGGATGCGAGCCGGGCATGCCAGAATCGGGAGCGGTGACAAGTGGCCATGTGAGCCAACATGTGCTACTGGTGGCGGGGTGGACGCCCCGTCGACGCAACAATAGCTCGCGCAAGACGATATGTCAGAGCTCGCATCGATGGTCTGACACAGCGCAGGCTTCGAATCCAGTTGACGGGGCGGCACCTGATCAGACGCTACGTCGCAGATTTAGCGACATACTACTCTACACACATTATGTTTACCACGTCACATATGTAGTCAACTACTGCACGAATTTAATGACCTATGTCACACATTTGGTGAAGTAGTTCACATATTTGGTACGTCATGTCACACGTTTTGTGAACTACTTCACATATTAAGTGAACTAATCCACGCATTTGGTGAACTACTTCACATATTTGATGATGTACTTCACATGTTTGGCGAATCAATTCGCAGTTTTGGTGAATTGCTTCACAGATTCTGTGGACTAATTCACGAATTTGGTGAACCAGTTCGCGGATTTGGTGAACCAGTTCGCGGATTTGGTGAACCAGTTCACGGATTTAGTGAACTAGTTCACATATTTAATGAATTACCTCACAATTTTAGTGAACCAGTTCGCGGATTTGGTGAACTACTTCCCACATTTCGTGAATTACCTCACAGATTTTGGCGAATTCATTCACATGCGCAGTGGTACCCGTCACGTGCGTAGTGAAATACTGGACGAACTTGGTGAACTAATTCACAGATTTGGCGAGTGACGTCACATGTTTGGTGAATCAATTCACATGTTTGGTGAACTACTTCACATGTTTAGTGAACTAGTTCACGAATTTGGTGAACTACTTCACGTATTTGGCGAGGTACCTTACATATTTGGTGAACCACTTCGCGCATTTAGTGAACTAGTTCACGAATTTGGTGAACTAATTCACACATTTGGTGAGTTATTTCACGCATTTGGTGATTCACTTCGCATATTTAGTGAATTAGTTCACATATTTAGTGAACTACTTCACACTTATGATGAATTACGTCACGAATTTGGTGAACTAATTCACAGTTTTGGTGGAGTACCTCACATGGTTGGTGCATCAATTCACATGTTTGGTGAATTACTTCACATATTTAGTGAACTAGTTCACGAATTTGGTGAAGTACTTCACATATTTGGCGAGTTACCGTGCATATTTGGTGAACCAATTCGCGCATTTAGTGAACTAGTTCACGGATTTGGTGAACCAATTCACACATTTGGTGAGTTACTTCGCGAATGTGGTGATTCACGTCGCATATTTAGTGAACTAGTTCACATATTTTGTGAACTACTTCACACTTTTAATGAACTACGTCACGAATGTGGTGAACTAGTTCACAGTTTTGGCGGAGTACATCACATGGATGGTGAACTACTTCACATGTTTTGTGAGATGCTTCACATATGTAGTGATTTACTGCGCGAATTTGGTGAACTACTTCACGTTTTTGGTGATGTACTGCACATGTGTGATGGATCACGCGAGTGGGAAGGCGTGGGATATCTGGCGGCACTGTTGTGGCACTGGAGCACAGTCGGGCGCGCGTGACACCGTCGACGTTGAGAATGAGGGGAGGGCGGGGACGGTGGAGACGGTCGTCGAGATGGGCTCGCGCGACGCGGGGCGGTGGGTGGGGCGGGGGCGAGGAGGAGGGGGGGGGCGCGGATAGGGGGGGGTCGGCGGAGTGAGAGGGCGGGAGGCGTGGGAAGGAGGAGGGGGGGGGGACGAGGATGGAGGAGGGGTGGCGTTGAGAGCGCGCCTCCGACACATATGGCGAGCCAAGGGGCGGGGGGCCAGTGGGGGATGCAACGATGACGACGAGGAGGAGGATGATGATGACATGCTTTATTCCTTACTCAGAGCGGCCCGAGCTGCTCTGGCAGCGCTGCCTCCTCGCCGCTCTCCTCGAGGAGCCGCGCGGCCTCGTGCACGATGTGCATCACCGCGCCGCAGAACTCGTCCGAGAGCGACATCGTCCAGACGCCGCGGTGCAGGAGCTGCGCCACCGCGTTCGCCATCTCATCCAGGGACGCCTCGAGGCGCGGCAGGTCGGCGAGCCAGGGACGGGAGGCGCGGCAGGTCGGCGAGCCGCGCCGGGAAGTCATCGGCCCCAGGCGGCCGCATCCGCTCCATCGGCCGCGGCGGCTGCGTCGGGTCGGGCGGCCGCGTCGCCGCAGCGGCGGTGACGCCTCGGACCGACCACCGCTCCCAACGCGCCAGCGGCAACTGGAGGGCGAAGTTGCGCGATGCGGGAGCGACGGCGCGGCCAGCGACGCGGGCTGCGCCCGCGGCCGCGGCGGCGCCCGGGCTGCCAGTCCCGTGGCCAGTCCTGGAGCTGGCGGCCGGGGCGGCCGGGTGCCCCGGGTGCCCCGCTGGGGGCGGCCCGGAGGGGGGGGGGCGGGCTCGGTGGCTGGGCGGCGGCCCCAGCGGGGGCCTCGGCCCGGGCGGCCTCGGCCCACGCTTGGACTTGGCCACCATGCCCTTGGCGCGAGCCCGGGAGCCCTGGCCCTCCTTGCCCGCGCCCTTGGCCTTGATGCCAGTGTCCGTGTCCTTGTCCTTGCCCTTGATCTGGTCCGTGTACTTGTCCTTGCCCTGGTCCTTGTTCTTGTCCTTGCCCTGGTCCGTGTCCGTGTCCTTGTCCTTGCCATGGCCCTTGTCGCCCTTGTCCTTGTTCTTGTCCTTGCCCTGGTCCGTGTCCTTGTCCGTGTCCTTGCTATGGCCCTTGTCCTTGTTCTTGTCCTTGCCCTGGTCCTTGTCCCTGTCCTTGTCCTTGCCCTTGTCCAGGTCCAGGGCCCATGGGCCAGCCTTGGCCGCTGCCGCATCCTTGGCCTGGGCGGCAGCGAGCGCCGCCCCAGCTGCTGCCGCGGCGACAGACATCGCGGGCGAGGCCGTCGGCGCCGCCACATCGCGCGGCCTCCTCTTCGCGCGCGGCGTGGGTGTCGGCACGCGAGGCGGCGTCCTGGGCGCGCGCGGCCCTCCGCGGGGCGCGCCTCCGGCTCCGTAGGCCGATCTGGCCGCAAGGTCGACCGCGCTGACCGCGCCAGCGCCAGGCGGCTGAGGCTGATGATGATCAGGCTGATGCTGACGACGGTGTGCTCCAGCTTCGGCTCCCGCATCTCGCTCAGCAGGTCGGTGGGCTTCAGCTGTGCCACCCCACACCCCCACATCTCGCACTGCATGCTGGCCACCACGATGCTCACGATGACGTTGGACTCCAGCTCCGGCCCCCGCATCTGGCTCAGCCGGCTGCCCACGATGGTCGTCATCACGTCGGGCCCCAGCTTCGGCCCCCGCATCTCGCTCAGCATCGCGACGGGGGGGCGGCCGCCAGGGGCCCCAGCGCTCGTCGGATGACGGGCCGTCCGGCGCCGGGCTCTCTGCGCGGCGCCCCTCGCGCTCTGCCACTGCTCTGCCGCCGCGGCGCGACCGGCGCGCGCGCTTGCGCCGCGGCGCGTCGGCGTCGGCGTCGGCGTCGGCGGCGTCGGCGGCGTCGGCGTCAGCGGCGTCGGCGCCAACGCCAGCGTCGCCTGCGTCAGCGCCGGGCGACGGGCCGCCCGCGCCAGGCGCCAGCCGCGGCGCCAGCGGCGCCGCGTCCGCCGCGTCCGCCGCGTCCGCCGCGGCCGCCGCGGCCGCGACCACCAGCGGGCTGGGCGGGCCGCACTTCCCCTTCCCCGCCTTGGCGATCAGCGCGGCGGCCTCGGCCTCCTCCTCCAGCGAGGGCCCGGGCTCGCGGCGGCCGCGGCCCAGGCCCGCCATGCCGCGGCCGAGCGCCCGAGCGCCGAGCGCCGAAGCGCGGCGCGCGGGGACCTTGGCGGCCAAAACTGCAACGCAACGGATACAACAATACAGGATGATGCTGACGGGTGATGATGATGATGATGATGACGATGATGATGATGATGATGATGATGATGATCAGGATGCTGTTGATGATTATGATGATGATGGTGATGAGGATGATGATGATAATGGCTGGCTGTCTGTCCTCCCTCCGATCCCTTCTCGCCATCTCTCCCACTCGGTGATCCGGCATTATCATCGCCCTCCATCCTCATCATGACTCATCATGCCACCGCTGACCGCCCTCCACCTGCCTCCTCATCCCGCCTCCTCCGAGGGCCTCCCTCCTCCGGTTCCTATCCGGCCATCATCTCTCCTCCTCTCCCTCTCCATTATCATTGCCATCGGGCGTTGGCGCGTAATCCTCCTCCGCCTCCTCCGCATCCACACCCGCTTCTCCTGCCCCCGGCATCCAACCCTCGCCCATGGAACGGGGGGCAATGGAAGGTAGGCGGGCGGGCGCGCACCGCGGAGGCCGCCGGCCGTCTGCGTCATCAGCGTCAGCCTGCTGGAGGCGCTGGTCGTGGCGCCTGGCGCCAGGCGGGCGAGGGGGGGAGGTGGGGCGGCGGCGGGGGGGGGGGCGGAGGGGGGGCGAGGGCGACGATCAAGCGACGCAGACGGGACGGGACGGGACGAGATGACGACGGAGCGCCGATGAGACGGGGTTGAGGGGTTGAGACGATGCGGGGTCGGGCCGGGAACTTGACGAAGGGAGGACGTGGCAGGGCGGTGGCGAGAGAAGTCCAGCAGAATGCCAGGAGTATAACACTACTCTGAATATGATACGTCGAGGGATGTGCGCAGGCAGGCTCAGGAGCTCAGGAGGATAGGAGCCTCCTGCGCAGGAAGGACGACGAGACGACGATGGTGGGACCCCACGGGGAGCCCCGGCCCCGGCCCGACTCCTGACAGACCCTGCCGCCCCGCCGCCTCGCCGTCGTACAGCCACTGCCTGCGCGCCAGGCAGAGCTGGTTCCCGCCGCGACCGACGTCGGCCCAATCGCAGAGCCAGCCGTCGGCGCCGACGGCGTCCGCAGGGCGAACCATGTGCGGTGACCCAGCGAGCTGCTCTGCGACCAGCTGGCCGCACGACTCGTGGAACGTGAGCGCGCACATCGCACACTCGCGCGCTGGCTCATCGATCTCTGCCTCGCACAAGCAGCACGCGGTGATGGTGTCAGCTTCATCGCCGCCGAGTGCCGATAATGCAAGCTCTGCCATGCGCTTCAACCTGGGTGCAATTCCATTCACCCAACACACGTGGCTTCTCGACGCACCTGCTACCCGTCTGGGGAACAGGAGTGCCACGACACAACTATATATTATATGACAACAGGTTGAGCTCCAGCTCCGCTCCAGCTCCACAACTGATCGGCCCACGCGGGCCATGGGGCCCGGGACCGCGCGCGCCCTCCCCGACGCCCGCGCAATGCGCGCGTTGGGCAAATACCAGCCAACCTGCCCAACCAGCCAATCAACCAACCAACCAAGTACCACCTTTAACATCGCCGAATCGATCACGGCCGACCAAATCCAGCCAAACAACCGACCAACCAGCAACGCGGGGGGGGGATCTGGGGAGGAGGAGAAGGAGAAGGAGAAGGAGAAAACTGGGGAGGAGGAGGAAGAGGAAGACTGGGGAGGATGAAGACTTGAGTGTGTTGTTGAGCACGCGTGCCCCCGCATGACCTCATCGTCTGCGGCTGCACCACCGTATTCACGAAGGTCTTCACCTTTTCCACGGTGTAGCCGACGTCGGGATGGATCACGCGGGCAGCGGCGAATGATCGCAATGGTGACCACCCCTGCGTAGGCCACACTGCACGGGGAGGGTCCCGGGAACAATCGATACGCACGCGGCGTCCTGTGAGCCGCGATGGGTCAATCCACTTCACGAGCACACATGCCCGTTCGCGCTCTCCGGAGGGCATGTCTTCGTCGAGCCGCATCAGAGACAGACCGCCGCCACCGATCTTGCTAGAGATCATCGCCCTGGCTCGATCCCGCAACACATCTGCCCCAGCCAGGCTGCCCTCACACCACAATCCGACGACCAGGGTGACGCGCGGGTCGTCGCCGACGTCGCCGCCGGCATCGCCCCCATCACTGGGTGGATCAGGTGGATGATGCGGCGGCGGCGGTGGCGGAGTTGCCGAAGCCAGGGTCGCCGGCGTTGCCTCGCGGGCAGCGTCTGCAGCCTCTGCAGCCTCCTTCGCCAATCGCTCCGCGCGAGCTGCCGCCGCGCGGGCTCTCAGCTCGACAGCGTCGAGGTCGGCCTCGTGCATTGCAGCCATCGCCGCTTCAAACTCTAGATTGTCAGGGTGGACATCCTCGCCTAAGCCCGCCTCAGCCAGTGCACTGGACCAGTCAAACCGATCCTGGAACGCCGCCTTCTTCCGAACTGCCCCCTTCTCCACGCCAGAGCGGTCAAGGAATGCTGCAACGCGTTCCGCCTCAACCCGCTGCACGAAGGCCTCATCGTCGGCGGCTGCTGCCCCTGGAACATCATGATCATAATGGCGGTCTGCAGATATGCGAGATCACCAAACAAAGCTGCAGCCTGGGGCCGCCGCGGGGGCAACCGTTCGCCATCCGCAACACAGTCTGGACCCCATGATCACCCGGAGAATCCATGGGAGGCCCTGGCCCTGGCCATATGGTGGTCAATGGTGGTCCCTGAGATGTCCTGAACGTCTCCTGGTGGCCCTCAGGGGGGGGGCCCTGGGGCCCTGGGAAGCCTTGAGCCCGATAGGCCCCTGGGCCCTGGGAGGTCATGGCTGGCCCCTGGCCCTCTGGGCCCTCTGGGTGGCCCCTGGAAGCAGGGGTGCCCTGGGAGCAACCCACGCAGTGACCATCTGCGGCTGGGACTTGTTGGGCCCCTCGCGCGGATCGCAGTGTCTGGCGGTGACGGGGCCGGCGAAGCCGCGGATCGCGGGGCACGACGGTGACAAGCTGGCCAAACAAGTCATGGGGGTTGGGGGCTTCGACGAAGGGGCGGGGGGCCCCCCGACTATCGCGACCCCTCGCCCCCCCCCATTCACCCTTGCCACACGCCCAGTCTACCAGGGCAATGGTTGGTAGGGGAGGGGGGCCCTGATCAGCAGCCCGCCCCCCCCCCACCCTTCGCCGGGCCCCAACCGCATGTATCCGGCGACTATCCTTCGGTCCTTCTCCCGATCCTGGCATGCCAACCTCCGAGACGCAATGCAGCAATGCATTCAAACCTGCTAATTGGGGGCCGTAAGACTGACTTAACCCATGACACGGAAACCGTAAACACAAACACCCCATGCGCCGCGCCCTGGGAGATCCCTGGCTGGCCTTCCGGAGGTCCCTGGGAGCGGCCCTGGGGCCCTGGGGCCCAGGGAGGCCCTAGCTGCCCTAGCCCCCCGAACATCATGAGCCGTGGGAGGCAATGGCCCATTTGGGGTACCTTGTGGGGCCTCGACTCGATCGGGTAGTATTCTGAAAGGGGCCTTGAGCTGCGTTGCCCCCCCTCGCGAGGATCGCGGTGACTGTTTAGATAGGAATGAACCGAATTCAATATCGCCCTGTTGAAACAAAGCACAACTACCGAAATCCAGAACATCGGTCGCGCACCGAAACTATCGTCGGGGGGTAGGGGCCCGGGGGGTCCCCGCGTGGCTGCCAGCAACAAAGCTGGTGGGGCGAGGCCTCGTCGCCGTCCTCGTCGCGGAACTGGCGCTCCAGGTCCCGCAGCATCTCGCCCTCGTCGTCGTCGGAGTAGAATCCAGCGGGTCGATCGCCACCGGCGGCGCCGCCACCTCCATCATCGCCCTCTCCTCCGTCTCCGGCTCCTCCGTCTCCTCCGTCTCCTCCGTCGCCGGCGTCGCGAGGGGCACGAGGGGCTCGGTCGTCACGGTTCGACGTGATGACGATCTCGGACTGACCCAACGCTAGCTTGCCGATCGGTCCATCGTCATCGGAGTCGCTCCACAGCCACTGGACGATGTGCTTAATGATATGGGCAGTGCCAACCAAAAGAGCACGCTCATGAAGCTCTTCAGAAAGAACAGCTGTCGACAACGCAAACACGAGAGGGTCTTGGAACCTGAAATACCGGACGCCATCGGCACCGACTGCCGTGACAATGGCAACTGCTAGAGTTGTCTCACAGCGATTCTTCTCAATTGGCAGATAAACCAAAGAATTGGTCGGACACTGCGCGCGCCCGTCGACCACATCACCATCCACCACTGAAAAACACGTCGAACAGTCAATCGTAGGAAACACCCTATGGAGTTGGCGCCGATAATGCCGAACCAGAAGCAAAGTCCGCAGCGGCACGGCCCGAATAGGAGCACCCAGCGCCAGATCGATTTGAGGCTTGGTCATGCCAGCATGCAAAGGCCTCACCAGCGCAGGAGGCGCTCAGCGTTCATGATCAAATGCGATCTTGTTAGCGGTCTCTGAACTCTCAAGACACACATTCACCACCGCCCTCGCACGGGGCCGCACCGCCGACCATTTATGGCTCACTCCGCGGGCTCCGAGGCCAAGAGCCTTCTTCATCTGCACACGACTGCTTAAAAGAGGAAGATCAATGTTCGGACACCGCTCGGTTATTACTTTCGTGATGGAATTGACCCCCTCGCATTCCTGAGTGTCAGCAAACGTGTATACCCTGAATATGTGGATTAGTGTCCAAAGGCCCTGACTGCACAGACCCGTATCGGCAGCGTGTGCAATATCGACTGCATATGCCCTCGCCACCTTCGCAGTGGTCGGATCCTCCCGATCGCCGTTCGCCCGCAAGTATTGCGCAACACCTGAGGGGTGGGGGGCGGGGCTGGGGCGGGGGCCCGAATCTGATTGGGGCCGGGAGAGGGGGGCAGCGTCGAGGGGGGCGGGCGAAGGAATCGGAGTACGCCTCACAGGCGCTGTGCTGGATTGGGTTGGCGCGCGCCCCTCGCCAGCTACATATCTCGCGACCCGACATGCGACCCCCCCCCCCCCCTCACATCGCGCCCCGCGCGCGACCCGCCCGCGGCCATCCCCCCGCGGACCGCCTGCGACCCGCCCGCACACGTCCGCCCTGCGCCTCGCCAGCGTCGACGGCGCACACGCGGCGTCTTCGGCCCCCGCAGTCTGATCCGCAACGGCGGAGGTTCAGCATGCATGTGGGAGTTGGTTGAGCGAGCAATTAAGACGGCGCCGGGGGGCAGGGGCGGGGGGGGGGGGGGCGGCGATGGCAGCGCGGCGATCCGCGGCACCCGACCCCCTCTAGGACCAACCAGCCAAGCAATCATCCCCGCCGCCCCGCCGCCCCCCCCCCCGGCCCCTCCCCGTTCCGCCCCCCCCCGCGTGGCGAGATCGAGTGGCCGCATCATCCTCATCCAAATGCCACCGGGAGGGTGAAGCAATCATGACGGCGACGACGACGATATGATGATGTTGTTGTTGGAGGGAAATGCATGATAGATGATGGTGCTGGTGTGATGATGATTATTATGAGAATGAATGATGATGATGATGATGTTTGCCACCACCACCTCCATACGGGGGTGGGGTCGGGGCCGAAGGCCCAGCGAGCCGAGATGAACAGAGACCGATGGCGGGGGACCTTTGAACGACGGCTACGCACCGCACTGGGGGGCGAGTGGGCGAGCCATCACCCATGAACGGTAAACCTTGGCGTCGCCGCCCCCCCCCCCCCTCCCCCCATGTCCCCTCTCGCCCAGCCCGCCACGCCGCCCCCATTCCCTCCGTCGCTCCCCCCCTTCTCATCCACTCCACTCCGCCACTCGACCTCCTGACCCACCCGCGCCTCCGCGCCCACGGGCCTCGTCGCTATCGCTCGTCACTCGCTGCCCCCGCCTCCCCCCCCCTTCCCTGGCGGGAGGCGCGCGTCTGCAGCTGCGACGAGACGCGGCGGTAGAAGGAGCCGGCGTGGTGCAGGAACTCCTGCGCCCGATGCCCGGCCGCCGTCGACGCGACGAGGGGGGGGGGGGCGGGGGGAGCGGTGCTAGCTCAGGCCCTGGGGCGAAGAGTGGAGGAGGTGAGGCGACAATGAATAATGGGGGGGGGGGGGGGGCGGACGGGCCGAGTGAAAGCAAGATGAGGGCGGGGCAGCAGGCGGCGGTGGAGGTGGAGGCGGTGGCGGGGGATGTGGAGGATGCGGAGAGTATACAATTGAAAGGAGGAGGTGTGTTGTGGTCGTGCGTGTGCGTGTGTTAGTGCGTTTGGTTCTCTACGCGGGTCCTCCAACGTGAGCAGCAGAAGGTCGTTGCTGTTGCCGGTAAGACGCGTGTCACCAGTCAGTTTGGCATGCCAGTCCCGCCAGGGGAAATTGAACACCAGCGCGGCATACTCATCTGCAATTTCATCACATTTGAACTCAACCAACCGGGCCAAATGCCCGCCGTGCCTGTTGATGCTGTCGTCCGAGTACTTCTTCTGCATGAACAGCTGGAGATGGTTCCCAGGGCCGTGCACGGCCTCCATGATCATGAGTCCGTACCAAAATAAAGGATCGTGCAAAACTTGACGTGCATCTCGCTTCCACCTGCCGGTTTTCTCACGATACTGGGCGATCTCCTCAAGTCGGAGCTCCGCGTCGGGCGCGTCGGCGGCCGCGCCCTCCGCGCCGTGGCCGTCCAGCGGCAACAAACGACGATCGGAAATGGCAGCGGCTTCCTGATCTGACAGCGCCAGCACAAGATCCATGGCGTCGGTAAGCTGACCGCCGCTGAGCGGGGCATCAGCGATCGCCCCCGGCGAGAACTGCCCCTGCCAATCGTCCACGCTCCAGCAGGACGCGG
>CAUYUJ010011225.1:779311-844311 GCA_963575745.1 Prorocentrum cordatum
GGAGGGAGAGGGCCGAGGACGAGAGCGCGGTCACCTCATCCCTCGTCGTCCGCACCCGCCTCTTCATCACCGCTCACCTGCAGCATCACCCCACTTGTTGAAGGCCTCACCCCACCCCCATCCTCACCCTATCCTCGTACGCCTCGCCCCTCATCATCCTCATCATCCCCATCGTGCTCATCATCCTCCTCATGCGACCCCTCATCTTCAAACTCATAGTCCTACCCCTGTGTGTCCTCATCACCCCAACCACGTTGAGCAGGCGATCCGTTTGCCGTCTCGGCGCGCGGGGTCCCTGTCCTTTGTCCTCGTGGCGCGGGGGCGCTATTTAAGGCGCGCGCCCCCACAACGCCAGACGCACAGTGTCGCAGCGGCTGAGCTGAGCATGAGCCTCGTTCAGTCCTCATCATGTCCTCATCATCTCCTCCATCTCATCATCTCATCTCCTCCCTGAGGCTCCGAGGCCGCCGCCTCCCGAGCGGCAGGCGTCGCGCCGCGCACGGGCAGCCACTCCCCGGCTGCTGTGCGAGATCGCGCTGCACTGCGCGCCGACGCATAGTAGCTGCGGCCCTGCAGCTACGATGATGAATTCACGCTTCGGCAGATCTGCCAGATTCCGCCGCCGCTCGACACTGCTTCGATACGCGGGACCGCTCCGATCGAATGACTCGGGCTGCCGACAATCTCATCGTAGTCGTATCCTATCGGATGCACCGTCGTAACGCATCGTCGCATCGTCGTACGACATCGTACTATCATCGGCCCATCGTCGTTTCGAAGCAGTGACGAGACGAGGCGCGGGCCCCCACCGCCGGCACCGCGCGCCACCCATGGCACGCGGGCGCGACGGCGGGTCGCAGCCGTCGCAGCGCCGCACTCACTCGAACAAGTGCTTGCAGTCCTTGTTCTTCGTGCTCCGCCCAGCCGCCGGCTGCTGCTGCGTCGTGGCCGAGCCCGGGCGCGACGGGTGCGCAGCCATGTAGGCTGCCGCGGCCGTCGGGCCGAACAGCGCCGAGGCGTCAGCCGGCGCCGCGTTGGCGTGGCGCGCCGCCTTGCGCTTGGGCGGGAGGTCCGTCGGGATCTCGTGGCGCGTGAGCTGGACCTCCCTGCCGACGAATGCGCGCACCGACACGAGCTCGCGGACCGGCGGGGGGAGGGGGAATGATGAGGAGGAGGGAGATGGAGGATGTGGAGACGGGTTAGTGAGGGGGAAACCCCAGGAGCTAGGGAGGAGGAGCACGATGAGGAGGCGAGGATCGAGAACCGAGCTGGGGTGGGGGGGGCGAGGAAGATGGAGGGAGGAAGGGAGGGAGGGAGGGAGGGAGGGAGAGAGAGAGAGAGAGAGAGAGAGAGAGAGAGAGAGAGAGAGAGAGGAGAGAGAGTGAGAGGAGATGAGAGAGAGAGAGAGAAGAAAGAGGAGAGAGAGAGAGAGGGAGAGAAAGAGGAGAGAGAGAGAGAGAGAGAGAGAGAGAGAGAGAGCGAAAGAGCGAGAGAGAGAGGAGATAGAGAAGAGCGAGAGAGGGAACATGATGGACCCACGAACCCGGAAAGGGATATAGACATGTGATTCATGGGCACGTTTTCACGATACCCAACGGGGCAACACCTCACGAAACATCCCACGAGACACCACACGAAACATCCCACGAGACACCTCACGAAACATTCCGCGAGACACCTCACGAAACATTCCAGGAGACACCCCGCGAAACATTCCACGAGACACCCCACGAAACATTCCACGACGACAGGCAACCACTAACCCAAGGCGGTGTGGTCGTGCTGGGGAGTGGTCGTGCTGGGGTGTGGTCGTGCTGGGGGGTGGTCGTGCTGGGGTGTGGTCGTGCTGGGGGGGTGGTCGTGCTGGGGGGTGGTTGTGCTGGGGCGTGGTCGTGCTGGGGCGTGGTCGTGCTGGGGCGTGGTCGTGCTGGGGTGTGGTCGTGCTGTGGTGAGTGTGTGGGGTGTGGTCGTGCTGGAGGGATGTGGTCTGCTAGTTGGGGGGTCGTGCTGGGGTGGTGGGGTCGTTGTGGGGTAGGGGTCGTGCTGGGGTTGTGGTCGTGTTGGGGTGTGGTCGTGCTGGGGTGTGGTCGGCTGGGGTGTGGTCGTTGATGGGGAGGTGGTCGTGTGGGGGTTGTGGTCGTGTGCTGGGTTACGTTCGTGCTGGGGAGGTGGTCGTTGCTGGGGGTATGGTCGTGTGGCTGGGGTGGTGGTCGTGCTGGGGCGTGGTTCTTATTTCGTGCTGGGGCGTGGTCGTGCTGGGGCGTGGTCGTGCTGGGGTGTGGTCGTGCTGTGGTGAGGTCGTGCTGGGGTGTGGTCGTGCGGGGGTGTGGTCTTGCTGGGGTAGGGTCGTGCTGGGGTCGGGTCGTGCTGGGGTGTGGTCGTGCTGGGGTATGGTCGTGCTGGGGTGGGGTCGTGCTGGGGTGGGGTCGTGCTGGGGTCTGGTCGTGCTGGGGTGTGGTCGTGCTGGGGTATGGTCGTGCTAGGGTGGGGTCGTGCATTTCGTCGAGACATCCTGCCAAAATTCCAGGAAATCGTACAAAAACAAACGAATTAGTCGAGACATCATCGAAATTCCTTCGCGCGGGGCGCTTTTTCGCGTCGCGGTCGGCTCTGCAAAACAAGCGTTTCGCTCGAGACATCCTCGGCAAACTCTGCGGAGCAAGCGTTTCGCTCGAGACATCCTCAACACACGAAAAAGTGCCCGCACCCTGTGATTTATCGATCGGGATTTCAAAAACAAGCGTTTCGCTCGAGACATCCTCAAATTTTAATTCGCCGGCCTTCTTCGACCTCGATATTTATCAGGGGAGAAAAACCGACGGCTCCTTCATGGTGGCACGGGGGGGGGCATGTTTTAATACTAAAAGAGAACCCTGGGCCGGCGCCCTTTCCGGACAAAGAGAGATAGAGGGGAGATAGGAGCGAGAGAGAGAGAGATCTGATACACATATGAGGGGAGGTGATGAGAGAGGATGTGAGGATTGTAATGATGGCCTTCAGCTTGAAAGACGTCATGCCCTCAAACACCAAGTGGGGCGGCAGGTCGATGGTCACCACCTGGGCCTTCATCTCGAGGGTCGCCTGCTCGTCGTCGTCCACCACGCGCACGAGCCACGCCGGGCACGGGCACTCATTGTTCACGGTGCCCACCGTGTCGGCGACGCAGTACACTCCGAAGGTGGTGTCGCCCCGGCTGTCAGGCGCAGTGACCTTGATGGCGGCCACTGGGAAGGAGCGGCCTGCGGGCGGCCTTGCCAAGGTCACGGGGCCGCAGAAGCACATCGAGAAGCCCGAGTCCAAGGCGACGGTCATCGATGGCTTCTCGTGCTCCTTGGCCAAGTTCGGCTTCGCCTTCGCCTTCGCCTTAGCCGCCGGCGCCGGCGCCGCCCATCCCATGCGCGTGCTGCCGAATGGCGCCACCGCCCTGGCACTGAACGACCTACTGTAGAGCTCCGCCTCCACGAGCATCGGGAACTGCTTGATCCACCACGCCGGCGGGAAGCGACTCATGTCGAAGGTGATCGTGGCGCCCGCTATATCATCAGACATGTTCACCGATCGGGAGGAGAAGGGAGGAACTCCTTCATGTTCTCCTTCTCTCCTTCTCCTCATCATCATCCTCCGAGGGTCTCCGCATCAATATCATCATCATTCTCCTCCTGAGTCGGAGCCCCCCTCACATGCGGCCCTCCTCCCCTCCTCCTCAACTCCTCCTCGTCGTCCGCTCCACCTCCAGCATCCCTCGCCGAACCCCCCACTTCCTCCGCCCCGCCGCACCGTGTCCAGGTTGATGGGGCTGCCGGCGGCGAGCGACATGGCCCGCTCGCCCATGCACCTGCAGCAGGCGGCGGCAACGGCGCAGACGAGAGGACGAAAGGAAGAGGAAGGGTGCGCGAGGAGAAGCGGCGGTCGGCCCGGCAGACGGCGGACGGTCGGCATTGGCATCGGCGGTTCAGGCGGTCGACGGTCGGGATAGGGGGTGAGGGAGAGAAGGGGGGAGGAGGATGACTGGGCGGGGGGTATTGGATGGACCGCCGGCGGCACGCGTACACGCCCTGCAGCATCGCCAGCGGGTGCTGCGGCTGCTCGGTGGTCATCTGCTGCTGCACGACATGGAAGGACTGCGGCTGCTGCTGCGCCTGCGCCAGAAACGTCGGCGCCTGCGACGACTCGCCCGACGGAGACGGCACAGATGACGTGGGAGTACCGGGCACCCTGCGCGACTCCACGAGCCCGCGCAAGGTAGTGTCGGGGTCGGCGCCGATGTAGAGAGCGACCAGGTACTCTGTATACACCGACGCCCAGTCGCTGTAGGGCAAGACGGGGTCCACGTCGCGCAGGCCGTCCAAGTTCTCAAGGCGGCCCTTCAAGACCTCCAGCTTGATAGTGGGAGCAGTCCCCTGGGCCGCACCTCCCATGCCTGTGGCATCGTGGAACATCTCCTGCACGTCCAAGACGTCAGTCAAGAGAAGCTTGGCGCACGTTGCCCTGAGACGCGCGAACGTGATCAGCGTGGGCGTGTCCTTGAAGTACTTCATGACCACGCCGGGCAGTTGAGACGTCTGGCGTACGTACCTGACGGCAAGCTGCCCGATACCAAGCATGGCCTCCGAGATCTCAGCCATCAAGATATCTTTCACCAGGCCGAGAAGGTGCGCAACGAACGGACCAGCATCATCCGACCGTGACTTGTCGGCGAGAAGCTGCCCCTGGGACTCGCCAAGAAGATCGAACATCCGCTTGTTGATGGACCTGTACGCTGGGTGCAGCTTGGCCGGCGCGGTCAGCTTGTTCGCCATCAGGAAACGATCGAGCTCAGCGCCTGCTGCAGCGATCGCGGACTCCAGGCGCATGAGGGCGGTGGACTCGTCACATGTGGCCGATGGCTGAGGCTCGGGCGCGCTCTGCCCGTCCTTTTCGGCATCCCACTCGAGCACGTCGGACGCCGTCGTCGTAGACGAGTTGCCAAGCTGGAGGTTGTACGCAGAGGAAGCAGCGACGTCGCGCAGCTTACATCTGAGCTCGGACCACTTCGTGTACTTAACCTGACCAAGCTGGACGACCTTGGCCCAACAGAACTCCAGCCCCATGGACATCAGCGAACGGAAAATCGTCCACTTCCCATCGTCGTCGAGATCGGCGTCAGACATGGCCGAGATGAGGCACAGGGCGGCGTCGACCACCCAGATCTTCTGCATCTCAAGGTCTGTGAGCGACTCCACTGGCGGCCTGCCAGCAGGGGCAACCTTGGGCTTCTTGGCAGGCGGTGGATTCTCGCCCTGCGCCTCGAGTTCGGCGGCATTCACGGCTGCCTTCTGGGCGTCGACCTTGGCAGTTTCAGCGGCAAGCTGGGTCTTCTCCGCGAGCTGCTTGGCTCTCCTGTATGACACGCCACACTCGATGTCCACAGAGAGCCACTTACACATGTCGATCTGCGATTCATCGAAGAGCCACGGCTTGGACCGCCCGGGCAGCCCTGCTGTCGGAACTATGAATTCCACCGCCACCTTCCAGATCTCCGCAATGAGCTCCATGGACAACCCGCTGCGGACCTCGGAACTGAACAATGCGACCGACACGGCGTGAAGATTGAACACCACTGCGGCGTTGGAGAAGCGCTCTTCCGTGAACTTGCAGTACTTACCCAGAAACTCCACGGTCCAAGTGAGCAGCTGGTGGCGCTTCAGCGTGCCCAAGAGTGCCTGGCGGGCCCCACGCACACCCCGCCCAGTACCGTCGCCCCCTCCCCCCCACCCTGCCTCTCCCACAGGGGGGGGAGGGGGGGCGGAACGCTCCAGATGACCCAGGGGCCCGGGCGCGACGGTGGCGGCGACGAGGTAAGTGGGAGGGGGGGGCGACGGCGGTGGGCGGCGATGCGTTTGCGCAGACGCTGCCTTGCACGCCTTGATCTCGTTCTCGCTGCTGAACCTGCGTGTCGCAGTAGTGGCGTACTTGGCGGAGGCATACTCCCACAAAGAAGCGTACGGCGTGTCGGTCAACTTGGTCGCCTTGAAGTGTTGAGCTTTTTGCACCAGTCGAACAGCTGGATCACCGTAAAACTTGATCCTGAGTGCCAATGGTTATGCCAGTTCACTAGCCAGTCAACAACGTCGCGCGGAGTCTCCGCGTTGAAGCAAGTGACATTCGGCAGCCCCTTCTGCAAGCTCAACTTGATGCAGGGATTTACGATGTAGTCATTGTCCGGGCCTGGCACATCCTCGAACTCGTTGGCCTTGCGCTCCATGTCGACGGCGAGGTAGAAGGCCCGCGTGAGCGTGCCGTACGTGAGCATCTGCAGCGGGAACTCGCCAGACGTGTGGAGAGTGCACCACGGTTCCCCGCGCACGCCTGGGACGTTCCCGAACTCGGCGACCTTCTCGGCGTACTCCTGCACGACCTGATCTTGTTTGCGCTCGTTCTGGATGTGCGGGACCATGGTCTTGTCCATTGGAATCGTACCAAGGCACAGTGATCCCGCGCTTGCCGGGGACGGTGTAGACGTTGAACACGGCATCCTGGAGCGCGACCCCCTTCAGCCCAGGGAATCTCATCTCGATGGACTCGCAGGGTTTGTACAGGTGGCTGTGCATGTCAACGGCGTCACCCACCTGGACTGGCACGGGCACGACGGCCCACGGCTCGGCGTCACGCGCGCCAGCGTTGGGCCCGCCCCCTGGCTCGTCGCCGCGGGGCGCATCGGTGCCCTTGCCGCTGCCCTTGCCCCGGCGACCGCCGCGGCCCGCCTGCCCCCGACCACGCCCGCGGCCGCCGCGGCCTCCGCCGCCGGCAAACACCGACCCTGCTGGCCCTGGCGCGGCGCGGGGCGCAGAAGCACCGGGCTGGCCCTGGATGTCCGAGTCCGAGCAGCTGTCGTCCATGCGCCGATCCTTCGCCTGGGCCTTGGATGCTGCGGGGGCTGCGCGGCGCATAGCTGGAAGCGTGGCCCGGGGCAGAAGCGCGCGAAGCTAGACGGCGTGCACAACGCGAAAGACGCAAGCTTGAGCCGCGCGGGCGGCGGCCACGGGAATGTGGGGAGGGCACGGGGACACCTGCGACACAGCGTGCGGCTGGTAGGCTGGCTGTCGGACTCGCAGTGTCGGGCTGGCGATGCGAGGGCCATGGGCCATGGGGCAATGGACACTGGGGCAACACAGCGCAACACATAACGGTCGCATCGAATGGCACGGCCGACGCCGACGACGACGACGGCAGACGGGGCGGGCGAGGCGGAGGAGGAGGGCGAGGAAGAGGAGGAGGAGGATGAGGATGAGGAGGAGGAGGCTGAGGAGGAGGACGAGGAGGAGGACGAGGAGGAGGAGGAGGAGGAGGAAGAGGACAGGGCGCTGGACGGCGATAGTGAAGCGACGGCGCTAGATATCGATGACGGCGACGGGACGGGCGGCGGCGACGCCGTCGCGCGTCGTGCAGCCCCAGGCGCCGGCGCCGCCGCCGCCACCGAGCTCCGCGGGCAGCTCCGGCAGCAGCGCCGCCGCCCTTGCGGCGCGGGAGCGGGGGGGGGGCGAGGTCGTCCGTCGTCGCTGCCGTCGCTGCCGATGTCATGATGTCCAGCGTCGTCGTCAGTCGCCGATCTCAACGCTGCCGTCTCTGGCAGTCGCCGACGCAGCTCGACGCCGTCTCCCGCCGTCGACGCCGCATGCCAACGCCGATGTCCAGGCGGCGGATGGAGCGTGGGCAGACGGAGGGTGAGACGGAGAGGGCGGGTGAGCGAGGGAGGGGGAGGGGGCGTCCAACGTCCAAGAACAACAGTGATGATAATGATGACAATGACATGGGTGCGCACTCGCGGTCGCATGGCCTCGGAATCCCGAGTCGCCCCCAGCGACATGAAGCAGCATGCGTGCGACCCCGCAAGGGGCTCTGAGAGGGGCGAGCCTGAATAAGCGGCCGCGTCGTATATTGCACACGAGCTCCGGTCGGAAGAAAGCTTTGCAAAGTGTCCGCGGGCCCGAGCCCCGCCGAAGACCGAGACTGAGACTGACAGTCTCCGAGTCTCCGAGACTGAAACTGGACGCGCCCCGCGGAGGCACCGAGATACGCAATCAAAGCCAAGGTGCCAGGCGGCGCGGGCCCGAAACAGGCCCTCGGGACCCCCGGGCAGACTTGGATTCCGTCGGTCTGGTCTCGGTCCGATCGGGGCCTGGAGCACGTTGGACACGCAGGAGCCCCGCGGCAAGCCAGAAACCCCCCGCCCCCCCCTCAGCCTATCCCAATACAGTGTCCTCTCAACTCCTCCCAACTCCAATGCCAATGTCCTCGCCATCTAACTACTGCGATGTGCCTATCATGTAGCACACGCGCTCTACGAATTAATGCAAAGCACAGTCCCACCAGGCCGATCTGACAATGCGAGTACACGGCCCTCACTCTGAATCTGGCCAGCTCATGGCACTGGCAATGGATCGCAAGCCATCCACCTGGTCGACCCGCGTAACGAACCCCAAGAGGTAGAGCAGGTGGACGCCCACAACGTTGACGTTCATGGAGTTCCCCGCCTGCATAAGGATGGCGTTGCGACTCCTTCCAGCGCCACCCTCGCGAGCGATGGCGAAGCTGCAGAGGCGCCGCGGCACGCCCGAACGCGGCGTAGCGAGCTCGGGCCTCACCGGGAACCCCTGGGCAACGAGAAGTTCCATGGGGGTCATCCAACGCTCGCTCCCCGACGCGTAGTGCAACGACGGGTTCGAAATGATCGAGTAGAGAACCTTCGGACATGATGAGACGCCCCTGGACCCGCACTGACTGTTCTGAATGAGGCTATGCACGCAGCCTGCCTCGCCCCTAGCCGCGGACTTCTCCTCGTAGGACGTCAGGTTATCCAACTCCCACGGCGAAAGGCTGCTGCGGAACGCCCCGGGCGCGCTGGCGACGATCTCCATGCAGGACTCCAGTGTGATAGCAGGGTCGTGTGACTGACTCGACTTGCAACGACGGGCCCAATAAACCTCGCCCGCCTGCTCGGCATCGTCGGCGATGAGGAACGCTCTGAAGGTACAGCGGCGGCGCCTGTGGAACAGCCTGATGACATTATCGAGGGTGCAACGAGTGTCGATCACGTGAGCCTTGTGCAGCAAGATCGTCCAGCGCCGCTGGCGGCGCACCGGCCATCCGAGGTCCGTGGGTTCGAGGATGTGGCTGACAATGCAGTAGATGTGCCCTAGAGTGCGCTCCAGCACCTGCAGGTCGAAGCGGTGCGAGTTTTCATGCACGATGCACGCCTCCTGTATCTTGATCCTCATCGCGATCCAGACGGCCAAGACGGATGACGTCTTCCCCTCGTCTCGCTCACGGGCACCTCCCGGGCACCAGTCGATGCACGGCGTGCCGCCGATATGCAGCTTGCCTGTGGGGTGTCGACAGCGACCGCCGCAGGTACGACACTTCGCCACCAGGTGCACGCATCCCGGCTTCTTGATGATCGATTCAAACGTGCTGAACGGGATCCTCTGAGCGTTAAGAATCTGCTGGCGTAGGCTAGGGTTTCAAAAGTCCTCAATGTCGCAGAACATGTGCTCTGGCGCGGGCCTGGAAGGCGCCTCTAGCTCCAGCTCGCGATTGCACTCCTCCAGCAGCTCCGTCGACGCCAAATGGCGCATCGGATCAAGACGGCCCGCGTGGTGGCCCACCATGTCATTGAGCGTAGCGCCAATGACGTTCGCAGCCGTCCCCGGAGCGTCCACGCCTGAAAACGCCGTGGTGTACGTTGTGTCTGCGAAGGCCTTGTGGATGTCCAGCAAGATGCGTCGCCCGCAGGCCCGCGCAAGGCTGGATAGGGCGTCGTGCGCCCAACTCATGAGGTCGTCGAGCGACCGCACCACGTGCGGGCGCGGCCCTGTCAGTGGCCCCATGCCGACCCCCGCGTCGCTGAAGGAGCTCCAGGTGCATGGCTGCGGCGGCAAAGGAGCGCCCACATCGCCCAGGAGTCTCGACCCCCCCGGGCGGAGCGCTGTCGGGAGGCTGACCGACAGCGCCGCGCGGCCGGCTGCTTCGGCCAGGGGCGCGGCGGGGCTGTTAGCGGGGGCCGCCGCGGCCTCCGTCGCGACGGCCGCGTTCTCCGAGGCACCCGTCATCGCGTCGCCGACGGGCTGCGGCGGCCCCGCGCTCTCGGCTGCTGCGTCAGGGGGCGCTGCGGGGCGGCGGTCAGCGGGGGCGGGGGGCGCCGCCGCGGCGGCCGCAGCGGTCGCGGTCTCCAAATCGCCCGCTGACGAGGGGCCAACTGGACGCGGCGGCTCCGCGCTCTCGGCCGCTGCGGCTGCGGGCGCTGCTGCGGGGCAGTCAGCGGGGGCGGCCGCCGCCGCGGCGGTCGCAGCGACCGCGGTCTCCGAGTCGCCCAGCGTCGGGGGGCTGACTGGTCGCGGCGGCTCCGCGCTCTCGGCTGCTGCGGCGGTGGGCGCTGCTGCGGGACAGTCAGCGTCGGTGAGGGCCACCGCCGCGGCGGCCGTAGCGGCCGCGGTCTCCGCGTCGCCCGTCGTCGGGGGGCCGACTGGGCGCGGCGGCTCCGGGAGCTCCGCGCTCTCGGCTGCTGCAGCTGCGAGCGCTGCGGGGCAGTCAGCGGGGGCGACCGCCGCTACGGCGGCCGCGGCGGTCGCGGTCTCCGAGTCGCCCGTCGTCGCGAGGTCGACTGCCTGCGGCAACTCCGCGCTCTCGGCTGCTGCGGCTGCGGGGCGGTCAGTGTCAGTGGGGGTGGGGGGCGCCGCCGCGGCGGCCGCGGTCTCCGAGTCGCCCGTCGTCGGGGGCCCGTCTGGGCGCGGCGGCCCCGCGCTCTCGGCTGCTGCGGCTGCGGGGCAGTCAGTCTCAGCGGGGCCAGTGGGGGCCGCCGCCGCGGTGGCCGCGGTCTCCGAGTCGCCAGTCGTCGGGGGGCTGACTGGTCGCGGCGGCCCCGCGCTCTCGGCTGCTTCGGCGGGGGGCGCTGCTGCGGGGCAGTCTGCGCAGACAGTGTCAGTGGTGACCACCGCCGCGGCGGCCGTAGCGGCCGCGGACTCCGCGTCGCCCGTCGTCGGGGGGCCGACTGGACGCGGCGGCTCCGGGAGCTCCGCGCTCTCGGCTGCTACAGCTGCGAGCGCTGCGGGACAGTCCGCGGGGGCGACCGCCACCACGGCGGCCGCGGCGGTCGCAGTCCCCGAGTCGCCCGTCGTCGCGAGGTAGACTGCTTGCGGCATCCCCGCGCTCTCGGCTGCTGCGGGCTCGGGGCAGTCAGTGTCAGTGGGGGGCGCCGCCGCGGCGGCCGCGGTCCCCGAGTCGCCCGTCTTCGTGGGGGGGTCGACTGGAGTCGCTGGCGGCGCAAGGTCCTGGCTCGGCACGTGGGCCGATGCGACTGCGTCGGGTGGTGCGTCAGCGGACGGCGACGGCTCCGCCGCGGTCTCAGTCTCCGACGTTAACCTGGCAACGGCCGACACTACGGCCGACATCGCTGCAGCCGGCGCTGGTACGTCGGGCTCGGCACTCGATGGATCGGGCATGGGCGCGCCCGCTGGTGGCGCAGGCGTTGCATCTGCTTTGACGCCCCATGCTGCGACGGCATCCGACGGCGCCTCTTGCGCCGCGCCGCAGCCAGCCGCCACGGACGCCGCGGATGCGCCCGGAGGCGGCGGAGCTGGAGCTGCCAGCGTCGGCGGCAACCCAGGCGGATCAACATCCGTCGTGGCTGGCCGGGACTGGCGCGCAGCACCGTTCTCCGAGTCCTCCTCGGCCGAAGCCGGCCAGAGCTCGGCACCGATGGCCTCGATCTCGTCGAGCTCGGCGGCCGCGTCGCCACTCGGCGGGACCGCCGGTGGCAGCGCGCCCGACCCATGGGCCGATGCAAACTTTGCTCGTTTGCGTGCAAGGGCAGCCTCGGCCCGCGGATGCAGGCCGGGCGCGCCCGATGCGGCATCGACGCCGGCTGCGCCGTCAGCCGCGTCCGCCGCCGCCGCCTGAACGCCGACTGCCGCGCCCGCTGCAGTGCTCGACGCCGCCCGACCGCCGCGCCGCCTCTTGGGCTGGCTGGCGCCCCCGGCGCCGGCGGCTGCGTCGCGCGCCGACGCCGCTCGCTTGCCCATGGCCTTGGGCGCTGCCGCTGGCGCCTTGGCAAACGCGCGGATGCTGGCCGTCCCAGACGCATCAGCAGCTGTCAATTTGCCCATATCTGCAGGCGGGCCGCTGGGAGGCGGGCGCCGCGCGCCCATATATAGCCCAAATGGCTGCGGCGGGGGGGGGGGGGGCGCGGGTCGATGGGGAGAGCGGGATGAGCGCAGCGCCAGGGGGGGGGCTGGTGGGAAGAAGGGGGGCGCCACGGGCGCAACACCGAGAGGGAGGGAGGAGGAAAAGGACAGGGGGGGGCGGAGGATGCGGACAGGAGATACAGATGCAATGATGCAAGGATGCTCAGTGGTCCGTTATCTTATCCATCGTCATCATCCGCGTCATCCTGGCTATCCTCGTATCCTCGTCCTTTGGATTATATAATACTCTTCTCTTCAATACTCTTCCTCATCGAGAACTTCTCATCCCCCCTCCCGCCCCACCCACTGCATGGACCACGCTCGTCCGCATGCTCGCGCATCCCCCCGCCCCCCTCACCGCCCACCCACCTCGCCCTGCCACGTGCACGCGCTCCCTTCACTACGCCCTCCCATCCTCAACCTAACCTCTCAGCCTCTACTCATCCTCCGGCGGCGCGCGCCGCGCGGACGTCGGGGCGCCGGGGGGGGGGGGGGGCTCCAGCGGCAGAGGCGAGCGGCGAGCGCCGCGGCCTGCCGCAGCTCGGGCCGAAGGCGACGACGCCGTCCAGGCGCCTCCCGCGACGCGGCACGGCGACGATGACACGATGACGACGCAGGCAGGACAGGAGGAGGCTGAGTTATGAATTATCCCGCACCATCACCCTCTCCTCCGCACCACCCTGGCTATCAAGTATCGCGTCAAATCGTCATATAGCCTCGTATTCCTCCTCGAGAACTTCTCATCCCCCCTCCCGCTCCCTACTGCAGGTGACCACACTCGTCCGCGTGCCATCCCACCCCGCCCTCCACCCACCCACCCCCGCCACCACCCCCAGCCCCCCAGCCCCGGCCCCCTCGCCCTGCCACATGTCACATGCCCCCAACTCCCTTCCCTGCACCCCCCAATCCTCAACATCTCATCATCGTGGTCCTCTCCTCAGCCTCTCCTCATCCTCCGGCGGCGCGCGCCGCGCGGACGCTGGGGGGGGGGGGGGCCTCCAGCGGCAGAGGCGAGCGGCGAGCGCCGCAGCCTGCCGCAGCTGAAGGCGACGACCTCGAGCACCAGGCACCTCCCGCGGCGCGGGCGCGGCGGCGGCGACGATGACACGATGGCGGCGCAGGCAGGACAGGAGGACGAGGCGGGGTGGGGGGAGGGGGGGGGGGACGGGGTGCGGCAGTGGAAGGACGGAGAGATGGAGGGAGGACACTTCGGAGACACAGTGGGCATGGCGAGGATGCGAGGAGAGGCGAAGGAGGAGGCAGGGGGGGGGACAGGACAGAGAGGAGCGACGAGTCGACGAGGCCTTGCGACAGGAGAGAGGGACAGGACAGGAGAGGCGATGGCGATGCGATGAAACCCGAGACCCGAGGCCCCGACTCTTCAGAGTCGTCGGTCGACGCCGGCAGTCGTGCGCGCCCGCACGCGGGGAACGCCAAGCGCAACGGAAGCGACGGAAGCGGCCCTGGCAGAGCGCTGCGCACGATGGAGGGAAAACAGATCACAGGCGCTCGGCTCGCTGCGATGCGCACCCTCCGCTCAGTACGGCTGGTACGGCTGGTGCGCGGCGCCGGCCTGGCGCGATGCGATCGCGGGTCGCGGGGCCGCGGCCGCCGCCACCGGGGCCATCAAGTCCGGGTCGGTGGTGGCGATGTCGAAGGCGTCCGCGTACCGCCACCTCCAGACCTGATCAGGCCGAACGCAAAGCAGCTCGCATCATCACCATCACCCACATCTGTGCAAACGCGGTCTTGCGCAACATATGGGGCGTGTGAATGCGCACCAACACCCTGGATCGCACTCAAGACCTGTCTGGGTTTTGAATTCAATCAAAAAACGGATATGACTCAAGACCGGGTCTGCACAGACCGGGCGACGACGGGTGGATGTGGATGCGATGTGTTCGCCCCCTCCCCACCAGCTTCCACCCTGCAGTCGAGTTGCTCGGGGTGGCGCCGTCGAACTGCCAGTCCACCTCTCCGGAGGGGGTCAGAATGTTCCCCCCCCATGTCCCGCCCACAATGCGCGCTGGGCCCACGCGGGCGATGCAGGGGCACACTGACACACTGACACACGAGGGGCGGGGGGGGAGAGTGCGTTCGGGGCGGGGGGCGGAGCGACGATGCGACGGGCGGGCCGCGCGGATCACCGCGCGGCCCGCGCGGCGCCACCCAGAAGGATGGAGGGACATGGAGAGGAGGAAGGGGTCCTGAGGAGGAGGGAGGAGGAGGAAGGAGTCCCAGCGGAGGAGGAGGACGAGGGGGGGGGGGGGGGGAAGGATGACTGAGGATGACGACCTTGCGCCAGCGCTGCAGCCGCCGACACCACCACCACGACCGGGTGTATGTGGGCTCAACCTTCACGTAGACGCCGTTGCCGACGACCGGGGTGCCGTAGTCGACCTCAGTCCAAGAGTACCTGAGAGCGGGGTGGAATAATCATCATCCGCATCGTACCCATTGTCGCCACTATTCACATCGTTTGCGTCATCTCCCTCCTGGACTGCGTTGTGTTGTGTTGGGGCCTTGGGGCCAGCATTCCAGAATCTAGGGCGGACCGCCGGACAGTTGTTGGAACGGCATTCCAAAATCTAGGCCTGAATGTTTTGGGAACGGGAGGGCGGGAGGGGGGCGGAGGGGACGGGCAGCGGGTCACCGCGAGCCGTCGGGGTTGAAGCCCTGCGAGTAGCGCTCGGACGGACTGAGCATCCCGCGGGGCGCGGCACGGCCCGGCACGGCGCGCGACGTGAAGGCGCAGCCCGTGGGGCGCGTCAGTGCCAAAATGGCTGCAGTCAACGAGCCGACATCGACAAACGACGCCATCCCATACCCCAGTCAATTAATACAATGCAGGCCATGCAGGAATGTCTAGCACAACAATGATGAACGCGTCCCTGGCACGTTTCACTCCGAGTGGTATACATACCCCTACCCGTACCCTACCCCCGATGAGTCTGGATGCGCCCACACATGGCGACACATTTATTGTGTTCACGACAAATTACTACAGATGTCCGATCTGAGTGTTGGAAGCGGAGCGGCAACAGGCACGCCACAGCAGCGCAATGCAAGATGTGACCTACTCCCACAATCACATGTGGATGCATGAGGCGCTGGCGAAGTAACTACAACATACTAGCACCGACCCTATTACATAGAATGGCGCGGTCAATATGGTTTGGTGCCCTGACTCAACCGCACTGCGCACTGCTTGTAGTACTGCGTGCGGGTGTCCACGTCCTTACACACAGAGCGCAGCGACAAGCTGAGCGCGCGCCTCCACCCATTGGTGTGCGCCCCGCACTTGATGCAGAAGAGCGTCGGGATCGGCATGTCGATGGCCGGGTCGAAGTAGCGATCCACGGCGTCGACGCAGCGAAGCTCGTGCGTGACGTGGCACTTTCCGGGGAAGGTTCTGTCCAGACGGAAGTCTGTGCACGGGCGAAGCACATCTGTCAGCACAACACCACCGTACTCGGTAATGAGCCCAGGATCGACTGCCATCAAGCCGATCCTCTGACCCGGGATGCGAACCATACGGTAGGGTTGCGGCGGGCGATCACCAACGACGGTGGGCTGGCGGAACATGACGCGGATGCGACAGCGGATGCGAGCCGGGTATGCGCAGAAGGGCTCGGGTCGGGAGCGCGACAATTCAACCTGACAAGTGGCCATGTGAGCCAACATGTGCTACTGGTGGTGGGGTGGACGCCCCGTCGACGCAACAATAGCTCGCGCAAGACGATATGTCAGAGCTCGCATCGATGGTCTGACACAGCGCAGGCTTCGAATCCAGTTGACGGGGCAGCACCTGATCAGACGCTACGTCGCAGATTTAGCGACATACTACTCTACACACATTATGTTTACCACGTCACATATGTAGTCAACTACTGCACGAATTTAATGACCTATGTCACACATTTGGTGAAGTAGTTCACATATTTGGTACGTCATGTCACACGTTTTGTGAACTACTTCACATATTAAGTAAACTAATCCACGCATTTGGTGAACTACTTCACATATGTGATGATGTACTTCACATGTTTGGCGAATCAATTCGCAGTTTTGGTGAATTGCTTCACAGATTCTGTGAACTAATTCACGAATGTGGTGAACCAGTTCGCGGATTTGGTGAACCAGTTCGCGGATTTGGTGAACCAGTTCACGGATTTAATGAACTAGTTCACATATTTAACGAATTACCTCACAATTTTAGTGAACCAGTTCGCGGATTTGGTGAACTACTTCCCACCTTTCGTGAATTACCTCACAGATTTTGGCGAATTCATTCACATGCGCAGTGGTACCCGTCACATGCGTAGTGAAATACTGGACGAACTTGGTGAACTAATTCACAGATTTGGCGAGTGACGTCACATGTTTGGTGAATCAATTCACATGTTTGGTGAACTACTTCACATGTTTAGTGAACTAGTTCACGAATTTGGTGAACTACTTCACATATTTGGCGAGGTACCTTACATATTTGGTGAACCACTTCGCGCATTTAGTGAACTAGTTCACGAACTTGGTGAACTAATTCACACATGTGGTGAGTTATTTCACGTATTTGGTGATTCACTTCGCATATTTAGTGAACTAGTTCACATATTTAGTGAACTACTTCACACTTATAATGGATTACGTCACGAATTTGGTGAACTAATTCACAGCTTTGGTGGAGAACCTCACATGGTTGGCGAATCAATTCACAGGTTTGGTGAATTACTGTACATATTTAGTAGAATAGTTCACGAATTTGGTGAAGTACTTCACATATTTGGCGAGTTACCGTGCATATTTGGTGAACCAATTCGCGCATTTAGTGAACTAGTTCACGGATTTGGTAAACCAATTCACACATTTGGTGAGTTACTTCGCGAATGTGGTGATTCACGTCGCATATTTAGTGAATTAGTTCACATATTTTGTGAACTACTTCGCACTTTTAATGAACTACGTCACGAATGTGGTGAACTAGTTCACATTTTTGGCGGAGTACATCACATGGATGGTGAACTACTTCACATGTTTTGTGAGATGCTTCACATATGTAGTGATTTACTGCGCGAATTTGGTGAACTACTTCACGTTTTTGGTGATGTACTGCACATGTGTGATGGATCACGTGAGTGGGAAGGCGTGGGATATCTGGCGGCACTGTTGTGGCACTGGAGCACAGTCGGGCGCGCGTGACACCGTCGACGTTGAGAATGAGGGGAGGGCGGGGACGGTGGAGACGGTCGTCGAGATGGGCTCGCGCGACGCGGGGCGGTGGGTGGGGCGGGGGTGAGGAGGGGGGGGGGGGTGCGGATAGGGGGGGGTCGGCGGAGTGAGAGGGCGGGAGGCGTGGGAAGGAGGAGGGGGGAGGGATGAGGATGGAGGAGGGGTGGCGTTGAGAGCGCGCCTCCGACACATATGGCGAGCCAAGGAGCGGGGGGCCAGTGGGGGATGCAACGATGACGACGAGGAGGAGGATGATGATGACATGCTTTATTCCTTACTCAGAGCGGCCCGAGCTGCTCTGGCAGCGTTGCCTCCTCGCCGCTCTCCTCGAGGAGCCGCGCGGCCTCGCACACGATGTGCACCACCGCGCCGCAGAACTCGTCCGAGAGCGACATCGTCCAGACGCCGCGGTGCAGGAGCTGCGCCACCGCGTTCGCCATCTCATCCAGGGACGCCTCGAGGCGCGGCAGGTCGGCGAGCCGCGCCGGGAAGTCACCGGCCCCAGGCGGCCGCATCCGCTCCATCGGCCGCGGCGGCTGTGTCGGGTCGGGCGGCCGCGTCGCCGCAGCGGCGGTGACGCCTCGGACCGACCACCGCCCCCAACGCGCCAGCGGCAACTGGAGGGCGAAGTTGCGCGATGCGGGAGCGACGGCGCGGCCAGCGACGCGGGCTGCGCCCGCGGCCGCGGCGGCGCCCGGGCTGCCAGTCCCGTGGCCAGTCCTGGAGCTGGCGGCCGGGGCGGCCGGGTGCCCCGGGTGCCCCGCTGGGGGCGGCCCGGAGGGGGGGGGCCGGGCTCGGCGGCTGGGCGGCGGCCCCGGCGGGGGCCTCGGCCCGGGCGGCCTCGGCCCACGCTTGGACTTGGCCACCGTGCCCTTGGCGCGAGCCTGGGAGCCCTGGCCCTCCTTGCCCGCGCCCTTGGCCTTGATGCCAGTGTCCGTGCCCTTGTCCTTGCCCTTGATCTGGTCCGTGTACTTGTCCTTGCCCTGGTCCTTGTCCTTGTTCTTGTCCTTGCCCTGGTCCGTGTCCGTGTCCTTGTCCTTGCCATGGCCCTTGTCGCCCTTGTCCTTGTTCTTGTCCTTGCCCTGGTCCGTGTCCTTGTCCGTGTCCTTGCTATGGCCCTTGTCCTTGTTCTTGTCCTTGCCCTGGTCCTTGTCCCTGTCCTTGCCCTTGTCCAGGCCCAGGGCCCATTGGCCAGCCTTGGCCGCTGCCGCATCCTTGGCCTGGGCGGCAGCGAGCGCCGCCCCAGCTGCTGCCGCGGCGACAGACATCGCGGGCGAGGCCGTCGGCGCCGCCGCCTCGCGCGGCCTCCTCTTCGCGCGCGGCGTGGGTGTCGGCGCGCGAGGCGGCGTCCTGGGCGCGCGCAGCCCTCCGCGGGGCGCGCGTCCGGCTCCGTAGGCCGATCTGGCCGCAAGGTCGACCGCGCTGACCGCGCCAGCGCCAGGCGGCTGAGGCTGATGATGACCAGGCTGATGCTGACGACGGTGTGCTCCAGCTTCGGCTCCCACATCTCGCTCAGCAGGTCGGTGGGCTTCAGCTGTGCCACCCCACACCCCCACATCTCGCACTGCATGCTGGCCACCACGATGCTCACGATGACGTTGGACTCCAGCTCCGGCCCCCGCATCTGGCTCAGCCGGCTGCCCACGATGGCCGTCATCACGTCGGGCCCCAGGCCCCCGCATCTCGCTCAGCATCGCGACGGGGGGGCGGCCGCCAGGGGCCCCAGCACTCGTCGGATGACGGGCCGTCCGGCGCCGGGCTCTCTGCGCGGCGCCCCTCGCGCTCTGCCACTGCTCTGCCGCCGCGGCGCGACCGGCGCGCGCGCTTGCGCCGCGGCGCGTCGGCGTCGGCGTCGGCGTCGGCGGCGTCGGCGGCGTCGGCGTCAGCGGCGTCGGCGCCAGCGCCAGCGTCGCCTGCGTCAGCGCCGGGCGACGGGCCGCCCGCGCCAGGCGCCAGCCGCGGCGCCAGCGGCGCCGCGTCCGCCGCGTCCGCCGCGTCCGCCGCGGCCGCCGCGGCCGCGACCACCGGCGGGCTGGGCGGGCCGCACTTCCCCTTCCCCGCCTTGGCGATCAGCGCGGCGGCCTCGGCCTCCTCCTCCAGCGAGGGCCCGGGCTCGCGGCGGCCGCGGCCCAGGCCCGCCATGCCGCGGCCGAGCGCCCGAGCGCCGAGCGCCGAAGCGCGGCGCGCGCGGACCTTGGCGGCCAAAACTGCAACGCAACGGATACAACAATACAGGATGATGCTGACGGGTGATGATGATGATGATGATGATGACGATGATGATGATGATGATGATGATGATGATCAGGATGATGTTGATGATTATGATGATGATGGTGATGAGGATGATGATGATAATGGCTGGCTGTCTGTCCTCCCTCCGATCCCTTCTCGCCATCTCTCCCGCTCGGTGATCCGGCATTATCATCGCCCTCCATCCTCATCATGACTCATCATGCCACCGCTGACCGCCCTCCACCTGCCTCCTCATCCCGCCTCCTCCGAGGGCCTCCCTCCTCCGGTTCCTATCCGGCCATCATCTCTCCTCCTCTCCCTCTCCATTATCATTGCCATCGGGCGTTGGCGCGTAATCCTCCTCCGCCTCCTCCGCATCCACACCCGCTTCTCCTGCCCCCGGCATCCAACCCTCGCCCATGGAACGGGGGGCAATGGAAGGTAGGCGGGCGGGCGCGCACCGCGGAGGCCGCCGGCCGTCTGCGTCATCAGCGTCAGCCTGCTGGAGGCGCTGGTCGTGGCGCCTGGCGCCAGGCGGGCGAGGGGGGGAGGTGGGGCGGCGGCGGGGGGGGGGGCGGAGGGGGGGCGAGGGCGACGATCAAGCGACGCAGACGGGACGGGACGGGACGAGATGACGACGGAGCGCCGATGAGACGGGGTTGAGGGGTTGAGACGATGCGGGGTCGGGCCGGGAACTTGACGAAGGGAGGACGTGGCAGGGCGGTGGCGAGAGAAGTCCAGCAGAATGCCAGGAGTATAACACTACTCTGAATATGATACGTCGAGGGATGTGCGCAGGCAGGCTCAGGAGCTCAGGAGGATAGGAGCCTCCTGCGCAGGAAGGACGACGAGACGACGATGGTGGGACCCCACGGGGAGCCCCGGCCCCGGCCCGACTCCTGACAGACCCTGCCGCCCCGCCGCCTCGCCGTCGTACAGCCACTGCCTGCGCGCCAGGCAGAGCTGGTTCCCGCCGCGACCGACGTCGGCCCAATCGCAGAGCCAGCCGTCGGCGCCGACGGCGTCCGCAGGGCGAACCATGTGCGGTGACCCAGCGAGCTGCTCTGCGACCAGCTGGCCGCACGACTCGTGGAACGTGAGCGCGCACATCGCACACTCGCGCGCTGGCTCATCGATCTCTGCCTCGCACAAGCAGCACGCGGTGATGGTGTCAGCTTCATCGCCGCCGAGTGCCGATAATGCAAGCTCTGCCATGCGCTTCAACCTGGGTGCAATTCCATTCACCCAACACACGTGGCTTCTCGACGCACCTGCTACCCGTCTGGGGAACAGGAGTGCCACGACACAACTATATACTATATGACAACAGGTTGAGCTCCAGCTCCGCTCCAGCTCCACAACTGATCGGCCCACGCGGGCCATGGGGCCCGGGACCGCGCGCCCCCTCCCCGACGCCCGCGCAATGCGCGCTTTGGGCAAATACCAGCCAACCTGCCCAACCAGCCAATCAACCAACCAACCAAGTACCACCTTTAACATCGCCGAATCGATCACGGCCGACCAAATCCAGCCAAACAACCGACCAACCAGCAACGCGGGGGGGGGATCTGGGGAGGAGGAGAAGGAGAAGGAGAAAACTGGGGAGGAGGATGATGATGATGATGATGATGACGCGCCTTGAAAGGTCGGTTCTCCCAAAACACAAACCTGAGAAGCCACCAATACGCCAAATGCGTACGGTAGAGAAAGAGGGAAGGCGGGCAAGAAGCGGGAGAGGAAGGGGCAGAACAAAGATGAATCCCAGCCCAGGATTGAAACCCAAGATACTAAACGACACCATGAATGGACACTGCCTGTCCAATACTGAAAGAAATCATGATTGAAACCCATGATACTGAAAGAAAACGTGAATGATTGAAACCCATCCTATATTGAACCCATGATACTGAATGAATGAAATCCACCACCAGGACCCTCTCGCTTTGAATAAAGGTGCGAGCAATGAGAAACGTAATGCAAGGTGATGGATTATGCTTAAATTGATCAAAATATCTTGAGTGACTTGAGTCACTCGAGTAACTTGAATAACTCTTGACGCCGAACTTGGGGGCATATGTTCCCACGACCAGAAGTGAATAAGAAGTGAAGAGAACTTTCTTTGAGTCCCTTGAAGCCCAATATACATAAGTGTCAACCCATTCGAATAAATGTGGTGGAAGAAAGAAAGCCTGACATTAAACTGAATGTCTCAAGCACGCAATGACCCAGAAGATACGGAGGCATACAAAGGAAACTGTAAAGCCGAGTGAGCCCAACCGTGAGAACCCACCCCAGGTGAATCAAGGCATATGAGGTAGTTGAATTCAAACATGTATGACGCGAGAGGGCTGTGAATGTTTATGGTTTGTATTTTGCCAGCTACCGACGTTGAGGAACATGCAAAGGAGATTGAAGGAGAACTGAGAGACCTCCAGAAGCCGCAGGCCCATGCACCGCAGATGCCAAGAGGTTCAGACTGTGGGAGTCCCAGGAGAGGTCTTCACGGATACTTCCAACGCCACTTTTCTACAAAGAAGTCTCCGTCCCACCAGTAGTCAGACAGGTACCAAACCACTGGGTGGGGCCAGCCAGATTCAGGGTCGAACCACGTATCATAGTACTCCGTGTACCAGACTTTGGTGTAGACTTTTTCCTCTTCGCAGTAGTTCCACATTCCACCTGAGCCGTGAGTCCACTTGAGACGCTTCCTGGCTGCTAGCTTGGCTGGGGGGCTGCGTTTGACCATCCCCTGAATTGTATATGGATGTTCCCAGCCGTTTTGGACAAGAGTTCCGTCAGGGTTTGAGGCGAAACGGCTACTGACCAACAGCCAGTTCTTTCAAAGGGATTCTCCGGACCCTTTCGTCAGGTCCCCTAACGTTTACATACAGTCTATTAAAGCCGCTGTCCCGACAAGCTTTGAAGAGCGGAATTTTGCACCAGTCATATGTGAGATGTGGACCACCAAGGTCCGAAGGTATAAGGAACCGAGCAGGCAACTTGACCGCCCTTTGGAATAGCAGCGTAGAGCAGTATGAGAGTGCTTCAAGGTCTTGTTTGGACAGGAAGCAGACTTGGCGTTTAGACCTGCAAAGCTTCCCCTGAAAGATAACGTGAGGGTCTGGCGCCTTGGGAGGTAGCATACCGAAGGCTTGAGCCCGAGACTGCAGGGGAGCGACAGGAGGCAAAGGGCAAGAAAGGGCCCACCAGAGGCGGACAGAGTGAGGCGGGATTGTTGCGAAGCCACGGTGCCCCTGAGATCGCAGAGATCAGGCGGGTCCCAGATAGAATCGCACAAGTGACATCTCCTGGTGTCAGCCAATCCCGAAGGCGGGATGCAAGGAGAGAGAGAGAACACAAAGAGGTCTTGAAACAGACCCAAATGTAAATTCCGTGGGGTGTCAAATACCCCCGCTCCATTAGTATTGGAGCCTGTTCTCTGAGGCTGCAATCAGATAAGATACCCATACCTCTGAGGATTCCGTCACATTAAATTTGTGCACTTGCATTCCGTGGAACATTGCCACGGCAAACTTCCGAGTGTGGGGAGCACATGGGCCACGAAAAAGACGACGGTCTTTACCGGTCCTAGCGAAAGACCCATGTTGATCAGCAAACGTCAAAATGGACCGAATGGAGCAGATGATGGGAGAAATCCCCTGAATGATGTTCCAGAACCGATCAGGCTCAACATACCCCGCTCCCAACCCTAACTCCATCAAATCTCCGATGAGCTCTAACCACCGAGAAGTGTCGGGTTCCCTGTTCCACCGTTCTCGGACCATCCTCTGTACATCGGTGGCACGACCAGCGATTGATCGAAGCTCCTCAATGGACTTGGACGAAGCACTGGTAGGTTGTCTTCTTTGAAGGTACCTGGCCATTTGGCCCCAAATGTTCCACCAGACGGTGTAAATGAAATTCCCAGGATCTGACCAGCGATTGTCGTAGAACACGGCGCCCTTGTATGACATTGTCTTGATCTGTACAAAAGACATAGAGCGTACTGCAATTCCCACAATCCCAATAAGGTCTTTGCATGCCTTACTAGAGAAGAAGGCCTCAAAGAGATTCCATAGTTGCCTGAGAGGTATCTCGAATTCGCGTCCCCTCTCGTACATGTGGAGTGTGGCACATCTCCGTGGGTTGTACGATCCTGAATTTAAAGGAACGATCTCGGAACTTTCGATTGCCAGTGCGCGTGGGCAGGCGGATGCCCATGCCTCGAAGATACAGCACTGGAGCGACTTTGAATTCCATGGCCTGACAACCCTCTGAGGGGCAAGCATGAGAGTGTGTTCCCAGAAAACTTGAGAAGAGGTTGGGGCAGAACGTGCAAAGCTAATTGAACCAAAATGACTACAGAAATCAGCCAAGCCAAACAGTCCAACCGAAAGACCATGAACCGAGGGAAAGAGAGATAGAGAAAAGAGATGCACTTTATCAGGAATCGGGCGGCAGTCATCGTCGTGGCCAGCAAGGTGAGATTAACAATCCCAGGCCGAACCCATTTGTACTGAAGTGAAGAGGCAAACTGAACACCAAACTATCCCAAGAAAGAACTTGAAACATCGAGGACTTGGACAAAGGGTGAGCAACAACCCCACTTAACCCCGTCAGCCGAATAGAGAAGAATAAGATGCAGTCCCCGCTCCTGCAAGGTGACCTGGGGGCCTCATGCCCCGAGACACACATGATTCCAAGCATTCCCAGATTGAAACGAAAGCCAAAATCTTGGCAAAGTGAAGAGGTTGACAACCCCATCCGAACCCGTTTTGAACTGAAGTGAAGAGCCAAACTAAGGGCAAAGCGGACCCAAGTTAAGAAACGTCCATCGAGGCTGTGGGCAAAGCAAGAAACGACTCCACTACTTTGGCCCTGACGGACATATTGAGAGCAGAACTTAATTCGTGCCTCAGAGGAAAGTCCTGGAGTCTCCAATTGAACCAGAGTTGAACCAAAAGAGAGATGAGGGCCCGAAGGGAACAGCCTCAGTCACATCAGGAAACGGGGTTTGCAGAGCAAGTGGCACCTAACATTGGCACCGTTGTTGCCAGACTCCACCGTTATAAGATCTCCCACATCTTCATACATATCCTTGACGTAGAGGAGAGCCACAATACAGCTACCAGCGAAGATCTGAGACTTATCGTGTAGCCTCTCCTTCTTAGGGCAGACCTCAGGGCCAATGAACGCTTCTTTGGTATAAAACCAGCGTTAAACAAGTGGATGTCCTTGGAGCGAAACGCGTTGAGCCCAAAGTGCCAGAGAATCTTCGTAACGTCCCTGGTAGTGAGAAAGCCGTGCTCTCCCAGAACTGGGATACTGTCTGAAATCAGTGGGCCTTGATTATCGATAATGAAAGGTGTGAGCTCACGAACAGTGATGATTTGGAAGTGCTCCCCGACCTTGGCCTTGAAGGTGTTCAAGCCTGTAAGCTGGGGAACGAAAACCATAATGTAGCGCCTTGAACTGGTATGGTCTGTGCCGCCCTTTGGGGCGAAAATTGGGCATCCAGAATGATCGTACTCCAACTGGGACTTCAGCACTGGAGGGCCTAACTTGCTGATCCAGGGCTTCTTATCCTGTTCCCAGCTCTTTGGGGCAGGCTGCGACTTTCGGTCAGGTGAGTCGACTTCCGCTTCAGAGCCAGAGGATGAACTCCTGGAGCCTGGTGATTCCGACGACGGTACTTCCCAAGTAGTGCCGCCCGCCGGTTTGACAGGTGTTTCCCCACGGTAGTCCTGCGTATCTGGTAGGGCATCATCCGAATCGGGCTTCGACCCCGACCCGCCGCCCTGCGGTTGTTTCTTGAACCCAATTGAGTACTGCATCTTCCTGGCAATCGGCGAACGGCTCCGAGAGGCAGAATCTCCCCTATGCACAGGTGCTGGGGGCGGCGTGGGGAGAATCCTTGCTTCGCGAGGGTCAGCACTGGAGGATGCCTTGGCTTTGAGACCCTGATTCTTGAACTCGACCGATCTTGCTTGGTCATCCTTCTTCTGTTCGAGCTTCTTCTGCAACTTGACTTTCCTCTCATTCGAGGTAAGAATGGGCTTCGTTTCCATCTTGACCAGACGATTCCTAGCCCAACGATCTAAGGCGTGGCGGTCGAAGCCAAAGAAAAGGGGGATAGTCGGCTGAATCGGATTCCCAGTCCAATCCAGATCCTGAGAGTAACGGGTGTCCGTGGTGAGAGTAAAGGAGGGCCCCGCAGGGCGCAGTACGATAGCAAAGTGTGTCTGGTTGCACCAGACAGAGCCGATGGCTACTGAAGGCGAAGGTGAAGCGGTTGCCGAACCCAATCGAGCATTCCTTTAGCGAGGCCCAGACGAAACTTTTTGTCCCGAGAGCCCTGCGGAGAAAATAAGGTGGTCCAGGCATCCTTGTCATACCTGAAAACGTACCCCCTATGCGAGCGGGAGTGGGTACGGCTGCCACCAGAGTGGTCAAAGGAGCGATTCAGAATGACCCAATGCTTGCAATATTGAAACAGCCTCGACGAAAAATCTTCTGGATGTCTTTGCATGTGTGAAACCCAACTAATAGCAGAATCCAAATGGAAAATAGCCCATGAGACTTCTTTAAACCCCTTGGTTTTATGATTTCTGCGTAGACTGAATTGTTCGGGTGATTCCCCTGGGAGCCTTTTGAGTTTCAACATGATCCTGATACATTGATTCTGTGCCTTGGTAATCAAATCCGCCGTCGTCTTGCAGGGGACCCAGGCAGCACCTCTGGATCGTATAATCCCTCCCGCCATGCAGTTAAGTTTAGAGAGGCGTTTAGACATGGGGATATGCTCATTAATCAGGAACCTACTGTTAGCCCAAAAGGCCTTGTTGATCTGTGAAATACCCTGCTTGACATCTTCGTGACAGGAACCAGTGGCGGAGAGAATAGGGCCCAGCACCTTGGCCTCCGGTACTACAGACCAAGATTTCCCGAAGGGGTCTGACCACTTGTATCCTTGAAAGAAGTAGGGGTATGCCGGGAGGATTTCCCGATCGTCTGGAGGAAGAGGAAGACTGGGAAGGATGAAGACTTGAGTGAGGAAGAGGAAGCGGCCGCACGTCGATCCATCAGGTAAAGCTTACAACCGGGGTGGATTGCGACGCGCCGAAGGAAGTATGGGGAGGAGGAGGAAGAGGAAGACTGGGGAGGATGAAGACTTGAGTGTGTTGTTGAGCACGCGTGCCCCCGCATGACCTCATCGTCTGCGGCTGCACCACCGTATTCACGAAGGTCTTCACCTTTTCCACGGTGTAGCCGACGTCGGGATGGATCACGCGGGCAGCGGCGAATGATCGCAATGGTGACCACCCCTGCGTAGGCCACACTGCACGGGGAGGGTCCCGGGAACAATCGATACGCACGCGGCGTCCTGTGAGCCGCGATGGGTCAATCCACTTCACGAGCACACATGCCCGTTCGCGCTCTCCGGAGGGCATGTCTTCGTCGAGCCACATCAGAGACAGACCGCCGCCACCGATCTTGCTAGAGATCATCGCCCTGGCTCGATCCCGCAACACATCTGCCCCAGCCAGGCTGCCCTCACACCACAATCCGACGACCAGGGTGACGCGCGGGTCGTCGCCGACGTCGCCGCCGGCATCGCCCCCATCACTGGGTGGATCAGGTGGATGATGCGGCGGCGGCGGTGGCGGAGTTGCCGAAGCCAGGGTCGCCGGCGTTGCCTCGCGGGCAGCGTCTGCAGCCTCTGCAGCCTCCTTCGCCAATCGCTCCGCGCGAGCTGCCGCCGCGCGGGCTCTCAGCTCGACAGCGTCGAGGTCGGCCTCGTGCATTGCAGCCATCGCCGCTTCAAACTCTAGATTGTCAGGGTGGACATCCTCGCCTAAGCCCGCCTCAGCCAGTGCACTGGACCAGTCAAACCGATCCTGGAACGCCGCCTTCTTCCGAACTGCCCCCTTCTCCACGCCAGAGCGGTCAAGGAATGCTGCAACGCGTTCCGCCTCAACCCGCTGCACGAAGGCCTCATCGTCGGCGGCTGCTGCCCCTGGAACATCATGATCATAATGGCGGTCTGCAGATGCGAGATCACCAAGCAAAGCTGCAGCCTGGGGCCGCCGCGGGGGCAACCGTTCGCCATCCGCAACACAGTCTGGACCCCATGATCACCCGGAGAATCCATGGGAGGCCCTGGCCCTGGCCATATGGTGGTCAATGGTGGTCCCTGAGATGTCCTGAACGTCTCCTGGTGGCCCTCAGGGGGGGGGCCCTGGGGCCCTGGGAAGCCTTGAGCCCGATAGGCCCCTGGGCCCTGGGAGGTCATGGCTGGCCCTCTGGGCCCTCTGGGTGGCCCCTGGAAGCAGGGGTGCCCTGGGAGCAACCCACGCAGTGACCATCTGCGGCTGGGACGTGTTGGGCCCCTCGCGCGGATCGCAGTGTCTGGCGGTGACGGGGCCGGCGAAGCCGCGGATCGCGGGGCACGACGGTGACAAGCTGGCCAAACAAGTCATGGGGGCGGGGGGTTCGACGAAGGGGCGGGGGGGGCCCCCGACTATCACGACCCCACGCCCCCCCCCATTCACCCTTGCCACGCGCCCAGTCTACCAGGGCAATGGTTGGTAGGGGAGGGGGGCCCTGATAAGCAGCCCGCCCCCCCCCCACCCTTCGCCGGGCCCCAACCGCATGTATCCGGCGACTATCCGATCCTGGCAATGCAACCTCCGAGACGCAATGCAGCAATACATTCAAACCTGCTAATTGGAGGCCGTAAGACTGACTTAACCCATGACACGGAAACCGTAAACACAAACACCCCATGCGCCGCGCCCTGGGAGATCCCTGGCTAGCCTTCCGGAGGCCCCTGGGAGCTGCCCTGGGGCCCTGGGGCCCAGGGAGGCCCTAGCTGCCCTAGCCCCCCGAACATCATGCGCCGTGGGAGGCAATGGCCCCTTTGGGGTACCTGGTGGGGCCTCGACTCGATCGGGTAGTATTCAGGGGCCTTGAGCTGCGTTGCCGCCCCTCGCGAGGATCGCGGGTGACTGTTTAGATAGGAATGAACCGAATTCAATATCGCCCTGTTGAAACAAAGCACAACTACCGAAATCCAGAACATCGGTCGCGCACCGAAACTATCGTAGGGGGGTAGGGGCCCGGGGGGTCCCCGCGTGGCTGCCAGCAACAAAGCTGGTGGGGCGAGGCCTCGTCGCCGTCCTCGTCGCGGAACTGGCGCTCCAGGTCCCGCAGCATCTCGCCTTCGTCGTCGTCGGAGTAGAATCCAGCGGGTCGATCGCCACCGGCGGCGCCGCCACCTCCATCATCGCCCTCTCCTCCGTCTCCGGCTCCTCCGTCTCCTCCGTCTCCTCCGTCGCCGGCGTCGCGAGGGGCGCGAGGGGCTCGGTCGTCACGGTTCGACGTGATGACGATCTCGGACTGGCCCAACGCTAGCTTGCCGATCGGTCCATCGTCATCGGAGTCGCTCCACAGCCACTGGACGATGTGCTTAATGATATGGGCAGTGCCAACCAAAAGAGCACGCTCATGAAGCTCTTCAGAAAGAACAGCTGTCGACAACGCAAACACGAGAGGGTCTTGGAACCTGAAATACCGGACGCCATCGGCACCGACTGCCGTGACAATGGCAACTGCTAGAGTTGTCTCACAGCGATTCTTCTCAATTGGCAGATAAACCAAAGAATTGGTCGGACACTGCGCGCGCCCGTCGACCACATCACCATCCACCACTGAAAAACATGATGGACCCACGAACCCGGAAAGGGATATAGACATGTAGAGCATGGACACGTTTGCACGATACACAACTAGGCAACACCTCACGAAATATCCCACGAGACACCTCACGAAACATCCCACGAGACACCTCACGAAACATTCCACGATACACCTCACGAAACATTCCACGAGACATCCCGCGAAACATTCCACGATACACCCCACGAAACATTCCACGACGACAGGCAACCACTCAACCAAGGCGGCGTGGTCGTGCTGGGGAGTGGTCGTGCTGGGGGGTGGTCGTGCTGGGGGGTGGTCGTGATGGGGGGTGGTCGTGCTGGGGGGTGGTCGTGCTGGGGGTGTGGTTCGTTGTGGGGCGCTGGTGTGCTGGGGGGTGGTCGTGCTGGGGAACGTGGTCGTGCTCGGTTGGGGTGCGTGCGGAGTGGACTGGTCGTGCTGGGTGTGGTCGTGCTGGGGCGTGGTCTTTGCTGAGGTGGGTGGTCGTGCTGGGGGGGGGGTGTGCTGGGGTGTGGTCGTGATGGGGTGTGGTGTGCGGTGGTGGGGTATTTGCTGGGGTGGGGTCGTGCTGGGGTGTGGTCGTGCTGGGGGTTGGTTTCGTGCTGGCTGTGGTCGTGCGAGGGGGCGGTTCGTTGTGGGGTGGGGTCGTGTTGGGGAGGTGGGGTCGTGCTGGGGGTTCTGTGAGTTGTGGTTGTGCTGGGGGTGGCGGTCGTTTCGTGCTGGGGAGTGGTCGTGCTGGGGCGTGGTCGTGCTGGGGTGTGGTCGTGCTTGGGTGGGGTCGTGCTGGGGTGTGGTCGTGCTGGGGTGTGGTCGTGCTGGGGTGGGCTCGTGCTGGGGTGGGGTCGTGCTGGGGTGTGGTCGTGCTGGGGTGTGGTCGTGCTGGGGTGTGGTCGTGCTGGTGTGTGGTCGTGCTGGGGCGTGGTCGTGCTGGGGCGGGGTCGTGCTGGGGTGGGGTCGTGCTGGGGTGTGGTCGTGCTGGGGTGGTCCGCACCCTGTGATTTATCGATAGGGATTTTCAAAAACAAGCGTTTCGCCTGAGACACAAAAACAAATACACCAAACTCCATCTTTAACCTACCTCTCGAAATTTTAATCCGCCGGCCTCCTTCGACCTCGATATTTATCAGGGAAAAAATCCGCCGGCCTCCTTCAAGTTGGCACCGGGGGACAGGTTTACCCACTAAAAGAGAACCCTGGGCCGGCGCCCTTTCCGGGAACACGTCGAACAGTCAATCGTAGGAAACACCCTATGGAGTTGGCGCCGATAATGCCGAACCAGAAGCAAAGTCCGCAGCGGCACGGCCCGAATAGGAGCACCCAGCGCCAGATCGATTTGAGGCTTGGTCATGCCAGCATGCAAAGGCCTCACCAGCGCAGGAGGCGCCCAGCGTTCATGATCAAATGCGATCTTGTTAGCGGTCTCTGAACTCTCAAGACACACATTCACCGCCGCCCTCGCACGGGGCCGCACCGCCGACCATTTATGGCTCACTCCGCGGGCTCCGAGGCCAAGAGCCTTCTTCATCTGCACACGACTGCTTAAAAGAGGAAGATCAATGTTCGGACACCGCTCGGTTATTACTTTCGTGATGGAATTGACCCCCTCGCATTCCTGAATGTCAGCAAACGTGTATACCCTGAATATGTGGATTAGTGTCCAAAGGCCCTGACTGCACAGACCCGTATCGGCAGCGTGTGCAATATCGACTGCATATGCCCTCGCCACCTTCGCAGTGGTCGGATCCTCCCGATCGCCGTTCGCCCGCAAGTATTGCGCAACACCTGAGGGGTGGGGGGCGGGGCTGGGGCGGGGGCCCGAATCTGATTGGGGCCGGGAGAGGGGGGCAGCGTCGAGGGGGGCGGGCGAAGGAATCGGAGTACGCCTCACAGGCGCTGTGCTGGATTGGGTTGGCGCGCGCCCCTCGCCAGCTACATATCTCGCGACCCGACATGCGACCCCCCCCCCCCCCTCACATCGCGCCCCGCGCGCGACCCGCCCGCGGCCATCCCCCCGCGGACCGCCTGCGACCCGCCCGCACACGTCCGCCCTGCGCCTCGCCAGCGTCGACGGCGCACACGCGGCGTCTTCGGCCCCCGCAGTCTGATCCGCAACGGCGGAGGTTCAGCATGCATGTGGGAGTTGGTTGAGCGAGCAATTAAGACGGCGCCGGGGGGCAGGGGCGGGGGGGGGGGGGGCGGCGATGGCAGCGCGGCGATCCGCGGCACCCGACCCCCTCTAGGACCAACCAGCCAAGCAATCATCCCCGCCGCCCCGCCGCCCCCCCCCCCGGCCCCTTTTCCCTGTGGCCGCCATCATCCATCATCCAATTGCCACCGTGAGGGTGAGCATCATGAGGGCGACGACGACGAGATGAATGATGCGTTGTTGTTGTTATGGAGATGATGATGGTGATGTGATTGATGATTGAGATGATGTTGATTGATGAGATGAAATTGCCAACCAAATGGCTCCCATTTAGGGGGGGGGGGGTCGGTGCCGCGGCCCAGGCGAGCGAGATGGCAGGCGGGGCGATGCGGCCGGGGACATTGTACGACGCTGCACCGCACGTGGGGGCGGCGAGCTGTGGGAGAGCCAGCACAGCATGAACGGTACCTGGCGTGCCGCACCCCCCCCCCCATGTCCCATCTCGCCACGCCCCACCACACCGCCCCCATTCCCTCCGTCGCTCCCCCCCTTCTCATCCACTCCACTCCGCCACTCGACCTCCTGACCCACCCGCGCCTCCGCGCCCTCGGGCCTCGTCGCTATCGCTCGTCACTCGCTGCCCCCGCCTCCCCCCCCCTTCCCTGGCGGGAGGCGCGCGTCTGCAGCTGCGACGAGACGCGGCGGTAGAAGGAGCCGGCGTGGTGCAGGAACTCCTGCGCCCGATGCCCGGCCGCCGTCGACGCGACGAGGGGGGGGGGGGCGGGGGGAGCGGTGCTAGCTCAGGCCCTGGGGCGAAGAGTGGAGGAGGTGAGGCGACAATGAATAATGGGGGGGGGGGGGGGGCGGACGGGCCGAGTGAAAGCAAGATGAGGGCGGGGCAGCAGGCGGCGGTGGAGGTGGAGGCGGTGGCGGGGGATGTGGAGGATGCGGAGAGTATATAATTGAAAGGAGGAGGTGTGTTGTGGTCGTGCGTGTGCGTGTGTTAGTGCGTTTGGTTCTCTACGCGGGTCCTCCAACGTGAGCAGCAGAAGGTCGTTGCTGTTGCCGGTAAGACGCGTATCACCAGTCAGTTTGGCATGCCAGTCCCGCCAGGGGAAATCGAACACCAGCGCGGCATACTCATCTGCAATTTCATCACATTTGAACTCAACCAACCGGGCCAAATGCCCGCCGTGCCTGTTGATGCTGTCGTCCGAGTACTTCTTCTGCATGAACAGCTGGAGATGGTTCCCAGGGCCGTGCACGGCCTCCATGATCATGAGTCCGTACCAAAATAAAGGATCGTGCAAAACTTGACGTGCATCTCGCTTCCACCTGCCGGTTTTCTCACGATACTGGGCGATCTCCTCAAGTCGGAGCTCCGCGTCGGGCGCGTCGGCGGCCGCGCCCTCCGCGCCGTGGCCGTCCAGCGGCAACAAACGACGATCGGAAATGGCAGCGGCTTCCTGATCTGACAGCGCCAGCACAAGATCCATGGCGTCGGTAAGCTGACCGCCGCTGAGCGGGGCATCAGCGATCGCCCCCGGCGAGAACTGCCCCTGCCCATCGCCCACGCTCCAGCAGGACGCGGCCCCGCTGGCGCGCCGATGGAAGGGGGAGGTATCATCTCTCTCTCGCGCCCGAGGCGACAGAGCAAATGGGGGGTGTTCTTTTGCTTGCTATTATTAGGGCTATTCTTAGCTATAGCTACCTATCCCCAGCTATTCTACCTCGTTCGTCCTCCTCGTCCTGGATGGCATGTCGTCGTCACGAGTCGTTCGTCGTCGTCGTCGTCGCCGCCGTCGTCGCCGTCGTCGTCGTCGCGCCATGCGCCCGCCGCCGCCGCCGTCGTCGCCGTTGTCGTCGTCGCGTCGTTCTGCTGGCGAGTAGCAGCCCTGGCCGCCGCGCCCTGCCGGCGAGTAGCAACCCTGGCCCTGTACCGCCGAAGCCGATGCGCACCAGGTCCGAGTGCTGCAGGGCCGAATGCCGAATGCCACCAGCGGCGCCAATGCCCATCCGGGCAGAGGCGCGCTGGTGGCGGCGCGGCCCTGAGCGGTGTGGGCCTGGCGGCGGCGTGGCCTCGACGGGGGTGCGGCAGGGGCTGCTCGCTCCCGTCGCTGGCCCCATGACCTGTCACGACGACGACCCCGCTCTGGCGGCCCTGGCGGGCCCCTCACCACGTGGAAAGGGGGGCCCGCTCCGAAAAAAGGAGGGGGGCGGGGGAGAGGGCACCCATGCACCTCGGGACAAATGAGTGGGGGGGGGCATGTTTTCCGTTTCCCGTCGCCACGGGCGCGCAGAGAGATGCAAGAAGGACGGCGAGGGGGAGGGGGGGGCAAAAGGTGATGGATGGATGGGCGAGGAGGCGAGGAAGGATTATGATGGGCGCGCCTGATCCGGGACTCCACCGACGATATGCTCAGCCAACGTCCGGCGATCGCCTTGGGCATCATCTTGGAGCAATGAGCAACGGCGGATTCAGCCCCGTGCAACCCGATCCACACGCGAGCCACCTTCCCAGATGCACCTCTCCAACAGTGCGAGATCTTCGCAATGGCCGAATAATACGAAAACGTGCCACCTATCTGGCGAATGCGCCTGTCAAAATGCGTCATGCCAGTCTTGGTTGTAAGGGCGCCGCAATGACACACACACACACACACGGCGCCGACACGCCGAGATCGTTGGGACGATGAAGGAGGTCCAACAACACTAAATCTTTGAACCGCATCTGATCAGGGCCGCCGTCAGAAGTGTAGCACCACCATTTCACATAGGTCGCAGTGGACGGATCAAGACCACGATCGCCGTCCATATCGTCGCCACCAGTGGCCCAGAAAGGGCACCCGACTGAGCTAAGTTGTTTCTTGTTCAAGCTGTAGGTGCCGATCGCGGTCTTGTCCACAACGCGCTGCAAATCAGTGCACACGTTGAAGGAGGCGACGCACTCCGAGATAGGCCGCGCACCGTGGAGGCGAGGAGGGCGAGGGGGCGAAGGGATCAATCATGAGGGATGGGATGGGGATGGGGGGGGTGGAGAAGAAGGCGAGGGGTGAGGAGGGAGGGGGGGGAGGACAGGGAGGTAAAGGAGGAGGAGGAGGTGTGAGGAAGGGGCGGGGGAAGGAAGGGAGAGGGTCAGGAAGTCGGAAACGAACCTGCGTTCTTGGGGTCGGTCACATACAGGCTGTGCAGCTGACAATTCTGCAACTGGCAGCCCTGCCAGACAGACGAGTTGGTCGCATCCGACCTCCAGAAATGCCCAGCGATGTGAAACGTTGCGAACTGCACGCCCGGCGACGCGGGCGGACCGGGCCGCAGCGGCCTGGCGATGTCGCGCTCGCAGTCGGCGTGGAACGCGCGGGCTGCCGACACCCACGCCCCCGATGCTTTGCGCTCGCACCGGATCACAGTACTCGCGACGACGTCCTCCAGAACCGACGCGCCCATATCAGTGGCGGTAACCGACGCCAGGCAAGGCCAAAGGGGCGTCGCCACCAGGGACATGATTCCATTCATGGGAAGGGGTGGGCAGAGAGTTGACTCGCGAGTCAGTGCTCAAGGAAATGGCTGCCCTCCGCCGTGCGCCCCACGAATCGCACCGCCCCCCCCCCCCCTCCTCCCCCATCTGCCATCGAACGTCGATCATCGGGCAATCGTCGGGGGCGGGGCGGGGGGGGAGGGGGGCAGAGGGCAGGCCCGCCCTATTAGTGGCGACTCACCTTGGCACTACCCGCGAAGTGAGCGCACAACGCACTCCGATCACGAGGCGACCACGCTCAGTGAAGTGATTCTGGGTCTTGCGGGCTCTCCCGTTACATGTTCTCTCGATTATGAACAGCGCGTTGGGGTCGTCGTCGTCCTCGATGGCGAGGGTGTTCGCATCGCCGACGCCGAGTCTGTTGAGCTGCTGGCGGTGCAACCTCTCCCGCTGCCGCAACGCCGGGATTTCGGCGTCGCGGTCGACAACGACCTCTGATGGCGGGGCGCCGATCGCGCTGGGTGGGGGGGGGCGGGGGGGGCTGGGAGTGAGCGGGGGAATGGCAGAATGGCAGAGGAAGGGCCGCGGCTGGGGCCCCGAGTCGGATGGCGGTGGGCGAGAAGTGCCGATCAGCGGGCGACGAGGCGACGAGACGTCCAGGAGGGGGGCGTTCGCGGCGACTTCGGAGCGCCACGCCGACCTCGCAGCGTCGCAATGACGACCGACCCCCCCCCCGTTCGTCTCGTCACATCGTTGCCCGCAGAAGGGGGGAGAGAGAGACCGGGGATGGGGGCGACAGGGCGCGCGGCGCACGGCGCGCGGCGGCCTCGACCAACAGCGCGGGATCCATCGCCGCGCACTCCGACTTGGAGAGGAGCGGCACGCAACGACCCCGCCGCCTGACAGGGCGCGGGCCTGGGTCATTGACGCCGCGTCTCGCTGTCTCGCCCGCTCGCCCCCGCATCGCTCCCGCGATCCCCCTCGCGCCGAACGACGCGCCCCCTTCCTTGGACACCACAGCAAGATCGCAATCATCCCGAATCATCCCCATCATCGGCACCCCCCTCCCTCATGGCTCATAGGATCATTCATCCGTGCCTCTGACTCCTCCGACATCCTCGTCATCTCGTCATCGGTACCCCGCGTCCACCGTGTCCTCGCCATCGTCCCCCGAGCCCTCCCCCATCCTCCTCAGCCGCCCGCATGGCTCAGTTTACTCGCTATATCTCGTTATCTGCCCCCACCCCTCTCTCCGCGCACTGCCCCGCTCTGATGCCGCCGCGGCTGGGGGCACGCTGGGGGGACGGACGCGACGGGGCCCAGGACGGGGGTAGGAGTCTGAGGATGACGAGGAGCCATTGGAGCTGATAGCGATGATGATGATGATGACGATGCTGGTGATGACGACGATGGTGGTGGCGATGATGTCGTTGATGATGAGTATGATGCTGATGACGACGATGGTGATGATCTGGATTGGGTGAGGAGGTCGAGGATGGTGATGATGCTGAAGATGAGGGCCGCCTTGGCGGCGCCGCCGGCGCCGCAGCCGCGGGCGCGGCATCCGCCACATCCAGCGCCGCAGGGGGCGCGGGCATCAGCGGCGCGGGGGGCGGCGTCGGCGTCGGCGTCGGCGGCACACAGTGATCAACAATGTGGTCCCACGCGGCCGCACTGATGTCCACATGTACACAATGCAGCGATAGCGGTACAAATACCACAGGCAGGACGGTGCCGGGAACGGCTGGCGCGACGGCCATCGTTGCCGCGCGCCTCATGGCGCCGCGGGCCGCCGAGAGCGACACGCGCCCGAAAGCGGTGACCATGCCCTCCACCGCGGCACGCTCGAGCACGAGCGCGCCATCCTGGAGGCGGCGGGCCTGGGACGTGACAGGCAGCTCCAGCCGCCTGCAGTCCAGGGGGTCCAGCGGGCGGCGGCGAGACATGGCTGGCCCTGGCGACGCGCAGCAAGGGCGAAGAGCAAAGGCAGTGGCCGTCCAAAGGGGTGGAAGTTCAGGGGCGCCCCACCCCGGGGGCCCCACCCACCCCCCTAGAACGACCGACGCCCTCACCCATCGCCATTGCGGGCGCGGGCGACGGAGAAGGATGAAAAAGGGAGGGGGGGAGTAGCAGGGAGGAAGGCGGGAGAGGGGAGGAAGGCGGCGCGGGGAGTGGCACAGGCTGGAGAGGGGGGGCGGGAGAGGGGCACAGTGCGCAGTCGCAGTGTTCGTGTTGCCTGTGCTGTTTTCGTGCGCACTGGAATAGCGCTGTGTACAGTGTACACTAGCGACCCAGCCGCGACCCCGCGACTTGGGTGAGCAGCCAGTTGAATAAGATTTCCTGGCTGTTCAAATGAAGGTGGCGGGAGTTGGAAGGGGAGGGGTGGGAGGAGGGGGGAGGGGGGGGGAAGTAGGAGGAGGGCGGGGGAGAGGCAGGAGGAGGGAAAGAGAGGGGAAGGAGGGTGGAAGGGCAAGCCAGCCAAAGTTTGGGCCAACGGCCGCGCTGCGCCGCGCGTGGGAGATCAGGAGGCGCGAGCTGCAGAACTACGACATCCACACTTGCACCACGTGTCAGATAAACAGATGCCTCCTCCTCCGCCTCCTGTTCCTCCTCGCCATCATCATCCTCCCTCTCCTGCATCGCCTCTCCTCTCCTGGTGCTTCCACCGTTTCCTAGGTCCTCCCCCGGGGCACCCCATCATCATCGCACTCTCTCCCTCCCCCATCCCCGTCTCATCCACATTCCTCAGCTACACTGCTCGCCAACCCTCATATCCCAGTATGTTACGGTGATGTTTTAATGTGATAGGCAGTGATGAGCGTGTGAATCCGTCATTGCACAGTTGTATGTTTGCACCAATCGCACGGATCGCGTGCTGCAATTGTCGTGATTCATGTGTGATGCGGGGTTGGGTTTTTGTGGTTTTGCTGTGCCGCGATATCAGTTAGGCAGCTTTTCTCTTAACCAAGCTGCTCAAATTTGCATGTTTCATAGAATCACAAATGAGGAATTTGCGTAATTCTGCACATCAAACATTAGGATTTTGCATGATTCATCTGTCGAGAATCAATGATTTGCTATCAACATAAACACCTTACCCGCCAAAATCCGTGAATCAAAAAAGCTCGATTCACAGATCATCGGTTTCACAACATAACAGCAAATTGAAAGTTATCACCCCCCTGGCGCCTGCGGCGGCGCTGGTCGCCCGAGCCTGCTCGTGAAAAGCCTGCCGGCACGGTGGCGGATTTATCTCTGAGCCACTCCCTCCTTGAGCGCTGCTGTTCAGAATGATATAGGAAAAAAGAGAGCATTAACATAAACTGTCGGAGGTCCGCGCGGGTTTCTCATGTCGGAATTGGGCCCACCAGGCGGCGCCTCACGCGCCGCCCGTGGCGCGATCTGTGCGCCAGAGAGAGGCGCCCAGCGCAAACCCAACCAGCCCGCACATATTCCGACAGTTCGTGTTTATGTAAATGCGCTTGCCTTATACTTTCCCCCTCTGAAAGTTCCACCTGTTCTCTCTCCCCGGGCATGTCCTGGAAATGTCCCCCGCCCTCTGCGCATTGCTTCTTGTCGCACCGGATTTCAAGCCGTGTTTGTTGTGTCTTTTACAATCCTATTGTTCTCCGTGTTTTCAAATGGTGTGTCCGCATCGTGGGCCTCATTTTCTGATCGGCGCTTTGCTCCCTTCGTTGAAAAGGGCGCTCTCGCCGCAGCGCGGGCCACTCTTCTGGATCCGGGTAGTTTTGTTATCGTTCTCGCCCCCTCATTTCTCCTCCTGCGCCTCCCCCTGGTCCTCCTGCTCAAACCGCTCGTTCCAATCCAGTTTCTACTGCTGGTGTTCGTCCTTGTCCTCCTGCTTCCTCATCATTTTTCTTTCCAGTTCATCCTCCTGCTCGTCCGCCACCTCCTCCACCTCGTCATAGATACGCAGCTGCCCCTTTGCGCTTGCGCATTACACGACAAGGTTTTTGTTTTCTAGTTCCATGTTGGTTTTGACACGAGCTCGCGAATGGAAAAGATACCAGCACAAAAGGGAACACATGGGAGAGACAGGATAGGATGTCAGGTGTGCCGCGAGCGCGCCCAGCTTGATCCTAGTCCCTCCCCCCATCCCTCTTGTCAGAGAGAAGGGAGGATAGGGCGGCGTGGGGAGGACGGGGAGGGGAAGGACGAGGAGGGCCGGGAAGGGAGGCAGGGTGAAGGGAGGATGGTCGAGGGTCGGGACGGGGAGGGACGGGGCCTGTCTTCCTCTGCCTCCCGCGACAGCCGCCGCCCGTCGGTTCCACCGCCCTTCCCCCGGTGCCCCATGCCTGCCTGGCGCGGCGGCGGCCGGCAGTTCCTATCGGGTGCCCCCCGCAGGAGAAGAGGGAATCCGCCTTCCGCGAACAGGACCGCGCCCTCCCCTGGCAGACCTCCCTGGCAGGCTGCACTGTCCCGGGGAGGGGGGGGCGGAGGAGGGCAGCAGCACGGCTTTCGGGCCAGAGGCTATCTCATCGGGCGAAGCATCGAGAGAAGTTGCCGTTTTGCTTTCTCAACTGAGGCGAGCGGCTGGCATGTAGGTGTGTCGGGACCGTCATGAGAAGAACAGAAAATAACATATTGGATCTGCACGCAGGCGACGACGAGCGCGCATGCGGGAGGCCATGGCCCTTTCGGGGCGGGCGAGCAGGCAGAGGGGTGGGGCGGGCGGGGACAGCAGGCAGGGAGCAGGGGGAGAGGGGGGGGGGGGAAAGGGGGAGGGGGGGGGAAAAAGTGGGAGGGGGAGCAAAAGGAAAGGGAGGGGACCCAGATGTGCGGGGCCATCTCGGATTTCCGGGATCTGCGCTGGGCCTCCCTGGCGGCGCCTCGGGCGCCGCCCCTGGCGCGCTCCGCGGGCCAGGGAGGGGTGTCCAGCGAAGACATCCGCGCGGACCTTTGAACATACCCGTCCGTTTCTACAGATGTCGTTCCTTCTGTTTTGTCGTTGCAGAAGATCCCGGCGGGAGGTTTTGGGTAGTTGTTGACGCGTCGCGAATCCCCACCAACCCATCCTTGAACAACCATTCTAGCGAAGATTACCCACTATCGGGATTTGGCAGTCAGTTTTCCAGCAACGATGCTCACAGGAGTTGCTCTGATCAGGGGAGTGTGGAAGCACAGAGAGAAACATAGGACGGGGGTTGACGTCATACCACGAGAGGAGAAGATGGAGGAGGGATCGGAGGAGAGGGAAGATGTGGGGGAGGGGGAGGAGGGAGGAGGAGGAGGATGTGGGGTAGGTGATGGAGGGAGGGGGCGGCAGATTAATAGGTGGATGATCATGATGATGATGATGCTGATGATGCTGCTGATGATGATGATGCTGCTGCTGATGGTGATGATGATGCTGATGCTGATGCTGATGATGATGATGATGCTGATGCTGATGCTGATGCTGATGCTGATGCTGATGCTGATGCTGATGCTGATGCTGATGCTGATGCTGATGATGCTGATGATGCTGATGATGATGATGATGATGATGGTGGTGATGATGATGATGATGATGATGATGGTGATGGTGATGGTGATGGTGATGGTGATGGTGATTGTGATGGTGATGTTGGTGGTGGTGGTGATGATGAGGATGAGGATGAGGATGAGGATGAGGATGAGGATGAGGAGGAGGAGGAGGAGGAGGAGGAGGAGGAGGAGGAGGAGGGAGGACAATAGCGAGCTAGTGGGCCTCTTCGGCCGTCTTGGGGGCACCCTGGCGGTCCCGAGGGTCCTCTTGCGTACCTCGGGTAGCTTTGAAGGGGCCTCTTGGGGGTCTCTTGGGAGCCTCTTGGAGGCCTCTTGCGCGCCTCTTGGGGCCCTCTTGGGGCGCTCTTGGGAGCTTTAGGGGCGTTCTTGGGGCCATCTTCGAGGACGTCGATCAAAAAAAGGGGAGCTCCAAACATCGCTTCGTTGACCACTTGTGGAACCCTCTTCGGGCGCTCTTGGGCGCTCTGGGGGCCGTCTTGGGGCTCTCTTGGGCCTCTCCTGGGGCCATCTTGGGCCATCTCGCAGCAAGATTAAAACCTCGGACGGCCATCGGAAGCGAAAAGGCGAGAAAGCACAAATTATTGATTCTCAGTAGTTTTTTGAAGGAATTTGGCCTCTCGGGGAACTCCTTGGAGGTCTCGGAGGCATCTGGGAGCCGTCTTGGAGCGTTCTTGGGGCCTCTTGCAGCGTATTGAAAGCCATCTTGATGCATCTTGCGCTATCTTGAGCCATCTGGGAGATCATCTTGGGCTTTCCGAGGCGCTCTTGGAGCAGTCTTGGGCCATCTTGGATTCTCCAACTACCCGCGACCACCCCCGTCCAGGTCCACAGAGAGGGGGTATGGGGGGAAGGGTGCACCCTTCCCCGAGGGGGAAGAAGGGGGTTGGAAGAGGAGCCTCCCTAGACCACCTACGCCCAGAGGGCGGGTGGCATTTTCTCCCTCGCGGCAACAAGGTGGCCCCAGGGAACAAGTCCAGACCTCCGGGGAACCCCGTCGTCGGCCGGCGCACCGGCCCGGCCCGGCCGGGCCCTCCCAGGGAAGCGTTCTGGCAAGGACCTTCGGGTGCCCATGGTGCATACTTGGGGGCTGCCCACGGAAGCGTCCTGGCAGGCGGCTTCGGGCGACTCAGGGAAGCGCTCTGCTAGGTACCCTTCGGGCGCCTCGCGGAGGCGCCCCGTTGGGTAGCTTCGGGCGGATCACGGGGAGGCGTGCTTACGGGGGGCGGCTCGAAAAAGTCGAGGCGTCTGGTTTCTCGTCGGGGTTTCGAGCCCCAGCCCTGTCTCGAGAAAGTCGAGGCGCCAGATGTTTGAGTCCAGCGTCTCGAGCAAGAAAATCCAGACTTGTGCCTTTTGCCGTCTTCGGCCGCCGGGGGCCTTCGCCAGGTCCCCGGACAGTCAGAAAGCAACTCAGGATGGAAGGCTGAAGGGTCGGGGCTTCCAGGGACGCCGCTTTGTGAAAGGCAAGGCGCTGGTTTCTGGGCCCCCCCCCTCCGGAGGGAGGACAGGCGGGGAGGAGCTCGCGATGACTCGAATCAGAAAACATGCATGAACACTTCTGTTGGGGGTCTGACGCGGATCTCTGGAAAATCGGTGCTAGGCCCCGTGGCGGCGTCTCCGGCGCCGCCCTCGGCGCGCTTCGCGCGCCAGGGGAGGGGGTTACAGCGACGACCCACGCAATCGACACCGACTCCCGTGAGCATGTACAGTCAGCGAGCGAAGAACGGTATGAAATAATTTTTTTCGCTGTCGGGGGCGCCTGTCCCTGGGCGGCTGGAAAGTTTATATCCCTACGGTGCCACCGTAAAGGTATAAATTTTCCAGCCGCCCTGGGACAGGCGCCCCCTACAGCGAAAAAGTTTATTTCATACCGTTCTTCGCTCGTTAATACAGGGTCCAGCTTGAACCCTTATTTTTCAAAAAGGGTTCGGTCGTTCCTTTGGTTTGCATGCGTTCCGCTACCTTTTTGGCGGCGAGCTGCCCCCCTGGTGTTCCTTCGGACTTCCTGAACTTACTTGGAAACAAGAGGGGCTTTGTTCCTTATTTATCGCTCCTTAGGTCAGGCCGAATACTGTAATGTTGTTGTGCAGCTTGATGTTCAGAGACTCACCACCCACCAAATCACCCCAACCCAGCCCGAAGGCCGAAAGCCCCCATCTGCGTTATGTTCCCCATGGGGGGGGGTCGTCGGGGAACATTGAAGAGCTTACGTGGAACCCGCTCCCCCCCAATCCGAAATCTGGGTCTTGGGGTGGTCTGGTAGGTAGTCAGCTTGTTGTTCCCCATATCCTAAGATGGGGTTCTTGTTATTACTTGGACGCCTCCTACTCCCTTTCCTCCTTCCTCCTCCTCTTTCCTCCTCCCCTCCTGTCGGACTTACTCATACTCAGACTTGCTCATACTCAGACTTACTCATACACAGACTTACTCATACTCAGACTTACCCATACTCAGACCTACTCATACTCAGACTTACTCACACTCTGACATACTCATACACAGACTTACTCATACACAGACTTACTCACACCCAGACGTACTCATACACAGACTCACTCATACCCAGACTTACTCATACACAGTATTAGTCATACTCAGACTTACTCATACCCAGACGTACACATACACAGACTTTCTCATACACAGACCTACTCATACCCAGACTTACTCATACACAGACTTACTCATACACAGACTTACTCATACTCAGCACCCCTAAGGGGAGCCGCCAGGGGTGGTTGCACGGGCTCGTTCGCGGCCATTTTGTGGGGATGTCTCAGGCGGTTTGCTTGTTTCTGGGCCCAACATCCTTCGCTTGGAGAGCAGATTGTGAGGATGTCTCAGGCGGGGCGCTGGTTTCAGCACCCCTAAGGGGAGCCGCCAGGGGTGGTTGCACGGGCTCGTTCGCGGCCATTTTGTGGGGATGTCTCAGGCGGTTTGCTTGTTTCTGGGCCCAACATCCTTCGCTTTCGGAGCAGATTTGGAGGATGTCTCGAGCGAGGCGCTCATTTTCACCCCCAGGTGGGCCAGATTTTGAGGATGTCTCGATCGGTTTGCTTGTTTTGGTGGCCAGGCTCGTGGCCCTAAGGGGAGCCGCCAGGGGTGGTTGCACGGGCTCGTTCGCGGCCATGTTGTGGGGATGTCTCAGGCGGTTTGCTTGTTTCTGGGCCCAACATCCTTCGCTTTCGGAGCAGATTTGGAGGATGTCTCGAGCGAGGCGCTCATTTTCACCCCCCAGGTGGGCCAGATTTTGAGGATGTCTCGATCGGTTTGCTTGTTTTGGTGGCCAGGCTCGTGGGCGCAGATTCTTCTCAGGATGCCACAGGAGGCTCCAACAGGCTCCAGGAGGCCCCAGGAGACCACATGAGGTCCCAGGAGGCATCAGGAGGCCACAGAAAGACTCAAGAGGCCACAGGATGTCCCAAGAGGCTCCAGGAGGCCCCAGGAAGCTCCAGAAGGCCTCAGGAAACCACAGGAGGCCCCAGGAGGCAACAGGAAGCGCCAGGAGGCCTCGGAAGGCAACAGGAGGCCCCGAGAGGCCCCAGGAGCAGGAGGCCTCAGAAGGCAACAGGAGTGGCTCCAATCCCATGTGTTTTACGTATGCTCCTATCGATTGGGCCTCACCTGGAGCACGATTCTTTGATGTTCTACGTATGTTTCTATAGATGGTCCTTCTCCTGTGTACACAATCCTAAATGTTTTACTCATGTTCCTATATATTGGGCCTCTCCTGGGGCACGAGTCCTTGGTGTTTTACGCGTGTTCCTATAGATTGCCCTTCTCCTGTGGCTCTAATCCGCAATGTTTTATGTACGTCTGTTGCTATAGATTGCGCCTCTCCTGGGGCACGAAACCTTCCTAGGAGGTCCCAGGAGGTCCCAAGAGGCTCCTGGAGACCCCAGGAAGCCCCAGTAGGTTTCAGGAGGCCCCAGGAGGCCCCAGGCTCATGCACAGAGACGCGCTCGTACTACTGAGGCTCATTCACACTCCAATTCGTTCGCAGTTGGATTGATGTCCAGACCGTCACAACTGAAGCCCGTTAATATTCGAAAGCTCTTGCGCCTAGACATTCACGGCGGACAGGTCCATGCGAGTAGATGCACATATGGGGAGCTCCACGCAGTGAATAATTCCTCCTCGTCCAGGCACCATGCTTTGCCAGGGCAACCCTGAGCGCCAGGTCAGGATAGTGTATAGCCCCTCCTGGCAGAGGCAAGAACCCCCCCTCCTACCGTTCCCCCGCAGGCCTGGGCGAGTCGGGTGTTGACGATCGCGCCCCTCGACTGCGCTGGAAAGGGACCCTTTGGCCGGAGACCTCTGGTGCGGGCCCGCTGGCGTCCCATTTCGGGTCGGACTGCAGCAGCGCTCCCCCGCCCCCGCAGCCACTTCCCCCAGAGGCCCCGCAGAGGGTGGTGCCAGCAGCACGCTGCGAGCTGCACGCCAGCGTGCCGCCCTCACGCTGCCCCTCGCCCTCCTGCTCTCTCCTCCCTCCGCCCCCCGCGCAGGAGGCCCGGAAGGCCGAGATCAGGGCCCAGGATCTCAGGCGGACGGACGTGATGGAGCAGCACAAGCAGGCGGCTTCCTTTCACTTCCTCCCTTCCCTTCCTCAACGCCATCAACCAGCTCAACGCCATCAACCAGCAGCTGGCGAGGGACGCGTGTGAGAAGGAGCAACCGTCGATGAAGCGGGGCCGGGCCAGCATCGCTCGGCAAAGTGAGAGAAGCAACGCGGGAGGCCGATGCAATTAGCAGAGCCATCGCACAGGGTTCAGACAAGGCCGAAGCAGATCAGAACCGGAGCAAAACAGCGAGGTGGCGCTTGCGAGACGGGGGAGCAGCGGGACCAGCCAACACAGTCAGCGCATCGTTTGGCGTGATGGCAGATGCGAAGCTGGAGACCGTCCTGGAGACTCACGACAGCTGCCGCAACAGGGACAGGGGCACCTCCACAGGGGGGGTCCCCACGGCGTCGACGACCACGCGCGCACGGCCGAGGCGAGCCGCCGTTGGAGGCAGGCGCGAAGGGGAGCGCAGGCGCCGTCCGCCTCGCGGAAGCTCATGGGCCTGTTTCCCACCACCACCACCATAAGTCGGAGGGGGGAAGGAGGAGGAGGAAGATGAGGAGGAGGAGGAGGAGGAGGAGGAGGAGGACCCCCTCCCCCTCCACCTTATGGTGGTGGTGGTGGTGGTGGTGGTGGTGGTGGTGGTGGTGGTGGTGGAAAACGCGCCCATCAGAAGCGCCCTGTTTCGCCGATCGGGGTTGCAAGAGCGCGCTCTCGGGACGTGCGTGCGGTGCGGGGTGCAGCCACGTCGAGCGCGACACGAGCGGCGCAGAAGAGCGCTCTTTGGCGCCGACATTGGCGCGTACGCTGTCCGCGCAAGGCCGCGCGTTCGCGCCCTGGTCTCCAGCGCATCGTGCCGCGCTGGCGGCCCGCGCGCGCAAGCCGCCGCGTGAGGTCGCCATTTCAAGGTGCGTGAGAACCGTGTCTTTCCGTCGCTCAGGTCGAGCGCGAGCTTCAGCCGCTCCCCCTCCAGCTGCCGTTCATACACCTCTCTTTTCCTCCTCCTCCTCCTCCTCCTCCTCCTCCCCTTCCTTGTCCCTCCTTCTAGGGTCATGACGTCCTGTGCTGAGAATGCTCCATTTTATTGCGTTATTCATCCTCCAACATAATCTGCACCCCATCCCCTGCCCCTCCCCGCACCCACTTCATTCTCCACCGCTCCGACAGGCTTTCCAGGAGCACGTCGAGAGGAAGAAGGCGCGCAGCGTGCCAAGTTCTTCGGGCGGGAGTGAAAGATGGAGGAAAGAGGAGGGTGAGTGTGAAGATGGGGGGCGGCAAATATAATAATGATAATGATGACTCATCTTAAGAGGAGGGTGAAGATGAGGATGATGGGAAAGGATGATGATAATGGTAATGATGACTTGTCGAACAGCTGGCGCGGGGGAGGGAGGGGGGCGCCGGTAGCTCTGCGGAGGACGCCCTGCGTGGACCCCCCGCGTCGGCGGCCGCGCCCTGCTGGGGCTTTCTGGGGACCGCCCCAGATGACGCTGCGATTACCCCCGAATTCGTATCGATCTTCCGAGGCCGGGGCAGCTGCTGGACATGCTGCCCTTTCCGTGGCACTGGCTCCAGGGTTTGTTTTGGGCTGGCTTTTGGCGTTTCCCCATGCCGGATCCTGCTGTCCCGGTTGGGGGGAAGGCGGAGGGGAGGGTGCAGGACGACCAAATGATCGGTCAGGTGCATCAGGCTTGCGCTTGCACGGAGTTCTTCCGTGGTCGGTGTTCGTTGAAGTTCGTTGATGTTTTGGGACGCGGTTCGGAGTGTGAGGCGGCTCCGGGTGTGAAGAACGGCCAGGAGCGAGGCCCGCCGAATGCGCTGATACAAAGAAGTGGAATTGCGCCAAGACAAAGGTCCGCCGCGCACAGTGCATGCCTGGGCAGCCCAGGAGAGCGCCACCGCCAGGGCCCCCTCGGCATCCAGCACACCTAGGCCACAGGGCCTCCACACATCTTCTAGACGCGTCGCGTAACCCGCCAGCCTATTCATAAACGATGCCCAGACGAGTTGCCTTGCTCAGAGGAATAAAGGGCTGGGTAAGAGGTTATACTCCAAGAGGGGGAGTACGGAGGAGGAACCGGAGAAGGCGGAGTAGGGAGAGGGGGAGGAGGAGGAGGGAGCAGGAGGAGGAGGAGGAGGACGAGGAGGAGGAATAGGCGGATGAGAAAGAGGAGGAGGAGGAGGAGGAGGAGGGCGAGCAGAAAGGCCAGAGGCCTTTTGGATACTTCTCGGAGTCTCTTCGGGTGTCTCTTGACAGCTTGTTATGGGCCTTTGGGGCGTCTTGGTGGCCTCTTGGCGGTCCCTTCGGCCTCTTGAAGCGTCTTGGGTGCCTCGCGGGAGCCTGTTGGAGGTCTCGTGGGAGCCTTCTGGGGACCTCTTGGAGACCTCTTGAGGCCTCCTGGGGGCCCCTTGGGGCCGTCTTGGGGCACTCGTGGGGGCCGCGGGGGCCAGTTTGCGACCAGCTTGGGGGAGATCGATCAAAGGAGGGGCCGCAGTAGCGCCCCTCCCAGGAGACCAAAAGGGCTTCAAACCTTAGTTGAACCTGTGATTAGTGCCTTCTCGCCGAGGCCATCTTCCCTGTCCAGGTCCAGGGGTACGGGGCAGGAGTAGGAGTAAACCCCTCCCCGAAGGGGAAGAAGGGGGCTGGAAGAAAAAACCCGGTAAGCCTGCCACTCCCTGGCTGGTGGGATCAGGTTCACAGGAGATCACATTCCTCAGTTGCATGGGGTCTTCCTGTTTGTTCCTCGCTAGGCTTCGCCTGAGGGGTTCCTTTTTTTGCTTCTTGAAAAGCTGGTGGGTGCCACCCCCCACTTTAGGGGTGGAGCCTTGTCTTGCCCCGTTCTCTGGCTTGGGTTTCTCAGCTTCCTTGCCCAGGTTCCTGGTCTTGTTCCTTCAGCCCCCCTGTCTTTGCCAAGCCGCGCGAAGCAACGAATCCAAGCAATGCCAAGCAGTGCCGGGCAATGCCGAGCAAGTCAGAGCGATGCCAAGCAATGCAAGGACAACGCATGCTTGGCATCGCTCCGATTTGCTTCGAATTGGTTGGGTTGCGCCGGGTTCCCTTGGTGTTCATTAAGCGCGTTTCTGCGCAGGGCCCTTCCGTCACCTCTCCTTGGGCCCGCCTTGGTTTTCGCGCCCCCCCCCCCCCCCCCGATCTCCCTGGCTGGAGCCCGCCGTGCCCTGCCCAGGGCCGGAAGGCAAGGCAGAGCAATGAGCAGGCGAAGGGCGCCGAGTAGTTCGGGTGCCGCAGAAAGGGGGGGTGTCCTAAGGGGCCCTCGAGGGGCTGGACTCGAGAGGTGCACGTTTCTCCTCTTCTCCCCTCCCTGTTTATCCCCCCCCTCTCCCCCTCTCCCCTCCCCATGTATCGCCCTCCCCATTTATCGCCCCCTCGCCATTTATCGCCCCCTCGCCATTCATCGCCCCCTCAGATTTATCGCCCCCCCCAATCGCAGCGACACTCTCCTCGCCCTGGGCCAGCCCGCGTGCGGCCTGGCACGGGCTTCTCGGGGCCCCCCCAACGGTGCGGTGGCCGTGCCGTGCGGTGACTCGGCGGGTGTTCGGGGTGACCGCACGGTTTTGGGACGTGAGTCGCTCTTCCGAGGCCGTCTCGGAGGCTGGAGCCTCCGAGGTCCTAAAATCGTGCTCTGACGGACCGTGTGGTGAGGCATCTTGGGGTATAGAACCCGGGGGTGGGGGGGGAAGCTTAGGGTAGGCCTAGGGGTAGGCCTAGGGTTGGCCTAAATGGTAGGCTAGGGTAGGCCTACCCTCCGGGTTCTAGAAGCATCTTGGGACTTCGAACTCATCGCACGGTCGTCACCGCACCCTTTTGGGTCCCCAATTTGGAACGGATTTTGTGGGCGGGAAACATCCACATTCACTGCCTCACGGTCCGATCTCCACGGCCGCGACCCAATGGATACATGTCGGTGTTGCGCGGGTGCCCCGCGTGGGACGCATGCACGGGTCGCGTGTTCAGTGCATCGCGCCTCGACGCCCAGACCGCGAGAGTGTGGGTATGGATATGGTCATGGTCGTCGCTCGCGAGGACTCGTGGGCGGAGCCCCCTCGCTCCGATTGTTTCTGCTGCCGCGCCCCCGCTGAAGATCGGCGGCGCGCCCGGGGGGGGGGGAAACGCGACGGGACAGGCCCTCTCAGACGGCGGCGAGGCCTCCCAGAAGCTCTCATGCCTTCTGAAAAGCCTCCTCTGTCTTCGCAAGCAAGCAGGCAAGCAGGAAGGCCAAGCATCCTGAAGGTCGCTTGGGCTGGCAAGGATACTCCTGGTTCCTGCCGTGATTCGCTGCTAAGTGAACGCAACCAGCCAGAAATAGATAATCGGCGCCAGCGCGGTTTGGATTAGGCTGCGCGAGAGGAGGAGCAGAAGGAGGAGAAGGATGAGGCGGAGGAGGAGAAGGGGAATGATGATGATGAGGAGGAGGAGGAGGATGAGGCGGAGGAGGACAAGGGGAATGAGGAGGAGGAGGAGGAGGAGCAGGAGGAGGAGGAGGAGGAGGATGAGGAGGAGAAGGGGAATGAGGAGGAGGAGAAGGGGAGGAGGAGGAGGAGGAGGAGGAGGAGGAGGACGAGGAGGAGGAGGAGGAGGAGGAGGAGGAGGCTCCAAACCAACTTCTCAGAGGGCCGGAGGCCTCCCGAGCCTTCTGAGAAGGCCCGTTCCCTCCTCATTTCCACCTGGGCGCGCCGCCGAAGAGAGAGCACGCCGACAGGCCGACCGGGTGGGAAAGACGCAGAGGACCGCAGAGGCCAACCTGGAGCTCGAGCTGCGGAGGCGCGAGGAATTCGAGGAGAAGCAGCGGAAGGCGCGCGTGGGGCCGCGCTCCGTGCGCCGTGTCGGGTGGGCCGGTCTCTAGGGCAGCGATTGGGGGACTCTTTGGATGGGATAGTTCTCGGGAGTGTGTGTGTGTGTGTGGGTGGGGGGGACCTTCCCACGGCGCTTGCCCATTACCGCCCCTTTCCCCCCCCTCCTCCTCTTCTTCCTCCTCCTCCTCCTCCTCCTCCTCCTCCTCCTCCTCCTCCTCCTCCTTGCCCCGGAGGGGCATCCCCATAAGCGGGGTGTCGGGCCAAAATGCCCCCTGGTGCAGGCGGGGAGCACCGGGCCTTCGGGGTCCAAGCCCCCGCACCCGGGCTTCCCCTCCCGGGGGGCTGCCAAGTCCCGTGGCCTCCCCCAGGGCGGTGCGGGAGCTCACTCCCCGCACTCGCCGCCTTGGGACGGGACTAGCGATCCGTCCTCCCCGTCGTGTCGTGTCGTTGTCGTTGTCGTCGTCGTGTCGTGGGTCCTGGGGTCCAGGCCCTCCGGTTTCTTGCCCTTGTCCTTTGGGCGTGCGGGGGGCCCTGCCCGTTCGGCTTTCCCCCTTCGTGGGGGCGGTTGCTTTCGGTTGGGGCCTCCCGCCTGCCCGCGTGGCGAGGCTTTCTCTCCGTCCCGCACGGGCGGGCTCGCCCGTCGCCCGCGTGGGTGGGGCGCCGCGGCCGCGCCGCGCGGCCGCGCGCGACTGGCTCTGCGCGGCCGATGCGCGGGTGGGCTGGATGCGCGGTGGGAAAAATCTTCCTCCCTTTCCTCCCTTTCGTCGTCCTCGTCCTCGTTCTCTTCCTCCTCCTCCTCCTCCTCCTCCTCCTTTTCCTCGCGGACCTCGCAGACCTCAGGCGCGGCTGGTCAAGCTAGGCTCAGCCGACGCGCCACTACAATTTGTTAGGGACCTCGCGCGTGGGATCAATTACCGAGGAGGGGGGAGATGGGGTCGGGGGGAGAGGGGGCGGGGGGAGCGGAAGCAAAGTAAGGAAAGGACCAAAGGAGGAAAGGTTGGTCCAGCTTGTGAGGGGTCCCAGGGAACAGCCCCCTGAGGAGCTTGGAGCGTTATGCGCTCTTCTTGGCTGTCCTAACATCCCGACAGAAGAAACTTCCCAGTCTTGGCGCTGGCGAAGCCTCCACGCTCAACACAACATATCACGGGTACGTCTGCCGTGTTGGGGGTAGGCTCGACCTCGCCCATTTCAATTTGTGACTCGAACTTCCTTCGCCCACGATGGCTCAGTGGGACAGTGGTGGGGACAGTGGGACAGCGGTGGCGACACTGGGGCAGTGGTGGGGACAATGGTGACAGTGGGGAGAGCGGGACCGTGGTAGGGACAGTGGTTGGGACACTGGGGATAGTGCGACAGCGGCGGGGGCATTGGCGGGGACAGGGGGGACAGCGGTGGGAACAGTGGGGACAGTGGCGGGAACAGTTGGGGCAGTGGGACAGTGGTGGGGACGGCGGCGGTGGGGACAGTGGTGAGGGCGGTACTGAAGACGGCTGTGGGGACCGGGGGGTCGTCTGCCGGCGGCGGGTGAAAAGGGGGGGGGGGGGGGAGGGCTTCGAACCGGCAGGGTCACCCCCCCGTTTTTTGGGAGAGGGGGGATGGGAGGTTCGAGCCGGTAGCGACCCCCCTTCGGTTTTCCGGAAGGGGGGGGCAGGGGGAACGGAAAAGGGGGGGGGGGGTTGGAAGGGTGGGGGCCCGGGCTCCGTAAAACGGGGCTCAAGAGTAAAGCGGCGGTGGATATCCTTCCGGGCTCAAGACCCAGAGGTCCAGGCTCCGTAGGTTCCTCCACCCTTCGGCTCGCTCCGAATCCTCCTTAGCTGTTTGCGTTTAGAGGCCTTGAGGATGTGGATGTCGAGTGGCGTTAGGGGCAGCTGTTGGGGGCCGATGGTGTTGCGTCTGGGGGCGGGGCTGGGTCTTCGCCGCCTGGTGTTCCCCGGATGGGTTTGCTGGCGGGCCTCCTTGGGCGCCCGCGGAGGCGGGGCTCCGCTCGCCCGCCAGCTTTCACCAGCACGGGGCGAAGGTCCCTGTATTGGACCTGGCCCACGTTGCCCGCCTGCATGGGTTTGATTCGCCTCCCTCTGCGGTCGAATGGGCGAAAGGGTGCAGGCGGGCAAAGCGCGACAGCAGGTCCGAGTCGGAGTGGTGGCCCCTAGAGGGGGCCTTACTCACCTGCGGCCGCTGCGGCGGCAGGCGGACTTTGGCCCGCCCAGCTTCATTCTCATTCCCATTCCCATTCCTTCAAAATCATGTTGATCCACAGCGTAAGACACAGAGCGGTGGGCTTTCATTTCCCTGAGCGAGGGCCGAGCCTCATCCCCGACATCGCGGGCAATGGGCCCCCAGGTTTCTTAGACAAGAAACCGAAAAGGCCATCCACAGAACCTTGGACGGGTGAAACACACCCTGGAATAACGCAGCGCAGTCCACGGAAATGAACTTGGGATGGGTCCGGCGTTTCTAAGATCCGTCAGGCGTTCATATCGTCAACTGCAGTTCCAGCTTTGGAAATCACAGGCTTGTCGAAAAAGAAGCACGCGCCATCCGTGCAGAGAAGGTCGTCAGGGCCGAACATGAAAGGGCACGTGGGGCCCCCGCGGCTGTCAAAAACTCTCAGATCACAATCTCCAGCAGGTGGGGGATATCTGGTGTTGCTGGCCAGCGCTTGAAAAACAATAAACGTGTACCACTAGGACTTGAAGCCTGAACAATCATGCCATTTCCAAAATGCTCAGACCTGCCCCCGACTAGTTCCTCGTGGCGGCACTTTCAGACCCGCTCCCAAACGTTGTCCTCGTGCTCGCCACACATCGGGCACATGGTGTCCACCCTGTAGCCCCACTCCTTACTTAGATCAGAGCCTGTTGGGAGAGCACCCGGAATGAGTTGGCGAAATATTTGGCCCCCGGATGGCGTCAGTGCTCGTGCCATGCGTCTCATGCGCGGTAGCCGGAGTCCCCGGACGGCCAGGTCCTGGCTGCGCGCAAAGGCTGGAGGCCCTGAACATGTGTCCATGAGCCTAGAAGGAACTCGTGGGCCAAGTCGGCCACGAACAAGTCGGCAACCTGGGCAGGCGGGGGGTCCGCGAGCACCCAACGGCGCCCACGGGGGCGCAAAAGCGCCGCGGGGCCCTCTCACGTCCAGCCGGCCGCCCCCAGCCACGGCAGAATGGCAGACGCGGGCCCCTTGGCTCAGAGCACCTGGAGGGCGGGGAAGTCCACGCCTACAGTTAAGTCGGGCCTGTCCCTCTACAGGAGGAATATTTCAAAATCATTTAAACATATTATGGGGATGATTTGTTGACAATTTATGGGCATGTTTGGAATATTTTTTGCGCCCCGACTGAAGCCTACAGGCGTCGGAGACACGCCACGACTCCCAGCAATGCCTTTTTAGACAATCCCCTGCGAGACAGATGGGCACCCCTTGCCTTCGATGGCCCACGCGCGCCCAAAGTTGCACCGCTTCTTGCCGATCCCACAGACCTTTCCTGCTGACCGTCAGCACCTGGTTGGGGGCGAGCCCGCGTGCGTTCAGGCCGTAGGAAATGGCGAAAGGATGCCTGCCTTGAAAACTTGATACTTTGAGGCCCGAGGCCTTGGGGACCCGATGCTGGGACTTCCTGGCACGCTTCCTCTGTGCGCTACTCGCGAAGGGCCTCGGTTCGTGCTTGACTGCTGCGAAGCTAACTCCGAAGTTGTCTGGGGCGTGCGCTGGTTGCCCAGCCAACTGGCCAAGCCTCTTCTTGACCAGCTTCAAAAGCTCTCTCGAGTTTGCCGCCGAGAAAGTATGCTTCCCAGCTGGGGGAACTCTCAACTTTCAACTTCTGCGAGATGGTATTGGCCAAACTTGTGGCAAGCACGCGCAACTGCCCCGCGCCGTCGGCTGCCGAGGCGCGCCACGAGTGGAAGGAGAGATCGTCGACGTCAGGTCCCTGGCTCGTTCCTTCCTCCCCTGCGTTTTGAATGATGGCGGGGGGAGAGGGGGGGCTTCGCTTCGTAGGTCGTGGAGATGCTCCCTTCCACAATCCTACGACTAGAACAGACAAACGAGCTTCGCCATTCGCTCCATCAAGCAGAAGGCAGCGCGCCCATCGACCGGCAGAGGTCGCGCAGATCATTCTGTGGAGCGGAAATTTGGACAAGATAGCTTGGTCAAGGAGGCCCCTGTGGCACATGTGTTCATAGGATTGAGGCCCACGGGGATGGCGGCGCAACATCAGCTCATTCCTGAGGCCAGCTATGATAGTACGCTCTGGCGCCAGACCACGTCGGGGGCGATGCGGCCCTGCCCCGTTGAGAACTCAGGCCCCAGGCCAACTTTCTATTCGCGGCTGCGGCGCGGATTCCGATGGGTCTTCAAATGGGGCCCCGCGAACCCATTGTAGCACCCTCTCGGTCTCCTTCCCTTGTCGGGCCACCCCATCTGGAACGCGATGGATCTCTGGGCGCCAGTGGCGGCCTGGCCCAGGACATCGACCAGGTGGTCGAGGAGGGAGAGGGCCTCCAGAGCCTCGTCGGATACGAGACTGGGGCGCCCGGGGTCAAACCCATCCGGGGCACGGGCGAACTTCTTGAAGCGGGGGCTCACCACCTGCAACTGCTGCGGGGTGACGGGATCCCACGGGAACTCAAATTGTCGGCAGGTCCAGCTCGCGGCGACCAGGCTCTCCACCGGCCATCTACGCTGCTTTCCAGAGACGTCGCCCCTCAGCGAGTCGAACTGACAACTAGCCAGAAAATGAGCCACTGGAAGGGGCTAGTTCCTCGTCGACGGCCCCCCCACTCCGCAGAAATCTGAGCGCGACAGCTTCTTCACGCCAGTCCGCCCGTGATTTCCTAGCTCTTGACTCATCCTCTTATTGGCGCGCATGTACCCACTGTTCCAGGAAGGCCGCAAGATGCTCCAGAAGTTGGATCCTGGACCGGGGCTCGAAGGACCCCAGCACATCAGCCGCGTTGGCTAAGGAAGGGTGCCAGCAGCTGTCTCCTGCCTTCAGTGCTTCCTGGAAGGTCCACCTCGCGTCGGGGGACCACGCCACTGACGAAGAGGCCTTGCCAAGTGGGGGGGGGCTGGGCGGGGTCGCCCAGGAACAGCGCGCAGAGCTCATCGAGCCTCAAGTACACCAGGGGGGCCCAACCTGGTGAATCGTTATGGTATTGTTCGGTGGCTAAACAGGCCTTCGGGGGCTTGGATTCAAAGACTAGATGGGCACCTCCAGGAAGCCCGAGACCCCCGTGGCCATGACCCCTATCGAGCACTTCAGACCACGCCCCAGGTCTGGTAGAGCCGATCGAGGATCTTTGTGCCCATCGCGCGGTCCTCGCCAACGCCCATGCACGACCCTCGTTTGTCGCCCCTCCCGGGGGCGAGGTAGTTCCGAAGCTCCTGGGCAGCGTCGTCGCAGTTGTTTTTTTTGTTTGGGGGGGGGCTTATGAAGGGCCCGGGAGGCACATGTTGGTACTTCGTTTGGGGACCTTGACACGCGCGTCTCCCAAAGGCCTGCCTGAAACCTAAGTAGACAGATCGATGGGGACTGACCGGGGCGCTCAGATCCACGTGCAAAACCTGCGAAGCGTGGTCCAGGATCCTGCTGACCACAAACTAATTGATGACCGATGACCAGTCGGACACGAAAGCGGGGCCCTCCGCGGCACGAACAATTGCGCTGAGCTGACTGAGAGGGGAGCCTGCTGTGAGATCAGCGGGGCTCATGTTGACTTCCCCGAGGATGATAAATGGCACGCTGTGGCTGAACATGTTTTCCCATAGCCTCTTCGTGACTTTAACGTTGGTTCCTATCATGCCGACCGAATCCTCGAGGTAAGCATAATGGATGTCGAATCAATTTAGCCCCGCACTCCTGACACAGCATCGGGCAACATGCCCTTCTACTGTAACAGGTGAGGCTTCAGGAAGTACCCGAGCATCCAGATATCTTTCGCACAGCAATCAACGCACCTCCTGATGGTCTATCTGAGCCTGACTCCGATAAAGGATATGAGCCACCAAAGACACGCCAGCCTTGCCGTTGGATTCTCGAGCGCATCGCATCGTAAAGCCCACCGCGAAGCGAGTGTTCCTGGAAAAGAACAGCATCCGCGTCAGTGGCCCTGAACAACTCAGAGAAGCCGGGTGTCCGGCTTCGCCCCGCGACTCCATCAATCTCATCTTGGGCCCGCCCACTTCAGTTCGACCCATTGCAAGTGGCGAATTTTGGCCCAAATTCTGCCGTCCTGGCCCTGGACGGGGCCCTGACCAATCAGACCGACCCTTAGTGAGACATCGGGTTCGGTCGACGGACGCACAGCTCCCTGCCAGACTGCCCTGTCTGATTCGAGAAGATTGCCTAGATCCGACGAGTCTGCAGTGATTGAGACGACTGATGCCCCCACTGTTGAGGAACTCGCGCACGTGGACCCACGGGCCGAAGGTTCAACTTGTGATGCGCCAAACGCCGAGGGCCCCGTGGAAGACCCGACAGACGATGCTTTTGGTCGATCCATCGCACCGCGTAAGTCCAGCATGGCAACCGAAGTCGAGCGCGTGCCCGAAGCAGCTGGAGTAGCCGCATTCCTAGAGGATTACCCAGCCGAGGAGGAAGCTGGCGCGCAAGTGAAAACTGATCCACCCAAGGGCGCGCAAACTGCGTTGATCCATCCACCTCGTCCAGGGGAACGAAAACGCGGCTTCTTGCAGGCTTGAAGCAAGGCTGCTAGGAGTTGCCTCTTGACGGACTCCGATGCTCCATCAATTTGGACACAGGCTCGGGAGTGTCAGACTCGCCCACCTCCATGTACGGAGTGTTCGCCCCACCATCGTTCCCCCCATCGCAGGGGCGGGTCTCGGTGGAAGAACCCCCACGGTGCCGCTGTACTTCGCCTCCAAGTTTGGGCGGGTCTCGGGGGGTTGGACCCCCGCAAGCGCGGGCTGGAACTATTCCATGCGCTTGCGAAGCGCTTCAAAATCTGGAAGAGGTGGCCCTTGAGATCCCTGAGAGATGCGATCAGCCGCTGCCTTCCTGGCTTCATCAGCAGCTCGACGTTCCATCGCGATGGCTTGCTCGAGCTCTGCTTTCTGAGAGGCCAAATCTCGCAGCTGTCCTGTGATGCTCTCGAGGGCCTGCTCCATCTTGTCGATCTCCCTTTCCTGTCGAGCCTGTTCTTGCTCCGCGCGCTGAAATGCCCGAGAGGGTGGCAGCTCGTCGCGCTTGGCTTGCTGGGCTGACCCACCGTAAACTGGCAATGAACGCGCGCGCTTCCGTGGGCAGCAGACCGAGTTTCTCTCTGAGGGGCAGAAGAACGCGCAAATGTTATTTCATACCGGCCGTGCAACAATTTCCAGCATCCGACTCTCCGCTTCCACATCCACCTGTCGACCTCCAGCGTCCATCAGCTCAACATTACGACCGCCAACCTCTAGCATGCGATTCTTCACTTCCACCTCCACCGATCGACCCCCCTACCTCCGCCAGCTCAACATTACGACCTCAACCTCTAGCGTCCGACTTTCCATTTCCACCTTCACCTATCGACCTCCAGCGTCCATCTGCTCAACATTACGACCTCCAACCTCTAGCATCCGGCTCTCCACTTCAGCTCGACCTATCGACCTCCAGCGTCCACCAGCTCAGCACTCCGATCTCCAACCCCTAGCATCCGACTTTCCATTTCCAGCTCCACCGATCGACCTGCAACGTTCACCAGCTCAACATTGACCTCCTTCCTCTAGCATGCGACGTTCCGCTTCCACCTCCACCGATCGACCTCCAGCGTCCATCAGCTCAACATCACGGCGTCCAACCTCCAGCATCTGACTTCCCATTTCCCCCTCCACTCATCGACCTCCAGCGTCCACCAGGTCAGCACTCCGACTTGCAATCTCCAGCTTCCGACTCTCCACCTCCACTTCCACCGATCGACCTCCAACGATCATCAGCTCAACATTAAGACCTCCAACCTCCAGCATCCGGCTCTCCACTTCCAGCTCGACCAATCGGCCTCCAGCGCCCACCAGCAAGCACTCCGACCACCACCGTCTAGCATCCGACTTTCGATCCACCTCCGCCTATCGACCTCCAGCGTCCAACAGCCCCGCATTCCGACCTCCAGCCTCTAGCATCCGATTCTCCACTCCCGCCTCTATTTGTCGACTTCCGACGCCCACCAAATCAGCATTCCAACCACCAACTTGCAGCATCCGACTCTCGACTTCCACCTCCACCAATCAACCTCCACCCTCCACCAGCACACAACATCCCGACCGCAAAATTCTAGCCTCCGACTTCCCGTTTCCACCACCAATCGACCTCCAGCTCATGGGCCTTCGGCTGCGCGTGTATTTGCGCCCTGAGTCGTATCTAAAGGATGTGTCAAAGAGCTCGTGAAAGCACGAGTGATCCTGCGCCCGTGTGCACTGGATTGGAGTTCCGAGGCGTTCAATTCGTTCGTGTTTGGTTTGGGCTGCGCGATTACAGAAAGGACGATGACATCCACGGGATTATCCGACAGGCTCACGCCACAGACGCGACGACTTCAACGAAACTACGTCACTACAACAGAGGAGTGGGAATACATCGAACATCAACTCGTGAGGTACGCATTATCCTGAGCAAGCCTCCGACGCGCGCTGCCTCTCATGCGAGGCCATGGCCTCACCCGTCTCGCCCTTCAGGTGCCCGGGCGCATGCCCGCACAGGCGATCCGATCCGATCCGATGTCCTCGAATTTGCCGGTAGTGCAGAGCTGCTGCAGACGGTGCAGCTCCTCCATGGCTCCCTTGGGTTGGCCCTGGCTTGGCCGAAGGGAGGGCTGCGGGTCGATGCCTGTCCCCTTCTGCCCCTCGGCTCCTCCCTTCTGGCTGCCACCAGCACCTCCCCCCGCGCGGACCCACGGAGCCTGATTCCAGGCCCCTGCCCGAGGATGCGGATTAGAAATGCCAAGCGGTAGCCAGCAGCGGAAGTGCGGCGGATTCTTCTTGCAACCGCGGGTGGAGCAGGCGGCCCCCACTTCAGTTCCTGCGAACCGCCCGCCGCTGCGGGCCATCAGCTTTTGGATATGGGAGGAACGGAAAGGCTCCCCCCCCAGCTGAACATTGGAGGTGACAAGAGGATGCGTCTGGCGTTCCCTGTGGTAATCGATTGTTGTCGCACGGCGGCGGGGAAACCTGCAATCTCGAGCCCCCGCGACGCGGGGTTCGAACTTGAGCCAAAAACGCTACCGTCCTCCTCCTCCTCTTTCTCCTCCTCCTCCTCTTCCTCCTCCTTCTTGTCTCCTTCCTCTTCCTCCACCCCCCCGCCACCCGTTTCGACAGCACGCGCCCTCCCACCCCCACGGATCCACGGTGGGGGGGTGGGGGAGTATCATCCCACTCGGAGTATTCTCCGAGGGGGGTCATCGACCCCCTATTGTTCATTCGTCGCCGATGGGGAGCCCCAGTCCGCCCAGGGCCATCTGGATTCGCTCTCTGAGGCCCATCGCCGATCTATCGGCCGCTTCCAGATCTGGGCTTATCGCCGATCTATGAGAGGCCAGTCGCCGATTCCAGGTCGATGTTTCTCCTCCACCCCGCCCCCCCCGTGCTGCCCCCCCTCACGCCCTATCGCTTCTCCTCATGGTCGGAGGCAGCGGAGGCAGGGCGCACGCTACTGGGCCAGATCCGCTGCAGATGTCTCGGGCGGGGCGCCAAGAAGCAGCGACACCACACGGCCGCGAGTGCCCACCCCCGATTCCTGGGACATTCGCCCGGAATCAAACAGGTCCAGAGGGAAGCGGGCCCCGAGGCTGTTCGCCTTGCACGGGCCTCGGGATTGTCCGGAAACGATCTCGGGACAAAGAGCGGTTCATGACCCGTTTTCATCAGAACCCGTTTGATTCATGCCCAGATATTGGTGCGTGTGTGTCGTTGTTGTTTTAGATTCGGGATGAGGTCCCATGTCAGGCCTCCCACTTGCCCTCGTCCTCGTCATCATTGTTCCCCTTCTCGTGTTCATGTCGGTCGTTGGTTCTTCCGCTTACTGTCCTCTTGCGATGGCGAGTGGAGCAATTCAGCGGGCGACTATTCTTCATATTCCTCATCCGTTCCTGGACGTAGCAAGCATCGCAGGCTTCCTCTTCGTGGGGGGAATCACGGCAACGACACCATCATCATCGTCATCATCATCGTTATCATAATCATCATGATCGCCATGATCATCCTCATCATCATCATCGTCGTCGAAGTACCCATTCGGCACAAACCTGCTCTGCCGCCGGTACTTACCACACGGACGCCACTCTGGCCCCACCCCTCAGAAGGGGGGCTCTCATGGATGGCCGCTGCGCGCGCAGTGCTGCCGTGCTCGCGGGCGGCCACTGCTGATGCACCAGTTCATGAATGTCGCGATGAGCATCTACCTGCACCTGCGATGCATGCTGAACGCTGCAGCGCCTCGCCTCTTGGCGTGCGGCGCTCGCGCGCACAGGCGAACAGACGCAGAAAACGGTGCCGAGCCTTTCATGCTGGTGCGACGCTGGGCCCTCCCCCTGGCCTCGACATGGTGCTGCTGAAGGACCTCGAGTTCAAGCCGATGCCACAGGAGGAGGGCTCTTTGGCGATGGAGCCCAAGATCGACGCGCTGACAAAGAACATGGAGTTGCTGACAAAGAACATGGAGTCTCTTGCAGCCGAGGCCCTCCCCGAGACGTCTCTCGACGAGACGAAGGATGCGGTGGCGCCACTCCCGAGGCTCGCTCGAGCCTTTCGGCTTCTGGAGAACGATGTGAATATTGCCGACTCCTACAAGTTCCCTGAGGAGATCGTTGACGCTATTCGGCTGGGGCTCACGCAGAGCCACAACTACTTCGAGGCGCTCGACATTGCCATGGAGCTCGCACCCACGTCCCAGGTCTGGGACCAACCACGCACACCAGTACAGCTGGGGCGATTGGAAGTAGCACCGAATGACGCAATGCAGAAGCACGAGAACTATTACGACGCTCTCACGAGAACGATTACCACTGAGTACGCCGAGAATTTTCTCTGCCTCCTCGAAGACTATGGTTAGCTCCGCACCTCGCCCCTTTGCCCATCAGCCTGGCCTGCCCTGCTTGAGCATTAGGCCTGCACGCGCGCACATAGCGAGTATAGGGACCCAGCTCCCTGCGACGGGATAATCCAGTGTATATCACGATAGCTGCACGCGTCCTCATAGACAGTTCCAGCTAGATTTTGTTTTCCCTTATGTCGATGGATGGAAAAAATCATCGTCGTCGTCATCGTCATCGTCATCATCAGCATCAGCATCAACATCATCATCATCATCATCATCATCATCATCCGCAGCATCATCATCATCACCATCATCATCATCATCAACAACATCATCATCAACCGCATCAGCATCAGCATCAGCATCGTCATCATCATCATCGCTCCCCTAGACCTCCGAACTCTTGATTTCAACCCCCGCAGTGTTTCAGCGAATCACGGAAGAGTGGGGGCGACGTTCCACTCGGACTGGCACTGGCAGCGGAGGCGGAAGGTGAGACGGAAGAGGCGGCGCAGAGGGGGACGAGGGGCGGAACAGGATCAAGGGGGGAAGGAGGAGGAGGAGGAGGAGGAGAAGTAGGAGGAATAATAATAAGCATAATAATACTAATAACCAGAAGAAACATAACGATACTGATACTAGCAATAAGACTAAGACTGATAATAAGAACAGTAAGAACACGAATAATAATGAGAAGAGGAGGAGGAGAAGGAGAGTGGTGAGCTAGATGTGGAGGAGCAGGAGAAGGAGGACGGAGGAGGGAGGATGTAGTGGGATGAGGAGGCTGACGAGGATGAGGAGATGGATCAAGGGGAGGAGGAGGAGGAGGAGGAGGAGGAGGAGGAGGAGGAGGAGGAGGAGGAGGAGGAGGAGGGGGTACGAGAAGAGGGAAGGGGAACGAATCCCCACCACCTGTCACCAAGCGCCACTATTTTGCTAACAGCCGACAGCTTCCGCTGACTGCCGCGAACCGCAACTGATGTCAGCTGGCCGCCGCACGTTGCCATCAGTCGCCGAGGGTCTCGCGGGCAACTGCAAAAACCCGCCCAGAAACCAGCGCAGCATCGAAACGATCGCATCGCGATGCTACCGAGATCTCCAACTGAGGCGTTCCAGAAAGGACCTCGCCGTCGAAGATCGAAGGAGTTGCCCTCTCTCCCTCGGCGGAAGGGCTGCAGAAGGGCGGCGGACGCCGGGACGAGGCCAGCGGAAGCCTGCGAAACGATGCGCCCCCAAGAGTTGGCAACATTTTTGGGTTCAGGGTTTCCGGAATCGGTCAATGTATTCAAGAGGCTTACGACATTCCGCCGACCCCCAGAAGTGGCCAGGAGACCACGGTTGAGGCGTCGTGGGCTTCTTGGGCACTACCTGGGGACTCTTGTGGCCGTCTTGAGCTGTTTCGGGTCCTGGTGGAGCCTCGGGGAGGCAGTTTTGAATCGCTTTGGGGGTCGTATTACTTGCTCTTTTGGGCGTCTTGGGAGCCTCCTGGGCCTTATTGGGGCCTCTTTTGGGCAGCTTGGGGGTTTCTTGAGGCCTTTTTCGTGCGGAGCATGGGATTTTCGTTTCGTGTTATCCCTCTTGGTTTCTTTTGGAGTCTTCTTTGAACAATATTTGGCCGTCTTGGGCCCCTCTTTGGCCGTCGTGTAACCCTCTTGGGCCGTCCTCGGGCCCTCGTAAGAGCCTCTTGGGCAATTCTGGGGCGGTGTTCGGGGCCTCTTGGGCCGTCTTTCAGCGTGTGCAGCTTGAGAAGACGACAAACCCACAAACAATGAAAAACCAAAGGACAACAATTTATTTTTGCCTCCCAGGGCCCTCTCGGGAAGGCTCTTGGGCTTCTCTTGAATCATCTCGATAGCGTCTTGGACGTCTTGGAGCCATCGCAGTCGTCTTGGGTCAACCGTTCGGCGATTCAGGATCGTCTTGGAACGTTTCTGAGGCCACGGAAGGCAGATTTCGCAGCTCAAGAGTCTCCGGTGATGCGCCTAGGAGTCTGGGCATCCCCCCTTTAAACGAGATGTTGCACCTTGGGGGTGGGGGAAAGGGGGAGGGGGACAGCCAATCATCTCACGCGCCTTCTCGCCCCCAGCAAGCGGGGGTCGGTGGATGTTCTAACGTCCGAGGCGGGGATTTGTCGGTGAGCACCGCCTGGGGGATTGATCTTCGGGGACGTCGGCAGGCGGTGGATATGGATATTCGGGGAGCCCAGGGCCGACATATCCATGTCCACTGCCCGCTGGGGTCCCTGTGCGTCGGTTTCCGAGGCGGTGGATATGGACAGATCCCCTCCTCGCATAAAGGGGGTTTTGTCCACCACTGATCCTGTGGCGGCTATGACGCTGTAGCGTGGTGCAGTCACGACGCCATGGCGTTGCACGGTGGTTGCGCTCTGCGTTCGACAGGCTCCTCGTTATTGTTCCCCCCATTTTTGGAGGGTTCCTCTTCGGGTCTCTTGGGGGCCTTCGGGAGGCCTCCTTGGGGTGTCGGGGCTCTCTTCGGCGCGATGGTTACTACGCTCTCCCGAAGAAACTCGGTCTTGGGGCCTTCCCAGGGCGGCATTGAGCTTTACTGAGGGTCATTGGGCCATATAGGGGTCGCCTTGAAGACATGTCTGGGCCGTCCTCGTCGGGGGCGTCTGGGACTCGAGAGTTTCCCCAGGCCACCTAATGCCAACAAGCCTCGAAAGCCAACCACACGGAGACTTGTTGAGATCTTCTGTGTTTGTGAACCCCGAGATCCTCGTTGAAGGTTTCCTTGGGTGCTTCTTGGAGGCTTCCTCGCGCCACTTGAGGGCATGCTGGTGTGCCTAATTTGGAGAGTCGGCTGGTCGCAACGGCATTGTCTTCGAGCGTCGTGCAGTCGTCTCGTGGCGTTCTCGACCCGTCATGAGACCAGCGCGTGGCTGAGTTGTGCGCGCGAAGGCAAGGGGGGCCGTTGACTCGCCACATCGGCTGCCCTTGTCTTCCTGCTCACCCTTCTTCACTTTTGTCGCCATTCCTCCTCGTCCCCGTCGTCGCCCCTCCTGCGCCATCCCCCCCTCCCTCTTACTCGCCCTCCCCCTTGCTCCTCCTCCTCCTCCTCCTCATCCCTTCTCCCCCTGCCTCCTTCGTTGCCCCGCGCTCCCGCGCCCCCCGCGCGCCGGGGTTGGGAGACGCCAAGGGGGCAGGAGGTCAGAGGAGGGAAGAGGAAGAGGAGGAGGACGAGGCTCCTCTGCACGAACTTCTGGCACAGCGTGCCACGCGGGCGTGCACACCCACCCACACCCACATCCTTGTTCCTTATTATTTTATACCCCCACCTACCTCGTATTCCGGCCGATAGCAACCCAATCCGGGACCTCCGATCCGGACTGTAAGAAATCCATACAAAGTGGCCGTTGTTCTTCTCAACATCGTCTTTCTTGTCGTCGACGATGCGAAAAGCGTGGCAGGAATGGGACGCGGCGCACATCGCGCGCGGGAGTCAATCTGGGCCCGCCCATCCTGACTGTAAAAAATTAATACAAAGCCTTCGTTTATTCCTCTCAGCATGGCCTGCCTTGTCGCCGACGGTGCGAAATATGTGGCAGCAATGGGGCGCGGCGCACATATGGGACGCGGCGCACATCGCGCGCGGCCGTCAATCCGGGCCCGCCCATCCTGACTGTAAAAAATCAATACAAAGTCTCTGTTTTTTCCTCTCAGCATGGCTTGCCTTGTCGCCGACGGTGCGACATTTTATGTGGCAGGAATGGGGCGCGGCGCATATCGCGCGCGGACGTCCATGCGGGCTGCGGGCCCCCCCATCCTGATTGTAAAAAACAATACGGAAGTGCCGTTTTTCCTTTCATCATGGCCTGTCTTGTCGTCGACGATGCGAAGCGCGTGGCAGGAATGGGGCGCAGCGCACATCGCGCGGGGACTTTCTGGGGCAACCCCAAGGCGGGAGAGGCCACCTTACGTGTCAGAAACAATGCCATGCTGATTTTCCCTGCCCACATAGCTGTTCTTGTCGTCCACCCCGCAAAAGTGCATGGCACGAATTGGGCGCGCCCCCCCCCCGCTCGAAGTTAATGAAATGACCTTCTCGCTTGGGC
>CAUYUJ010011225.1:846811-916727 GCA_963575745.1 Prorocentrum cordatum
AAGAGGTAACATCCAGTGCCGTCCTAGGTTTGGGCGCAAGAGGCCAGCGTCGGCTACAGTGCTGCCAATCGCAGCCTTATGCTGTAGGTTTTGATTAATCCCAACATGTGATCTCCTTGAATACTCGACTGCTTGGGTGTAGTGTCGCTAGGTGGAAGAGGAGGAGGAGGAGGAGGACGAGGAGGAGGGGTCCAAAGTTCACTTCCCGAAGAGAGGTCAAAGGTTGAGTGCCCATGCTTTCTGGAGCTGGTCGCTTAGATTCAGGCCCTTCGTACCGAGCCGGTGTAGCTTAGTGATACCCAGCCATCGCACAATCGGTGGATTTGGTGAAATGTTGTGGCCCCACACTTTTCCACCTCCTTGCGCCAGGGGAGGAGTCCGGAATTCCCCTTCCCCTCTTCCTGCGGGTGGGGTGGAGGGGGCTCCACCCGCTTCGGAAGGGGCTTCTTGATTTCCAGAGCCACAGTCATCCAGTGGGTTCTCTTTTCGCTATCCGTGGGTTTCTTTTTCAAGCCTCTTGGGAGTTCTTTCGGGGCCTCTTTGGGAGCGGTCCGGGGCTCGTTGGGGGCCAGTCAGGAGCCTCTCAGGATTTTTTTAGGTTCTCTTGATGGCCTCTCATGGGTTTTCGTAGGCCCGCTGGCGGTCTAGGGGTCTTCTGGGGGCGGAGAGCTCGAAATGTAATTTCGAGTCTGTGTTTGCGAAGGGCTTATCGCCTTTGTCCGCCACCCCTTTCTTGAGAGCAGTTTTGAAGCCTCCGGGGAGCCGTCTGGGAGCCTCTGGGGCTGTCTTCTGGGTCTCCTGGGATGGGGCCATCCTGGGCTGTCGCGGGCCCCTCTGAAGTCCCTCTGGGGGTCCTCCGGGGCCGTAAAAAGGGCGTGCCAGTCTTGGGCTGTCTGAAGCTGTTTCGGCCTCTCGATGGGGCCGCTTGGGGCGTCTTGGGGCGATCTTGAAGGTCTCTTCGGCCGTCGTGGGCGTTGTGAAGACGAAGACTGCGAAGATGCTGAACATGTAAGTTTTTTTCCGAGAATGACGAAAGGTTTGCCTGTTGGGATGAGGCCTGGACCTTTTGCCCAAGCCCCCCCTTCAAAATCGGCTGGATCCTAAGGAATCGGCGATTTGCTTTTGGGGGGAGGATAGGGGGTCTCTCGGTTTAGTGGCCCTTCGGGGTTTGTTCAAGGCATGCGATTGGAAATGTGGTCTCTCATAGATAGGCAGATCGATGAAGGCAGATCGATAGGTAGATATAGAAATCGTCGCCACGAATCCCATCCCACGCGAATCGCACACCGACGCCTGCACCCATCCTCTCCTCCCTCCTTATGACCCGAAGGGTGGTTCTTTGGGGGAGCGTTTTGGGCCCGCTTGATCCGACTCGATTCCGATATTCTGACGTTCCGACGCGGTCCGATACTTGCATGGCGTTGTTGTGCATCTTGGCACGGTCGATTCGATTCGATTCGATTCCGTGCCGATGCAGGCTGATCCGACGCACGTCCCGATCCGATCCGACGGTCGAAGTGTGGGAGCGTTTTGCGTTGTTTTCCAGTACCTCGTCGCCACTGCTGGATTCCCTATGTGATTCTGGTCCAAACGCAGCCCCCAATGGGTTTGGCACTCGGGTTTTGACCCGAGCCAAGACCCCTCGCCTCGACCGAGAAGTCCTCCTCCTTCTCCTCCTCATTCCCCTTTGGCTCAAAACGCGGCGTTGCTTTAAATTGCCAGGAGACGCTAAGGGCCACCAGGGGCCACAGACTAAGGCCCTTGGATAGGACCACTCCTGGGACGACCTGAGCTCTCCCCAGGGGCTAAGCAACCCGGTGTCCTACCGTAGTTGCCACGTAGGCCGCCCTCGTCTTTCTGGGCCCCCTTTCGCTTCGGCGCCCTCGGATTTTGTTGCGCGTTTTGTTGGCGTCAGGCTGGCGTTGCGTTGTGTTGCGTTTTGTGTTGTTCATTGGCGATGGTTCGTTGTTGTGTTGTTGTTTTGTTCGAGTGTTCTGTTCTGGCTTACACGTTGTTCGGACATGTTCGACACACCATGACGAAAATTATCCCAGTGCGACCCTACCTAGGAGTTGGAGCCTCTAGGAAAGCTTGTATATAGCAGCAGCAATAGTGGATGCTGTGTTGCGCTATGCTATGATATGCTATGATATGCTATGGTGCGCAATGCTATGCTGGGCTAGGCTAGGCTATGCTTTGCTATGTTATGCTATGCTATGCTGCGCTATGTTATGCTGCGCTATGCTATGCTATGCTGTGCTATGCTTTTGCTTTGCCTTCGCTTTTGCCTTCACTTTTGCCTTTGCTTTTGCTTTTGCTTGGCACCCAGGGAGCGCAACTGGGGGAACCGCTCCCAGGGGACCGGGGGAACCGCCCGGGGCGCTTTCCACTGCCCGGCCCCTTTAAGCCAGAAAGTAAGAACCTTTCTAGGCAGAGCCTAGTTAGGGAACAAGACGACCCAAACAAAGCTAAACATGTTCAGCAGCACAACCGAACAGAACAGTAGAACAGCTGTCCGGTGCAGCCTTGGTCTGGGTCCTTCGCGCCAGTCTTCATTTCTGCGTTGCGAGTATGTGTGTATGTGTGCCCATGCCTGGGTGTGCGCATGGCACGGTGGATCCCTGGCGGTTGATGCTTGCCCCCGATTCTTGAATGGGCCGGCCGTTGTTGCGTTCTCTGCTCTCCGATGTTCTACGCCTCGACGTTGCGCGGGAGGCCGCGACGCCAAAACGTGTGTCTGTGCGTGTGTGTATGTGTGTGTGCATGGACCGACCGCAACGCTTTTCAGCTTGGTTTGAGCCCTTGTGTTGTCATACTTTTCGTTGTTCGTTGCTGCTTCGTTTCGTTGTTCGTTGCTGTTTTATTCGGCCCTGTTCGTTGTTCGCGTTCGCCTGGCACCAGCGTCGTTTAAAACCTTCGTTTTCAACGTTGGGCCTCGCTTCGATGTTCGTTCTAAACGCCTTTTCGTTTCAACTATCGTTGTTGACGGTCCTTGTCTGCGTGTGTGCGTTTGTGTGGCGTTGTTTCTTCGTGCCTTAACGCCTCCGCTCCAAACGGAGGGCGAGGGGGCGATGTAGAGGCGGAGGGCGGCGTGATGTCGGCCGTCCGCCCTGCGAGGCAGTGCAGTCGATGATGAGGCAGAAGATGATCTTCGAGGAGTCCAGGAGGAAGCAGGAGCTCGGCCGTCCACACTCCTCAGGGGAAGCCGAACGTTCGAGTAGAGGATCGACTGCAGAATTGATTTGCTCCCGAATTTCTTTTTCCAGCCGTATCTGCAAAACAATGCGTAGAGTGTGCCGTATACCTACGGACATCCGACGCGTTCCTTGCATATTCGGCGCGACTGCCAATTCGAAGTGAGTGCGTTCTGTCGTCGATCCTGTGATCGAAACGTGCCCCAGAACAGACGTACCCTTGAGAGGGTGCCTTGGGGTCCACCTCGGGACGCCCAGCGGCTGCGTGTTGGCGCCCGCTGTGGCTAGAGCCGTGGCCGCTGCGACACCTCACTGGGGGTATGTCGTCCTGGGGGAACGCTTGAGCCTTCCCAAACCCCTCCCTTTCGAAGGAGGAAGGTTTGCACACACATATACTTTTAGAGCTCGGCGCGGAGTTCTTGGATCGGCGCTGGAGCCTCCTCCCAGGCGCGCGGAGCCCGCCAGGGGCGGCGCCAGAGACGCCGCCAGGGGGTCCCAGCGCCGATCCAAGAAGTTCGCATGGAGCGCCGACAGTTGATTTATGTTGACGGAGTGTTTTCTTGCTCCACCCTACCCTCCGTCCTCCTCCACAGTGCCCCTACAGTCGCCGCTTGCTTCTAGTCTCTCTGGATCAGGGCTCGAGCTAAACGGTGTTTTGGCGATTTCGTGGACCGTTGTCGTTTTGATTCCGTTTCGCAGTAAGGGCAGAACGAAGACAGAACGAGTGACAACGAAGTCAAAACGAGCATGAGAAACGCGGTTCAGCTCGAGCCCTGCTTTGGATCATAACACCCCCCGCCCTAACCTCCTCGTCCTCCGCCCCCAGCGTGAAGCTGCGGCAGGCTCGTGCCGCGTCGGCGCGGCGGCGACCCCAGCCCAGGGCGTTCCACGCCGACTGCCGCTGGTGGCCCAGCAGTGGCCGCTCCCGAGCCATCTGCGCCATCCCTGCCATGGCTCGGACGTGTGAAGGGTTGGGCGGGGGATTAATGCGTTCCAGAGCGTTCCAGAACGCTCCGAAAAGGCCGTGGCGCCCGATGCACCCTGCCGAACCGCCGCATCTCGGAGATTCTCGACTCATCCCCCCCGAATACATTATCCTCTTGGCTTCGTCTCACACTCTGTCTCGGCAAGGACCACCGGGGAGCATCGTGAATCATCTGGCAAGCAAATCACGCACGGCACCGAAACGTGCACAAGGAGTGGACGTTCGAGCGATGGCAGGTGTCGGGGGAAGCCGCGACCGCTCAAGGCTGAAGGATCCGTGCGATCTGCAATGACACCCTCGAGGGCGCGACGTCGTTCACGCTTCGCGACGACGATGACGACAACGACGAAAACGACGACGACGACGGTTCGGCTCTTCCTGGGTTCCCGCTTCGCGGTTCGGCTCCGATTCCTCCCCATCCTCTTCTTCTCCCCTGGGGGGCGGCGCGAGAGCGCGAAGTGATTCGCGCGGCGCGAGGCGCGAAGTCAGGCGCCCTTGGCTATCGGAAAGCCGCACTCGCTCGAGGTTGAAGGATCCGTGCTGTCTGAAGCAAGCGCTGAAGTCGTCACGACACTCACCTGCCGCACTCATCATCTATCCGCCGCCAATTTCCTCACTGGTGATCCATACCCTGTTCCTTGTGCTGCATGACCAGTCAAAACGCTACAGCAAGGACAGGACAACGGCTCTGGTTTCCGGGCCGTTCCTCAGATTCAGGTCTGGGAGTTGATGAGTGGTCGAGGCTCGCTCCTGCGTTCCTGATTCATTCCTCCTTAGTCATGGTAGCACGATGGCTCTGCCCCCCTTTATCGTTCATGCCCCTCTTACGCCTGACGCTCATGCGCCCACTCCTACATCGTCGGCGTCCCGTGCGCACGGTGCGGGCCGCCGAGGGACTGCTCGGGCAGCCGTCATGGAGCCCGGCGTTGAGGCTGCGCCGACCTTGCGCCTTCCCCTGCGGCTGCGGCGCCCCCTGGGGGGCGCACGCGGCCGCGCGGGGCGCGGCGCCGGGCCCTCGCCTACCGTGCTGGGCGCCCACGGGGGGGGGGGGATTCGAACCCTCCCCTCCGCCCTGCACTGCAAGCGGATGATAGGACTATATGAGAGTTGGTTCGTTCTCGAGTGCGATTCTATTAGAGCTGGACCCAGCCCTCGTAAAATTTCAGTGGAGCTGGATAGAGCCGTAGTAGAAATCAAATAGAGCTGGATCCAGCCTTGATGGATCCAACCTTGGCAGGATTGCATTGAAGTTGGTTCGAGCCTCAGTAGGACTCCCTGAGAGCTGGATCCAGCCCTGATTTTACAAGAGCTGGATCAAGTTCTCGTAGGATTCGGGTTCATCTGAATTGAGCCAGTGGGCTTCTCCCAGAGCTGGATCCATTCGATTCGGGCTGGATCGACCTTGTGTACGATTCCATTAGAGCTGCTTCCAGCCCTGGTAGGATTCTATCATCGGGGGGGGAGGGGTGTGGTGTAAAGGGTTGCGGTGCCAGCGCTGGAAATTGCGATGTTACCGACGATATCTGCAAGTGCCTTACATACCGATGTCAACAGCGTTGGTTTCGCGACGACCGCATCAACCGACGTCAGACTTTAAGGTTCGGACTCTCCCAAGCGAGGTCCGTCCAATTCGAGCGGCTGCGCAATACCGATTCCAGGACGTTCGATTGCCGAGCGCGCGATTCTGGAAATGTTGGAATTTCCCGAATTCATGTTTGTGTGTTCGGAATTCCCTGAGTTTCTTTTTCTGATGTCGGAATGTCCAGAACGTCGTTTGGGAATTTCCGTAATTTGGGATTGCGCGCGAAACAAACATGGATTAAGATTCATGAATTTCCAGAATCATGTTTTTGGCAAATCTCCGGTTCAAGAATCAGTCTGGTCGCTATTCGGAACCTCCAGAATAGTTTTGCTTGCGATTCGATGTTGGTGGTCGCAGGCTTGGCGATCGGACAATATCGGGTTGGCATTTGCGTCGTTGTTCAAATTCGATTGCGGCCTCTCGGGAGACGTGGAATCAGGTCTGACGTTGTTCGACGCGACCGTCGCAAGGCCAGCATGGGTGATATCCGCATGTAAGGCACTTGCAGATATGTTTGATAATATCGGCATTTCCAGCGCTGGCACCGCACCCCTTTACGCCACACCCCAATCCCCCCTCCAAGAATTAGAGCTGAATCGAGCCGTACTATGATTATAGTCGAGCTCGTTCGAATCTCAATATAAGTGTATCAGAGTCGCCGCATGGTTCAGCTGGTCCAGCCCTAGTATGCTTCTGTTTCTCAGTATCGAATATCAACATAAGTATTATCATGTTTCTGTTGGAGCTGGTCCAGCCCTGGTATGCTTCCACTAGAGTTAGAGCGAGCCCTTGTAGGATCCTACTAGAACTGGATCAAGTCATACAAGGATTATGTTCTGCACGCTGCGCGTATCCCCACCAGCCCATTCAGAAACCCTGCCCTTCCGAGCTGATGGGAAAAGGGACGAAGAGACACATCTAGGGAAACAAAGCGTGCAAGGGGTTAGCATTGGAAGGCCTCTTCGGGCCGTCCCTGGGCGCCGCGTGGGGGCGAGGGGAAATCCAGGAGGAGGAGGAGGAGGAGGAGGAGGACGAGGAGGAGGTGGACGAGGACGCGGATGAGGACGAGGACGAGGAGGATGAGGACTAGACGACGCGGACGAGGACTCATGGAACCGTCTAGAGGTATTCTTGCGGCTGCTGCTGCTGCTGGTGCTCTCTGGGAGTTTGGGGGGCCCTCTTGGAACCCTCTTGGTAACCCTGGCAGGCTTCTTGGGATCATCTTGGAGGCCATCGATTACAGGATGGGCGGGTCCCCAACTCAGCTCCCTTCTCAGGAGCCGGCAAACCGCTTCTTGGGGCGCTCTTGGAGCGGTTTTGGGGCCGTTTGGAGCATCTTGGGAGCCATCTTGAGCCAGCTTGGGCTATCTGAGCAATCTTGGAGGTCATCTTGAACTCTCTGAGACCGCTCGGGGGCCTCTTGGGGGCCTCTCGGGTGCCTCTTGGGGCCCTCTTGGGACCCTCTTGGAGCCCTCTTGGGGCTCTATTGGGGCTCTCTTGGGATCCCTGGAGCGCCTCTTGGGGCCATCTTCGAGGCTATCGATCAAAGGAGGGATTCACCCGATCGAGCCCTCCCTCTCGGGGGGCACGATCCTCGTGATGGGGTGTCAAACATTGGCCCTCCCAAGGGCCGATCTTGGACGCTCCAACGCCTCGCGGTCCCCCCCGTCCAGGTCCAGAGGAGGGGGTAGGGGGAGGGGTCAAGACGCCCTCCCCGCCCGCAAAGCCGCCTCGCTCACTCCCACCCGCCCTCCCAACACATACGTAGCACCCGAGTCTGGCCCGAGCCTCAGCATATTCAGGAGTCGTCTTTGGATGGGCAGCTACTGGGGGCCAATCTGCCGCCGGCGCCGCCGCCTCCGCCGCTGCCCGCCGCCGCCCGGCGCCGCCGCCGCCGCGCCGCCGCCGTCGTCGCCGTTACCCGCCGCCGCCGCGCCGCCCGCGGCCGCCGCCGCCGCGCCCCCGCTGCCGAATCGCCTCCGCCGCAGCCGCTGCGCCGCAGCCGCTGCTGCCACCGCTGCCGCCGCCGCTGCCGCCGCCGCCGCCGCCGCCGCCGCCGCCGCCCCCGCCGCCGCCGCCACCGCCGCTGCCACCGCCGCTGCCGTCGCAGCCGCTGCCGCGCCGCAGCCGCCGCAGCCGCCGCCGCCGCAGCCGCCGCAGCCGCCGCCGCCGCCGCACCCGCCGCAGCCGCCGCCGCCGCCACCGCCGCCGCCAAGTGTACACTCTGCTTTGTTTTTTGACAGGGATGGTGGGGGGAGGCCGCATCGGGTTGGCTGCGCATGCTCCGAATTTGGAGGCAGAGTGTGTTTTGTATGGTTTTTGTTACAAGGGATGGTGGGGGGCCCGCATTGTCCTTGGTTGGCTCACAGTCGCTTGTGGGAGGGGGTGTTTACTAATAGGGAACAGTGGCCAAGACACCCTCCAGGCAGCAAGCCGTTCACTCCCACCCGCCCTCCAAACACATAAGTAACACCCGAGCCTTAGCATGCTCCGCGGCCGTTTTTTGATGGACAGCTATTGGGAACCAAAACCGACCCCATGTGCGCGACGTTGGGGCGAGGTGCGCCACGCGCGCCACGCGCGCCAGGCACCCCTGGGGCCCGAGCGTGCCAGGCACGCCTAGTGCGCCAGATGCTCCTTCCAGCCGCGCCAGGTGCGCCACGTCCGGGGCACGTGCAGAGTGTGTCATGTGCGCCTGCGCACATGACAGCACACACCGGGGAACATGTCGATCCCCACCATCCCTGTCGAACACCCATGCCTATCATTGTGTCTGGTGGGCCTGCGCACAGCAGTCCATACACCACCACCCCCGCCGTCCCTGACGAAACCACTTGACCATGATCGCGGTTTGGCCGCGCACTGTCCACATTTAGCCGCTGGGTGCAGTTTGTATTGTGTGTTTGTCAGGGCTGGTAGCCCTGCGCGCAGCAGGCAATATGCTGACACCACCGCCGTCCCTGTCGAAAAACAATACAAGTGCCCGCGGGCCTCACAAACATGACTCCGGACTTTGCCCCAAACTGTACTGCGTATTGTTTTTTGGCAGGGATGGTGAAGGGGGGCGGCTGCTTCGGGTTGGTTGCGCATGCTCCGAATTTGGAGGCAGAGTGCGGTTTGTATTGTTGTTCGACAGGGATCGTGAAGGGGGGCCCTCATGGTGTGTTCATGGTTCCGGGTTTGCTGCCGGCCGGGTGGGGGAGGGGGTGTTTATTAGTAGAGAACAGTGATCAACCTTTCCCCGAAGGGGAAGCAGGGTTTTTTGAAGAGGAAAAAACGTCATCGTTAGACCATTTGCACCCAGAGGGTTGGGATTGTAGACGCTTCGCTGGACTACCAGCCCATCCAGAAACGATGCCCAGAAGAGTTGCCCTGATCAGGGATGCAGAACAGGAGGCAGTGGAGCAAAGGGCTGGGTAAGACGTCGCACACCGAGAGGAAAAGGATAGAGGAGGAATCGGAACAATAGGAGAAGAGGAGGAGTAGGAAGAGGGGGAGGAGGAGGAAGGAAGAGGAACAATCGGATGAGGAACAGGAGGAGGAGGGCGAGCAGAAAGGCCAGGGCCTCTTTTCGAGTTTGTTTCGAGGGCTTCTTGGGGTCCCCTTGGCCGTCTTGCGGATCCCTTGGCAGCCCCTAGAGCCGCTTGAGGCTTCTTGGGTGCCTCTGGGTGCTTCTTGGGGGTCTCTTGGGGGCCTCTTGGGGGCAGCTTGGGGGCCTCGTTGGGGCCTCGCTTTGGGCACCCTTTGAAGCTTCGGCGGGTCATCTTGGAGGCAGTTTGGAAGAGATCGATCAAGTGAGGGAGGCTCCTTACTTGTGTTCCCCCCCGTAGAGGCCAACGTGTGGCCAGAGCCTGTGTCAAAGACAATGATGTTGGCCTTTTTGCCGGGGGGCCTCTATGGGGCCTCTATGGGGCCTTGGGGCTTCTTGGGAGTCTCTTCGGAGCATCTTGGGGGCCTCTTTGGGCCTCCTGTGCACCTCTTGGGGTACTCTTGGGAGCCTCGGGGATTTGGGGGGAGCTCCTCATCGGCCAACTAAGGCAAGATAGGTTGAGACCATGGGGGAGGTGGTGTACGAGGATCCCGAATCACACCTCCTCGTCGCCAAGCTCGACTTCGACGTGGCGTTCAGTGAAACGGGCGATGAAGAGGAGGACGGAAGTCTTCAGTCGCAGACGGGCTCGACGAAACACCGTTTGTACTCAAAACGGCCGAGGCCAGGATCGATACATCATCTGACAATCTGGACCAGATTATGGGCATGCGCCCACCGCCAGACGTCGACGACACCGACGAGGTTACGGACAAGTTCGACGAGGTTGCGGGCCAGGCCACCAGAATCGTTTCTCGGCAGGCGCGCCTCGCCGAAACTACGGACGGGTACATAGTCATATGTTCACGGCCTCCACGCCATGCCCCACTGGGCACGGGCGGGCTCCTCTCGGAGCGCACACGACTCCCGCGATCCCCCCGCTTCGCCTCCTCCTCCTCCTCCTCCTCCACAATTACTCAATATGAATACTACTCTCCCTCTTCCCCTGATGACGGATTGAAAGCGTTAGCCCCCCCCTCCGCGTACTGTTTTTTACACAGGATTCCCCGGAGTTGGGTTTTCGCCTGCATTTCGTTCCAAAATGCTGCTCTCGCTGAGGCGCCGGCCTCATTTTCGGGCCCCGCTCGTTCCGAATCGTGCCCCCGCTGCAGCGCTGGCCTCATTTCTGTGCTTCCGCTCGTTCCGAATCGTGCTCCCGCTGCAGCGCTGGCCTCATGTCCGCGCTTCCGCTCGTTCCGACTCGTGCTCCCGCTGTAGTGGTGGCGTCATTTCCCGTGCCATGCCACGGCATGCAATGCAATGCTAAGTTGATACTACGCTTTGCGATGCTTTTCTACGCCATGCCATGCCGTGCTCTACAATGCATCACGTACCCTTTCGGGATCATTGCCCTGCTCGACATCCGACTGTGCGAGTAGAGAGGGGATCTACGCCATGGTAAGGGATGGGAGGGAGGGGTAGGATGTCAGATATGACGCGAGCGCACCTAGCTTGTCCCCCTCCCCCTCCCCCTCCCCCTCCCCCGCACCCCCCTCCTCCCTTCCTGCTCTGATGCCCCCTGGTGCTGTCTGCCTCTGGCCGGGACCGGCGGCACCCCCGTGCCAGACCTTGCGGCGACGCCGTCGGGAGAGGAAGCAGGAAGTCCCGAACACGAGGCGCACGACGGCGCGCCTCGTTCGCCGCGCCGCGCTGGGCCCAGACACCCAGGAGCGCGCGCATTCGTCCTCGCTCTCCGATGACCCCCAAACAAATCCTCTTCCTCCTCCTCCTCCTCCTTCCTCCTCCTCCTTCCTCCTTCGTCCTCCTCCTCCTCCTCCTCCTGCTCCTCCTCCTCCTCCTCCTCTCCCCCCTCCCCCGCCCCCTTGCTTCCTCCTCTTCCCCTCCTCGGCGATGTATCGCGGAGCTGGTCCCCCCGAAGCTCCCCTTCATTCCTGTCCGCGGCCCCCAAAAGTCCCGACCCGTCCACGGGGGGCAGTTTGTTAGTTCCTGAACCGTTTCTGATGTTCCTGGGGGCCTGAATGCAGCGACTGAACATCTGGTTTGGCTTCCTGCTCGCGTGTGCGCAGGGGGCGGTCGCAAGGGGCCAGTCCTTCGGGGCGCCACTTCGGAGACCCCCCCGCCGCCGCTGTTGTGTCAGCTCGTTGGTCTGTCGGGGGGCAGGGGGAGGTGGGGGGCTCGTAGCTCGTAGCGGGACGAGCGGTCGGGGCGTCGGGGCACAAGCAGAGGCTCCAACCAGGAGTTCTTTTTCCTCCCTTGCCCGCTTCCTTCTCGGTCCTCTAACGCAGCGTTTTTATTCGCATCGTGGACCCCTACAGTCAAGACGTTCAAATAAGGACCGCGTTGGTTTCAGGAGAGGCTCAGCTTTTCGAGCCGTTCCTTAGATTTATGTCATGGAACTTGTTTGTGGCCTAGGCCCGCCGTGGCCAGAAGATCCCCCTCGTTCCTGATTCTGCGTTCTTTTTGGTGGTACGATGACTGTAGATATCTCAGCCCCCTCCCTGGGACGGGCTCTTCATCCCGAGTCGTGTTCGGGCGGCCTGGGGGGCCCGGGGAATGCTCCCAGCGGCAGACACGAGTCCCGATTTCTGTTTCTCGGCGAGGAGGGGATTAGGGCTTTTCGCTACTTCCATATATAAATATACCATATCATATACCATATATCATATATCATATATCATATTTCATCAGAGTGAGGGGGCCGAACGGTCATTCACTGTCCCTGGGTGCGTGGCTGAAGTGGAATTCCGCGGTGCGGATTCTCGTTGTTGTTGTTGTTGTTGTTGCTGTTGCTGTTGTTGTTGGTTGTGTTGTTGTTGTTGTTGTGGTTGTTGATGTTGTTGTTGTTGTTGTTGTTGTTGTTGTTGTCGTTGTTGTTGTTGTTGTTGGTGTTGTTGTTGTTGTTGGTGTTGGTGTTGTTGTTGTTGTTGTTGTTGTTGTTGTTGTTGTTGTTGTTGTTGTTGTTGTTTGTTTGTTTGTTTGTTTGTGCTGTTGTTGTTGCTGTTGTTGGTGTTGGTGTTGGTGGTGTTGTTGTGTTTGTTGTTGTTGTTGTTGTTGCTGTTGCTGTTGCTGTTGCTGTTGTTGTTGTTGCTGTTGTTGTTGTTGTTGTCGTTTGTTTGTTTGTTTGTTTGTTTGTTGTTGTTTTTGTGGTTGTTGTTGTAGTAGTAGTAGTAGTTGTTGTTGTTGTTGTTGTTGTTGTTGTTGAACATTATTTCTTCTAAAGAATAATTATTGTTGGGACCCCTGGTGCACGGCCCCCCCGCCGCGCCTAGGCCGCAGCCACATTTTCATCATTTTCGAGCGAAAGCCCTTGACAAAACGATGTGATCCAGATCCGGTTGTTTTGTTACGGCCCGCTTTCCCTTGCAAAAAACAATATAAAATGACATTTCTTGTTCTAACATAACCACATTTCAAGAATCCCTTGCAAAAAATAAGGTAAAGTGGACATTCGCGCGCGCAAGACGAAATCCTTCCAAAACCTTAGTTTTCGCAGCGATTTTAACATAAAAACATCAAAAAAAAAAACTTGTCAAAATGTCATCCCGCGCGCTCTTGCGGATTCGTAGGAAACCCAACACTTTTTAAACATTTCTGTCAAACGGGCTTTTGCGAGCAACTTTTTCGAACTTCTGCAACAACGGTTGCGCACCTGCCAGGGCCATCATCCCTGTCAAATAATACCATGCGGGACACATTCGTTTTTTCTTCGCGCGCGCACGCCGTCGTCGTCGGCCGCGGGGCCCTGAATAGTAGCCACGGTCGTCCGCATGCCACGAAGTGAAGTGTCCGAACGTCATAGGGCGGGAAGCTGGGTGTGGGTGGTGGCGAAGAGTCGTTTGGAAATTTGGTAGAGCTTGAACCGGCCCCCCCACAAAGTGGGGGTATTGCCCGCCTCCTATGAAAACCCTGGCACTGGTGAGAACGGAGTGTCCCCACGTGCTAGTAATTGTTGTTGTTGTTGTTGTTGTTGTTGTTGTTGTTGTTGTTGTTGTTGTTGTTGTTGTTGAACATTATTACTTCTAAAGAATAATTATTGTTGGGCCCCTGGTACACGACCCCCCTCCAAAACCTAGGCCGCAGCTACATTTTCATTATTTTTTCGCGAAAGCTTCAGAAAAGTGGATTAGTACCGGATCCGGTTGTTTTGTTCCCCCCCGCTTTCCCTTGCAAAAAACACTATAAAATGAAATTTCTTGTTCAAATGTAATCCAATTTCAAGAATCCCTTGCAAAAAATAAGCTAAAGTGGACATTCGCGCGTGCAAGACGAAATCCTTCCAAAACCTTAGGTTTCGGAACGATTTCAACATAAAAACATCAAAAACCCAATGGTTTTTTAAATAAAAAATTGTCAAAATCTCATCCCGCGCGCTCTTGCGGATTCGTAGGAAAACCATCACTTTTTAAACAATTTTGTCAAACGGGCTTTTGCGAGCAACTTTTTCAAACTTCTGCGACAACGGTTGCGCACCTGCCAGGGCCATCATCCCTGTCAAATAATACCATGCGGGACACATTCGTTTTTTCTTCGCGCGCGCACGCCGAAATCTACAAAAACCATTGGGTTTTTAAGAATTTTACCATCGCGCATCATACAATCACACGAATCGGATGCTCTGTGGAAGGCTTAACAACTTCTGTGGGTTAACAAGGCTTAACAACTTCTGTGGGTGTACGAACGTAGGCTTAACAACTTCTGTGGGTGTGTACTCCACGCCAGTGTAGTAGCCACGGTCGTCCGCAGGCCACGAAGTGAAGTGTCCGAACGTCATAGGGCGGGAAGCTGGGTGTGGGTGGTGGCGAAGAGTCGTGTGGATATTTGGTAGAGCTTGCACTGCCCCCCCACAAAGTGGGGGTATTGGCTGGCGTCGCATGAAAACCCTGGCACTGGTGAGAACACTGAGCGTTCGGGTAAAGTGATTGTTGTTGTTGTTGTTGGTGTTGTTGGTGTTGTTGTTTGTTGTCGTCGTCCCACCCGCAACCCGCCCCGCGACCCACCCGCGACCCAGCCCGCGACCCACCTCGCGACCCACCCGCGACCCACCCGCGACCCACCCGCGACCCACCCCGCGACCCACCCCGCGACCCACCCCGCGACCCACCCCGCGACCCACTCCGCGACCCGCCCGCGGCCCACCCCGCGACCCACCCGCGACCCACCCGCGACCCACCCGCGACCTACCCCGCGACCCACCCGCGACCCACCTCGACCCAAACCACGTTCAAGGTACAAACCACAATTCTCGGCGCCTGTGGCGGGTTTTTTTTTGCATTCCTTCCAGGTGGAGAGCCCGCGACCGACCCCGTGACCAACTCGCGACCAACCCGCGACCCAGCCAACGTTCAGGGTACAAACTACATTTTTCGGCGCCTGCGGCGGGCATCTTTTGCATTCGTGTTTCAGGTGGAGAGCCCGCGACCGACCCGCCACCACGTTCAGGGTACAAACCACAATTTTCGGCGCCTGCGGCGGGCATCTTTTGCATTCGTTCCCGGTGGAGAACCCGCGGCCCACCCGCGACCCAAACCACGTTCAGTGTACAAACCAATTTGTGTGGCGCCTGCGGCGGGCTGCTTTTGCATTCCTTCCAGGTGGAGGTGGAGAGCCCGCGACCCACCCGCGACCTAAACCACGTTCACTGAACAAACCAATGCCGCACAAGCGCGGCGGCGGATTTTTGCATGCCGTCTGAGCCCGCAAGGACCTCTTCAAGCCCCGCGCATCCACACCAGCCCGTCCAGCAACTTTGCCCTGGCGAGTTGCCTTGATCAGAGAAGGCGGGGAGCATAAAGTGGAAAAACGGATTGCGTTGCAGTTATCTTGGGAAAGGAGGGGGAGGCAGGAGGAGTAAACAAGGGACGACGAGAACGCGGAAGAAAGGAGGATGTACGGAGAATGTGGAGAAAGAAAAGGAGGAGGAGCAGGAGGACGAGGAGGGGGAGGAGGGGGAGGAGGGGGAGGAGGAGGACGAGGAGGGGGAGGAGGGGGAGGATGATGATGATGGACGACAATGGGAGGACGATGATGGAGGCCGATGAGGGGGAGGACGACAATGGGAGGACGATGATGAAAGGACGAGGGGGGGAGAGGGAGGACGAGGAAGAAGGAGGAGGAGGACGAGGTGGAGGAGGAGGATGACGATGACGATGACGATGAGGACGAGGAAGAGGAGGAGGAGGAGGAGGAGGAGGAGGAGGAGGAGGAGGAGGAGGAGGAGGAGGAGAGCGCCATCGACAGGGAAGGTGGGGGCCACGAGGTCCGCCGGCTCGACGACGCCCGCGTCGCCCGCGCCCGCCCCCTCACTCTTATCCGCAATTGCGGGGTGCTACGTATATCATATATCCCTCCCTGCTCTCTCCTCGTCGCTCTCCCGCGCCCCCCCCATTCCCCTTGCGCGGCGGCCGGACCCCAGGAGGATCGCCGCAACGCCATCCTGGACCAGCAGGAAGATGCCGAGTTCAGACTGCTGGAGCACGAGCAGAAGAAGGAGAGGCGACCAGCCCGCCATCGCGTCGTGACAAACATCGCGACGGCTGTTTTGCGCTGTTTCGTCATGTTCGGCCTCCGCGCACAGGGCTGGGGCATTCAGCGTGCGTGTGGGCGCGCTGGTAGGAGGGCGTGCTGGCGGTTGCAGTGTCTTCGGCGACACTCCCGCCTTCCTGGGGCACCGCCCAAAGGGGGTCGGCTTCCCGTATGACGTGCATGTTGTGGTATCTCAAGCTGCAGCTCAGAGGGCTCACTCCGTGCAGACATCGACCTCGCACATCCGCGGAACCTCGCCTTTCGGGCGAGTGCCACTCAGCAGGGTGCATCTACAGGATATGGGATGCGCCTCCGCGTGAGTCGTTGTGAGAGGAGCGATCGGGAGGGCCGCGTGCGGGAATCGAGCCTCGCAAGAGAGCCGTCTGGAGCCGTGTCCGTCCCTGGGGGTGTCGGGGCGCCTGATGAGACCGCCCGCCTGGCCGTGGAGAAGGCACTGATCCCTGCGGTCCTCGTGCTTCTGCATGTCTGCCGAGCGCGTGGGGCCCATGCCGTGTTGGCCCTCGCCTCCTACCCCTTCTGCTCCCCAGGCTCCGTCCTCCGCGGCCCAGGTGGTCGACTCTTCGGAGGACCGCTCGCTCTCTACGATAGCAACGGCGAGACCAGCCTGCACGGACGACCTGAGAGAACGGGGTCGACTGCGGGGACAGTCCGCGCGTATGCTTTCCGCGTAAGATCGCGCGTACGTGCCCTCTTCTCCACGCGGTGTTCACGCTGGCGGCCTGCGTAAGTCGGGGCGCGATGTCGCGTTGTCTTCTCGTGCAAGACCCGCTTCTCTTCGTCGCTCGCATGGGGCTGCGGCTCATGCCGCTCTTCTTACCACCGCCCACCCTGCCGCCCCACCCATTCCTACAGCCAAGACGCCGAAACAAGGACCCCTGCGGGCCCAGGAGGGGCTCGGGTTTTCGGACCGTTCCTTGGATTAATGTCGTGGAACCTGTTTGTGGCCTGGGCCCACCGTGGCCAGAAAAGCTCCTTCGTTCCTTATTACGCGTTCCTTCTAGCAGCACGATGCGAACTGCGACGGGAGTGGTCCTGGCTGCGGGTCGCGGGAGGGCACCGTGGGGCGATGGGGGATCGGCGTGCGTGCAATGATCCCTCGTGTGAGCGGTTCTCACTTCCGTGCGGCCCCTGGCCCCCTTACCACCTGTGCCAGCTCGCGCTTCGTGATCCGGTGGCTTTCAGCTGCCTTGTCAAGGGGGAGGAGGAGGAGGAGGAGGAGGAGGAGGAGGAGGAGGAGGAGGAGAAGGAAAAGGAAAAGGAGAAGGAGGTGCCTTCGAGTGTTCTTCACTTTGGCCGACCCAGGGTCTCATGTTCTTGAAGGACGTCATTCTGCCCTCGGCCCAGCCGTATGAGGAATAGAAGGAGGGAGTGGAGGCCGGGGAGCAACCGAACAAAGAGGAGGAGGAGTGCGAAGGAAAAATATAAAGCGGAGGTGGAGGAGAAATCCAAAGAGGATGAGTAAAGGAGAATGAAAGTTACGTTAAGAATGGCCAGACAATGCCAAGGGAGAACCCTCCTCCGCAAGTCAATTTCATGCACTGGGCAAACCCTACGCATCTGCTGGATTGCACCGGTGCGTTCGCAGGGGCTTCAGACGCGATACGCGCGAAGGCCATGCACTTTCACACGCGCCACGAATTCTGAGTCACTTGATACTCCGGGCCAGGAAAATGTTCCCTCTGCAATGTTATGTGTGTCAACCATTCAATGGCAACTGGCGGCCTAAAGACCCTGTATATATTATGTTGGGCACGTGTCGTTCGTAGAACAGGCCAGGCAATTAATTATACACTGTAGGTTGTCCTGTGGCGGTTCTGCGAAGTCCCATGGGACCGGGCCCAGATACTTCAGTGTATTGTAGTGGCCGGGCCAGTGCCACCGATCCAGGGCGTTCTCGTCGTTGTTGAGGACTTCGGCGACGACGACGACGAACGACGAAGTCGACGGAGTATCGGCGACGATCATTGACGAGAGCCGACGACAACGGACGACGAGGACGATTGGCTAAGACGATGGACGGTTCACGGCGAGCGATGACTGACCACCGACGACCAACGACGACGACCGATGACGACGATGAATACCTCAGCGTACATACGCGCGGTCCTTTATATGAAATATGTAGGTAGGGCACCTTGACTTATAAGGTACACGTACACGTGTCGATTGATCTTCCCACTGCCGATCTCCAGCCCCTTGACGACGACGAACGTACGTCAACGAACTTGGATATGTCAACAAATCCTGTTTCCCTCTGCGTAGGATTACCAAACCCATCTCGCAAGCAGCTCGAAACATACGTACACGATCCGCACGCTCATCTGCCTAAGGGGAGACGATCCAGCCATATTTGGAGGTCTCGCGAGGGACCGAAGTCCAGAACCCATCTGGTAACTCCAACCGATGTTGAATGGCTCCCCGTTCCGTATGGAAGCGGGGGCGCACCCCCCAGACGTGTCGAAACGATTTCCCAATACGGCCACAATGTTTGCATGGCAACCCCGTTCCCGTCCTTGTCTCCGAGGAGACAGCTCCACTCCGAAAAATGTTCAACAGGGTGCGGTCAGCTTCTTCAAGAATCGATACCCGTTTCTTGAAACTCTTATGAGAACACAAGTTCACGTCTATGTCCTCAACCTGTTCTGCGTCATGTCGGTTTCGCTGCACTTGCTGAACGCACCGAATTCTTTCAATGGCTCTGATGGCGTGTACTGACTTGGAGGCTGACCAAAACGCCATCGATCGCCACAGAGCGTCTCCACAGCTTTGTGCACTTCTAGTGCACCTCGGTCCTCCGCGTACCTGATGTACTGCAGTCCCAGGGCTTTCGCGTGTTGGGCCATCAACGTCTCGAAGAAATCTGACACGCCAGCTTCGTGTCCGTCGCGTTCTGGATGCCGGAGATCGTGGAATAAAGCGCTGGATGTCGTAATGCGTTCTGAGCCCACCATCTGCCGTAGCACCGCCAGGTGCAACTTGTCCGCCACACGGCCTTGGCCAGGAGCCTTGCGCACTTGGCAGGGGGTGGAACCACGAGCGGGCTCGCCCAGATCCGTAGCGGTCGCAGGTATGCCAGCGCCAACTTCAGCCTCACCTAATCAGAACCAGGGAATGATGCCAGCACCTGCAAAACCATTCTGAAGCTTCGTCCAGCCACCTCGAGGGAGAATGTGTTGCATGGGATTCGTCGGCGAAGCCACGATGCTGAGGTGCTCGATATTGGTGCCCTCGAGGTCCTGGTCGGACCGCGTCTGGCGCTTGGAAATATTCTCTCGATATCCAATCGGTCCATCGACACGTTGAGTGACATCCAGATCTTCGCGAATGAACTCGGGGCTCTGCGCAACCGGGGGCCGATCATCCATGAAACAGTGTCCCTTGCAAGTCGGTTGCCACGGAGTCAAGGTCGCGATCGTAGTGGCTGGTATCAGTGCGTCGCCCAGCAATGACCCACAGACAGGGTGGATGGGCTCGGCCTGGGCCTCCTGACTAGAACATGAGCGCGGCCCAGGCCAGGCCGCGAAGCATTTGAACATCACCATATTGGGCAGCTCTGGTTTGTCGAGGCCCTCGAGGGCGATGGCGTGAGACATGTGATCGAGCGCTTGGGTAAGATCCAAGTCTGCCCCGTCGGTGGCCTTCGAGCAGTCCCGAAGCCGCGCCGAGATGGCGCGGGGGGCCGAGTGGCCTCTGCGATTCGCGCACTGGCTGCCGCGTGGGGAAGGGGCGGCGTTGGCCGGGGCTTCCTAGCCGCGTGCGTAGGAGAACCGAGCCTCGAGCAGCAGCAGGTCGTAGAGCTCCCGCGCGACGGTTGGGAATCGATGCTCCAGGGCTCGCTGTTCCCGACAGGTCCAGCCATCCAGTCCTGGGCAAAATTTAGCTTGTTTGATGGCATCTCTGAACTGCTCGAGGGTGGGCTTCCAGTCCTGGGGCTGCGCTGTCTTTGTAAGCGCCGCCGAGCTTGCGCGCTGACGCCAGGCCGCCACGTCGGCGCAGTCATCGTAGTCTGGCGGGCCCCCGTGGCCTTCCACTGCGTCCGCATCTCGTCGACCGTCGCGGGCTGCGCTGGCGGAGAAACCTTGAACATCGGCGTTGTGTATTTCCAGATGCCCGATGGCCATGCTGGGAACTTCTGCCGCCGCTGCTGCGATGCATTCTCTCGTGACCGTCGTTGCTTCTTGTCCCTGGCATAGTTACCTTGTCGCGGGTAGGTGGAGTAGCTGAGGACGGTCCAGAGCCGCCCTCGCCACTTGGAAGTAGTGTTTGCCGTGCAGCGCGGCAGTGCGCGGCGCCCCCTGTCTGAGCACCTCAGCGAGCCGCCGATGGAGCCGAAGGAGACGCCGTTGAGCGATAGACTTGTGCAGCCTGCAAGCTGGCGAGTGCGATGTGGCTCGGGAAGAAGGCGCCGACCTTTTTCCTCGCCCCGCCGCGCGGTCCATGGTCATGCAATCTCGCACCGCAGCAATATTCATAGCATGTTCGGCTCGCGCGTGCCCGGATTTCCAGCGGGTAGCCAAGTCTGGGCCCTTGCCCTCGCCGAGCTCGAAGCTCGCGGGGGGGGGGGGGGGGGGGGGGGGGCGAACTCCTGATCCACCAGCCCCTGCATAAGGGCGCGCTCGGCGCCATTGGACTTCCGCAGGGGGGCGCATGAAGCCGCGTGACGCATGCGCGCGGGAGGTGCGTCCACGAAGCGTGTATTGAGCTCATAACTGACCAGGCCGTGATGCGGCGCGTCAGGTAGAGTGTGTTGTGAGTTGCGCAGGGGGGGCTTCAACGCTCCAGCGGGGTGCTCGCGCGGGCGCAGTAGTGGCAGGCGTCGTAGCTGGATCATTTCCAGGGCCTGGGCGACACGTGGACCACGCCGAAGTAACTGCCGAGTGAGCTGGCCCCCAGTTGGAAGCCAAGCCCCGCCCAGCTCCCGAGGACCAAAGATCGGCGCGAAGGATGCAGAGGCAGTGCGGATACCCGCGCCGCGGTGGTGGATGAACTCGTCTCGTATGATCGAGATCTTGCCGAGTATGCGTCGCCATAGAATGGCGCAGCCTCGATGGCACGGCGCGGCTGTCAGTTGTCCCCGCGCGCTGGGGAGGTGGGCGTTCGGACAGCACCAGGCTCCAACCAACCTGTTATGCAAGACGAAGTGCCCGACGTGGTCGCGGCCCCCGACGCCGCGTTCCCCGTGGACATATCACGCCAGCCGACTTCACCGCTAAACTCTCAAGCACGGTGGCAAGGCGCGCCTCGCTGAGGGAGGTGGCGCTGATGGTGCAGACTTTGAGCTGTGAACCAGTTTCTGCTAGTGCAGGAGCAATCGCAGGCACAGGCACCGAGGCGGAGGTTGACCCCGCGGATGTAGAGAGTTTCCTCGGACCATCCGCGGGCGGATCTGGCGCGGGCGACGGGCGAAGGCCCCGACGCAGTCGACAGTCTCGAATGTTGAGGCCCCTTCTGCTGGGGTGATGGCGCAGCCGTAGAACTCTAGGCCGCACGAGCAACTCTTGAAATTGTCTTTGCCAGCTCTTAAGGTGCCGGCGACTCCAGGCCCTTGCATGCTGAGGAGGTTCGAGAAGAGCGCGAAGGAGTGGCCGCAGTCCTGCGCGGCGTTGCGCTGGGGCTGCTGGTCGACGCCCCCGCCATCCAGGAGCGGATCCCGTCGCAGAGCTGACGAGGATGCCGGCGATGCCGATGCAGCAGCTGGCGCAGCGGCTGGTCGTCGTAGAGGACCCGACTTGTAGAGGCGAGAGGCCACCACATGCTGGGCGCTCTTCTTGCGGCTCATGCTGCGCTGGTAGCACTTCTTCGCGCGCCCCTGGTAGTGGTTATGGTAGTACCCCGGCTGCTGGCAACGCTTCTTAACAGACTTCGATGCTCGACGGTACTGATCCCCCACTCGCTCCAACGCCTCCTCTTGTCCCAGCATCGCGATCGCGGCGGCCTTGGCGGTGGCCCCAGGTGGGCGCATGCGGCGAGGCATCTTCTTGAATCGACACTGCCAGACTGCGGCCGCATCTGCTGCAAGTATAGTGCGTCTGAATCTGCATGGTGCACTGTCTAGGCTCTGCAGGGTCCTCAGCAGGCGCGCGCGACGGCGTCGGCCTCCTCGGATAATGTCGCCCTCCACGCGGCCCATCGGGCACATGTCTTGACAGTCTTTCTTCGCTTCATCGCTGCCGACAGCAGCCCTCCGACTCCGAGTCGATGCCGTAGGACTGCGAGTGGCTCTTTGGGTGGGCGCTTCCCTTGGCAATCTCTGGGGCATGCGCTTGCTTGTAGATGCTCGCGGGCGTCTGGTTGCACGGGTCGGGCTTCCGTCCACATGGGCAGCCGAATTGATCCCGGGCACCTGCGCGCAAGGATACAGCCGCTTGATCGTCCGCAGCTGGGGCATCCGCCCTGCGTGGAACGCCCAAGGCTTCGCTGGCCGCCTTGACGCCGAGACGCCTGGGAAGCCCTCGAAGCCGGCTTTAGGCCCAGGAGGCTCTTGGCCCCGCCGGTAGACAGTGAACGCTCTGTTGGCGCCCGCGATCGCGTCGGCAACCCCGAGAGACTGCGCGCGCCCCCCGAGGACAGCGATGCTGCAGGAGCCGTACTCCGACTTCCCTCAGATAAATGATGAGGTCACGGCTTCGCGTTCTTCCTCCACTCCGCCTCCACCTCTGCGGGCGAGGGCTTGCTTCGAACCAGGAGCTGGTAGTGGCCCTCCGAGAGGACGAGCCAGCACTTCTTCGCGGTCTTGACGTTCGCAGGCGCGGTGAACACGTGACACTGATCCTTCCTAGCCGCCGCCGTGATGCCCCGAGGGGTAGGTAGCCCATGTGCCAGCCTTGGTCAGCACCTCTACCTCCTCCTTCTTGTACTTGAGCTTCAGCATCTCGGCCGCGAGTGCGTTCCGAAGATTGCCTTGAAGTTTGCTTCAGGGTCCCGTGTCAGAGTCCTTGAGCGGCTTGTGATTTGTCTTGCTGGCGTAGGCGGGGTAGCTGGTACTGCAATAGGAACGATTCCCCTTGCCTCCGCCCTCCTTCGTCTTGAACAACTCCTCCCAAGGGGCCGTGGTCTCAGCTGGTTTGTCCGTGAGCTTGGCCGCCTTGCGAGTCTGATTTGATCCTTCCTCCTCCATCGGTACGTCGCCGTCCTTGTCTTTGGCAGGAGTCGAAGCTTTGGATGACGCGGCCGTCGAAGTCCCGCCGGTCTCAGCCTGGCCCGTCTGACTCGGAGTGCTCCATGCTGCAATCGGTGCTTTGGTAGGTGATGGCCTGCTGCCCCCGCGGCGTGGAAGCGCGAGCGACGCGGCGACGCCCGACTTGAGCTCCATCACCTGGCCCGTGACCAGCGCCTCGAAGTCCGCCCGGAGGAGCCACTTTCTCGCCCCGCATCGAGTGACACTCGACACGTTCTTGCAACCTCGATCGACAGCCCAAGCCCGATCTTTATTCGTCCTGAGTCCACGTCGCCGGCGTCTTCTGCAAAAGCCACCGCGGTTGGATGTCGGCCGCGACAATTGAAGATGATGATCTTCCGAGGGTGCTGTTGTCGCTGGGCCGATGCATCAACCGCCCCTCGGCTGCTGTGGCCCCTCCTGCGACGCGCGCGAAGTAGGCATGGTGGGCTTCGTCGTCTCTGAGACGACGCCACATAGGAACCAATGTCGACCCCTGCGGATTGAGAAAACTCATGATGGAAGAGGAAACGCGAGCAATTCGGTGACATGCCATGCGCACGCAATGAGCATAACCGTCGCCCCACTCTCGCATGCCACTCCCTCACCTTTATTTTCAGTACACGATTGGCCAGGTCCGCGTTCAGAACCAAGACCGCCAATGAGACTGGCTTCTCGTTCGCCTGCTGGAAGAGCCAATCCTCCGCGAAATCCCTCGCGATGGTCAGGCAGAAACTTGCTAGCCTCTGAACAGGGGTCGCGATGGGGGCGTCATCCTTCACACCAGTGGGGCGGGGGGGGGGGGGGGGGGGGCAGCGCGCCGAAGGGAGATTGCCCAGCATGCAAAATTTGCGCCATGAGCTGGAAGGCACCGCCGTCATTCCCGTCGACCGTGGCCCCCTTCTCCTCCCATCCTTCGATGATGTCTTTCTCGTTGAAGAGGACATGCGTTGCCGAGAGTTGTTCGTGGCCTCGTGCCGTGAACCACTCAACCACCGAGTCATGTGGCAAAAAATGGTTGGTGGCTTCTTCTGATCGCACCATTTGTCCTTCACGTGCGCTGCCTGCCAGCTTGCCCCCCCCCCCCCCCCCCCCCCAAGGATGTGACAGCAACTTGATGTGTTTGGGCTGCTGCGGACGGTCTGTGGCAGCGCGTCCTGTGCCCGAGGTCGACGGCTTCGTGCTATCCTCCAGGAGGTACGTGAGAGTCGACGGAGCTCACTTGTGCATAACATTCGCCACCTCCTCGACGCGTTCGCTGAACTTCGCTGTTGCGAGGCGCGCCCCATTCATCCCATCGTGGACGAGTTCAGACATGTCGAAAACAGCGCCATCTTCGACCTCGCCCCCCTCCCTCCCCCCACGCCGCCCGGCGACGCTGCGGCCCCGCCCCCCGGGGGCCGGGCCCTTCCAGGCCCCCGGGGACCCCTTCCAGCGTCGACCCTCTGACCCCGGAGGGGTGGTCGCATGAAGGAGAAGCGACGTCAGTTCAGAAGAAACGAAACATAAACATAATATTTCGGAGCTTCGCTCTGATTTCTTGGATCGGCGCCTGGGCCCCCCCATGGCGGCGCCCCCGACGCTGCCCCTGCAATGCCCCTGCGCCGCCCCTGGCGCGCTTCGAATCAAAGAATCAGTGGAATGGGGTTCACCCGCTGCAATGTCCCGGCGGAGAACTACGGGTCACTCCCGGAGGCCGCGTTGAGGACGTCCACCGTCGTCCTCCCTGACGTCCACCACCTCGTCTTCCTCAGTCCCCCGCAACAAGCACCTGCTCGTGCACCTTCTCAAGCAGCGCCACCCTGGCATCCCCCTCCCCGTCGTCCTCCCCCCCCTGGCCATCCTAGTCCTCCTCCTCCTCGTCCTGCTGCTCCCCCTCCTCCTCCTCCTCATCTTCCTCGTCGTCCTGCTGCCCCCCCCCCCCCCCCTACCTCCTCCTCGCCCCCCCCCCCTCCCCCCCCACCTGCTCCTGCGCCAGATCATGGATAAGGCGCGGCAGGCTGCGTGAATAAGACGGCGCCGGCGCACCTGCGTCCGCGCGCAGCTTGCGCGCGGGCGAACGCGCAATCGATCCCCGCGGCATCGCCCCCCAACTTCAAACTAGGCGGTGCAACGGACCACTTCTGTCAAAGCCTCGTCTCCCCCCTCGGGGGCGGCCAGCCCGCCCGTCCCGCAAGCAGACCGTGGAGGCCTTGGATAAGGAATCCAGGGTCTGGAGCCTCGCGGAGATCCACGTGCGCGGAGCGGGGGGGGAGGGGGTGCAGAAGGTGTCCGCCCCCAATCATTGTAAGCTCTCTACCCTCCGTCTCCTCTCCCCCCCCTACTTCCTCCTCCCGCCCGCCTCCCTCCCCCCCCCCCCTCGCTCCCACCTCCCTCCCGCCCTTCCTCCGCCTCAGATTCCCTGGAGGAGGGCGGCAGGTGGGCGGTGCGGTTGCAGTTGCGCGCCCGCGGGCGGATTGAAATTTGTCGCCCAGTTGGGATTGCGGTTGCGCGTGCGCGGGCGGGTTGAAATGCGTCGCCCAGTTGCGGTTGCGCGCCCGCGGGCGGTGTGAAACGCGTCGCCCAGTTGCGGTTGCGGTGGCGCGCCCGCGGGCGGGTTGAAGTGTGTCGCCCAGTTGCGGTTGCGGTTGCGCGCCCGCGGGCGGGTTGAATTGCGTCGCGTAGTTGCGTTTCGCGCACCCGCGGGCGGTTTGAAATGCGTCGCCGGATTGCGGTCGCGGTTGCGCAACCGCGGGCGGATTGAAATGTGTCGCCCAGGTGCGGTTGCATTGAAAATGTGTCGCCCAGGTGCGGTTGCAGTTGCGCGCCCGTGGGCGGGTTGAAATGTGTCGCTCAAGTGCGGTTGCGGTTGCGCGCCCGCGGGCGGGCTTTAATGTGTCGCCGAATTGCGGATGCGGGTGCGCGCCCGCGGGCGGGCTGAATGAAATGTGTCGCCCAGTTGCGGTTGCGGTCGCGCGCCCGCGGGCGGGTCGAAATGTGTCGCGTAGTTGCGGTTGCGGGTGCGCGCCTGCGGGCGGGTTGAAATGTGAAATGTGTCGCCCAGTTGCGGTTGCGCGCCAGCGGGCGGGTCGAAATGTGTCGCCCAGGTGCGGTTGCAGTTGCGCGCCCACGGGCGGGTGGAATTGTGTCGCCCAGTTGCGGTTGCTGTTGCGCGCCTGCGGGCGGGTTGAAATGCGGCGCCCAGTTGCGGTTGCGGTTGCGCACCCGCGGGCGGATTGAAATGGGTCGCCCAGTTGGGTTTGCGCGCCCGCGGGCGGGTTGAAATGTGTCGCCCAGGTGCGGTTGCAGTTGCGCGCCCGCGGGCGGTTTGAAATGTGTCGCCCACGTGCGGTTGCGGTTGCGCGCCCGCGGGCGGGGCGAAATGTGTCGTCCAGTTGCGGCTGCGGTTGCGCGCCCGCGGGCGGGTTGAAGTGTGTCGCCCAGTTGCGGTTGCGCGCCCGCGGGCGGGCTGAAATGTGTCGTTCAGGTGCGGTTGCGGTTGCGCGCCCGCGGGCGGGTTGAAATGTGGCGCCCATGTGCGGTTGCGTCTGCGCGCCCGCGGACGGGTCGAAATGTGTCGCCCAGTTGCGGTTGCGCGCCCGCGGGCGGTTTGAAATGTGTTGTTCAAGGCGCTCTCCTGACGTGCAGTCAGTCAATCAGTCAGTCAATCAGTCAGTCACCGGCGGGCACGGAATTTCACCCGGCCCCGCCGGGAAACACGCGTGGACTCCCGAAAGCTTATGTGAATGCATTTTTGGGGTGCCTCTACTCTCCCATCCAGCCAGGAGACTGTAGAAGTCTCAGGGGGACCCCGCTGACTTTTTGTCTGAGGCGGCCCGGGGCACGAGGCGTCAAACAGGAACATCCCGGACGCGGCAGAGCGAATTAGAAACAGAGGAGGGCGGCCGCAGAGGCGGGTAACTTACCGGCTCCTTGCGATGGTGTTGGTTGCTGTGTGCGTGCCCTGGTTATCTCTCTTTCTCCTTCCCTCGCCGATCGCCATCTCGGCCCAGGTTTATTCGTTATTGGAAAGAGCATTCCACCATCCGGGTAAACATAAGACTTCTCTTCACCTGCGGGCCCCAAGAATACACACCACACCACCACCTCCAGGTTTCCCTCCTGTACTCTCTTCTTCCTCTCCTTTTTCCTGGTAGGGGGAGGGGGTGGTGGTGGTGTATATTTTTGGCCCCGTACCATCGCCTCCATCCTACGGACTCCAGGGATGGTTCGGCTCTCTGACCCTTTTCCCCTCTTCACAGCTGCTCCCACGCGGGGGCCGGATGACTCCCTCCGCGGTGCCCCCCCCAGGTACCTCGATTTCAAGCGCGAGCTCGACAGCTTGCGGACGAAGAACAAGGATGGATATTCTGGCACAACAACATACCATAGCCAAAATGAGGTTGATTTTTCTGGAGGGCCCCTCGGGGGGGGGGGAACTCACCGACCTTGACATGAGTTCTCTGGTTGTGATTGTGTGGTCGATTTGGCCGTCTGGGAGGCCCAAATCAGCCACAACCAGTACAAAGCTGGCTTCGGTGTTTTGCCGACCGCTGTCATGCGCACAGCAGCTCCCAGGGTTCGTCCTCGATGTGGTTCTGGTCGCGTGCTGTCCCCGCAAGTGCGGCCCCAGGTTCGTGCTCCCTCCGAGGGCCTTTTCGGCGCCTCTCAGGGCGTGGAGGCGGAGCATGGGGCAGTTGAGGATCGGGGCTCGAGGAGAAGTGTCCCCAGGATTTCCAAAGAGCCCCCACGGCCTCCAGATCACCACTCGCGAGGCCCAGAGGGCCCCAGGGGCTCCACAATGGAGCGAAAAGCTGGGCTCCCCTTCGGCCAAGGGACACCTCTGGCAAGCCTGGAGAATTGAGGATAGAGGATAGAGGATACAGGGTCAGGGATCGAGCATCGATGGATCGAGGACTGGGGGATCCATGATTGAGCATCCATGGATCAAGGATCGAGGGACAGATGGTCGAGGATGGAGTCTAGAGAGTGGAGGATCGAGGAACTGAGGAGCGAGGAGCGAATAACTGTGTGCCGGGCGCTGCTGGGAGCGAATGTCAGTGTGTTGGGAACTGCTGGCCCTTTTGCAGAGGGGCGCCGGGTGCCTCCGCAGGTCTCCGCGGAGCCCTCCACCTTCGGGCGAGCTTGCGGTGGTTTACGGATGCTCTCGGGGGCTGTCGGACGCGTGTGGGTTTCCAGAGAAGAAAGAACCACTACGAGGACGACGACGAGGACGAGGACGGGGACGACGACGACGACGACGAGGAGGAGGAGGAGCAGCAGGACGACGACGACGACGACCCCCCCCCCCGAGCTGGTGGCACCCAGTTCCCCAGGCGCGCCCCCAAAGAGTGCCCAGAACGCCGGAGTGCCACCAGCTCGGGGGGGGTGCTGCTTGGGAACGAAATTCTATGGAGTTCGGGTGGCGGTGGCTCCTTTGCTCTCATGGGCGGAAGGTAGGGTTTTGTAGGCATGTTGATGAGCACAATGTGCAGAGGAGGGAATGGGGGAGGAGGAGAGAGAAAGCACGACAGCCCGCCGCCGAGGAGGTCGGGATTCGGGGGAGGGGGGTGGAGGAGGACCAGCAGGATGAAGAGCAGGAGGAGGACGAGGAGGAGGAGGAGGCGGAGGAGGAGAAGAAGGAGGAGATGCGTGGCAGGATTGCTCTTTGACTTTCAGAGGGCGAGTGGGAGTCGCGGTGGACGACAGCCTTGAGTCCCTGACGCTTTCGGCTTGTTCGAGAGAGGCCGTCCGCCTCCTCTCCCTGGGCCTACTCCCCGAGGTCGTCTCCCCCCCCCCCGAGGGCCGGAAGCGTCCACCCACTTTTAGAGAGGCCTTTGCCCCCCCCCCCGGGCCCCCTCCCTACAAGGATTCGGGAGTCTGAAACTGGAGGAGTACGTTCTGACCATACATTTCGAGGCGAATCCAGCGGCGGCGACGACGGCATCCCAGGAAGCCCCAGCAAGGAGAAACGAGGAAAGGGTAGCAGCATGGGTAACTTCTCCTCCTCTGACGAGAACCCCCCTCTGGAGGAAACAAGTGGCACGCACGCTTTGGCTCTGGCACGAGGGAGGGCGCGGGCCAGGCGAGGCGAGGCGAGGCGAGGAGGAGGGGGGAGGTTCTCGTAAGAGGAGGAGGAGGAGTTTCCCCTGTTGCTGCCCTTTCCTCGTGTCCCCTTTTTGGGGGCTTCCTGGGATGCCGTCGTCGCCACCGCTGGCTTCGCCTCGAAATGCGTGGTCAGAACGTACTCCAGGAGAGGCCCAAGGATAAGCACTATCAGTGCCTCTCAGTTTCCCCAGGAGGGGGGCTTCTCGGGGCATGAGGAGGCAGGGGCAGGGGGGCCCAGGCCCAGGGGGGGCGAAGAGCGAACGAACGAGCGACGCCAAAAGTCAAGGGCTCCGAGCTCGAGAACAATGGCCCCGGGGCCCCGGGTTGCGAGGGTGGCCAGGCGTAGGCAAGGGATCGGGGGCCAGGGGGAGCGAGGGGGCTGGCGATGGGGGGCAGGCCACGAACGAGCGAGCTACGAAAATAAAGAGTGCTCGGGGGCAGGGCAGGGGGGAGCGAGGGGGGCCAGGGGGAGGCCAGAGCTCCGGGTCCAGGGGGAATGATGGGGGCTGGGGAGGGAGGGGCCAGGAGCGGAGGGGCCACGAAATTCCAGGGCCAGGGGGGGGGATGGGGCTTAGAGGAGGGCCAGGGGTAGGCCAGGGGAGGGGGTGGGCAGGCCGCGAGCAAGCGAACGGCAAAAGTTCCAGGCCAGGGGGAGAGGGCCGGCACATCCAGCGAGGAGGTTCACGCTGCCTCCCCGAGCTGGGGAGAGGGGAGATCTCCAGCGGGGAGGGGAGCCCACTCCATCCGGAACAAAAAGGCCTGGCTCCTCGCGCTGGTGGTGGTGGTGGTGCCGCTGTTTCTTTTCCCTACAAGAGGGGCCGAAGACGTCATCAATTCTCGACCCCCGCATCTCGATCCTCGACCCCCGACAGATCCGATTCATTTTCGATTTCGACTGGCCAGTGCCGCAGGGAACTTGTTCAGTCCGACCCAGCTTTTGCGAGTCACGGTCCAGCCGCGACGACGAACCCCCCCCGAAGCCCGCAGAAGCCTCCAGGACGAAGACGTCGACGTTGACATCGTCATCATCCTTGTCGTCGTCCTCGTCGTCGTTGTCGTTGTCGTCGTCTCGGGTTGGACGAAAATGGAAGTTAGGAAAAGGAAGGATGTGAAATCAGCTGCGTGCAGCTGGTTTTGACCCCGCCACCACGCTATCTTTGCGGTAGACTGGCGCCTGGGGGAGATCAGTTATAGTGAAGTTGATTCGCTGACCCCCCTTTACTAAGTTCTCATTCCCTTCTGCTACGTTGGTGTAAAGAGCTGGCAGTGCCCGCGCTGCCAGCTCGGAATTGTGCGGTGGGCCCGTAGAGGTCAAAAAAACGATCGTCGTCCAGGGGGCCGGCGGAGGAGATCAACGTGGAGCGGCAGAGCCGCAGGGAATCGGCTCAGTCGTGCCAAGTTTTCCAGGCACGGCCCAAAGGCGCGCAAAAGTTTCCGAAACGAAAATTTCGTCGTCGTCCTCCTCGCCTTCCTCGGCCACCTTGTCGTCGTCCTCCTCGTCGTTCTCTTCATCTTCTTCCCCCTCCTCCTCGGCATCCTCTTCCTCCTCGTTCTCGTCGTCGTCCTGTTCCTCCCCTTCTCCTCATCATCGTCCTCTCAAACCATTTGGGGTCCAACCATCGCTTTGGGCCGACTCTAATGCCTGCGCGCGGCGATTTGTCTTCCAAGGATTCGCACGATAACTATAGCCAGAGTTCCTCATCCTTCATGGTCATGTTTGATTTTCCGCGTCTGTGGAGCTTATGTAGTTCACGCCGACGGTGCGAATGGAAGGATGTTTTCAGCAGTCACCACATCATATTACTTTGCAGCAATAATACGAAACAACTCCCAGCGAAAATCAAAACGGGTCTTGATCGGAGGCTTTGAGGAGAAACCTACTGACCGGTGAAGCTCTCCACCGTGGAGGACACCCGTCTTCTCGGTCACGGACCACTTGCTGGCCGTTATCGCCGCCTCCGACGACTCTGAGCTGACGAAGGCGCTCAAGGCCAAGGTGGACTCACTTTCGGCGCAGCCAGCACGATCAGGCGGTCGCCAACGCTCGGCGCTTGAAGGCGGCGTTGGCCACCGCGGAGGAGAAGGAGAGGACGGCTGCCCGCGTGCTTGCTTCCGCCGAGATCGGCGAGAGGCAGGCCGCGCAGGCCCGCGCACCGGCAGCTGGCCTCAGCCCCCCTGCCACGGATGGGCACAAGCCAGTTCTCGAGGTTTCCTGGGACGCCTCCATTTTCGACGACGTGGAGCAGTGTCGAGTAGCATGAACGCACCCGGCTGCATGCCATCAAGGTCGAGCTCGAGAGGATGCAGACCATATCCACGACGAAGAATGCGGATATGCAATCTTGGTTGGACAAGGCCACCCAGGTTCAGATGGACATCCAGATGCGTCTCGGCAATAAGCGGCGGGGCGCGGACGGCAACGCTTCGGCCCCAGAACTGTGTTATTGGGCAAGCAGATGGTGCCTCCAGTGACGGTGGGTGGGCAAACTCCCTGTGGCGCCGCTGCCGCCCCTGCTGGGCCCTCGACTGCACCGGCTCCGCCCGCCGCTGAGAGCAGGCCATCGCGCAGGCGAAGGCCCGCCTCTCGGCGACCAAGTTCGAAGCGGCTGCGAAGGCGGAAGCCCGAAATATGGCACCGGCGGGCAAGGGCGAGGGGCGCAGCCAAGGGGTCCAAGACCACGGCCTGACGGCCTTCGCCGCGGGCCGAGCGTCGTGCCGCCGACGGGGCGCCGCGGTGCCAGCCGCCGGTTTTTTCTCGAGCGGCCGCGGACAGTAGCGGCCGCATTTTTTCTGCAGCGTGACGGCCATGGGCGACAAGGCCCGGGGTTTCCTAGAGCCCGCCGCCCCCGCGCACGAGGACATCGGGGTTGCAGAGACTCGCGTCTCCGAGTCGCAGTTGCACAAGTGGGGCGCTCCAGCCAGAGGTGCTGGTCGTCGGCGTCATTCCGACCCTGCGCGGCCCAGCGGCCGACATCACTCCAGCTTCGCAGCAGGCAAGGCCAACGAGCGTGGTGAAAAGGTCCCCTCCCGAAGGCACCTCCAAATGGGGTGGCTTCGAAAGGCGCGGTCTACGGCGGCAGTGCGTGCCCCGGGGTTGTCGGCTCTCGACGGGTTCATGGCAGCTGTCATCCACTGTTCAGGGCGCCCCGTGGTTCTATGCATCTGCGGCGGTCTCCATTCGGAAGGCCTTCCGGTCCGCAAGTTAGCCGGGCTCCATCGCATCGGAAGTTTGATTCGGTCTTTGCGTCTGCGGTGGACTTGCTCTTGCGAGCGGAACCTCGAGCCTGCAGAAATCACCAAGTTGGGTTCCCTGGGCCAGATGTTCGGCCATATCATCACTCCAGAGAAGGATTCCTAGTCCTGCGACGCCAGCAAGCGAGGGGCATGCAGGACTGCGCGATCGTCGACGACGCCGCTTTCCCCGACATCATCTCACTTCAGCCCGCAATGGGCGCCCCGTGGCAGCCGTGCATCGGCCTCTCCGCGTCCATCCGCGGCAGCGGGCGCCAGCTTATGACGCGGCGGCTGGTCTGTGCCAGCCGCTTGCCGCAGGTGGCCCGCCCGCGCGCGGCCCTGGCCCCGGGCCCGAAGCGCCCCTGAACCAGACTCGAGAAGGGCGCGATGGCCGAGGAGGCCCGAGTCGTCAGGAACGGCGGAATTTCGCAGCTCTTCGGGGAACACTTGCCCGGCGAGCGCGCCTCAGTCTCCGCGCGCCCCCGACTCGAGCGCGCGCCAGCCTGCGGCTGCTGAATGACGCCGAGGCCGATGAGCGGCCCGAAAAAGGAGGGCCCATGGGCCCACGACGCCAACAACTGTCCTCAGCGGAGGAAACGTGGGCCCCCTTCTCATGTTCGGTCCGTCGCAGGGCATCATGCCAGTACGCATTTTCTGAATCGTGTCTTTCTGGGTTCCTCTTGCCCGGCCAAAGTGCGCGCCTCGCTTGGCGACCGCCCGCGAGTTCGGAAGTCTCGATTTCGAAGGTTGGGCCGTCGCTTCGCATCCACTCCGAGTTGTGGGAGCAGCGCCGCGCTCAAAATCAAGGGTTGCACGCGGTGCCGCCCTCCGCTTGTTTCTCTGCCTCCATGGCCTTCGCGCGCCATCTCCATCGCGCGGGTCAGCTCGTTCTCGGCGCGGCCAGCGGGCCAGTTCGCTGAAGCAGGCCGCTCTCGCGCGCCACCGGATGCGTGCCACTGGAGGCCCGCGCAGGGCGGGCGGCTGCAGCTTCGCCTAGGAGTCGTCGAGGCACAGCGGTCGTCATCGTGAGACGCCCTTCAGGGGCAGAGCAACTATATGATTGAAGCGGGTTTCGTCCGTTTTGCGACAGTCGGCGGGGTGGCCCGCCAACGCCTGGCCTGCGACGGGCCCAACACCCCGCGCGCCTTGCTGCGCGACGGCGCAGAGGCGCCGCTGAATTGGCAGGTCAGTCTCTTCCTCAATGTCGAGGGTTGCGCGGCCCAAGTCTCGGCGAGTTCCCAGGCGCTCGCCGCGCGCGCAGCGCCGCGGGCCCGCCGCCGCGCACGACGCGAATCTCCTCGTGAATTTAAAGTTTGGTTTGCCGATCTTTTCCCAGGCGCCGTCTACTGGTCTCTTGGGGGGGGGCCCTTCCTGCGCGGGGGGCCATCGCGGGCCAGGTCGCGTTTCCGCGCCCGAAGGACGTCCTCGACGCGAAAGGCCGTCAGCGGGGCAGCATCCGGAAGCTTGGCCCTGGCGACGTGGCGAGGCTGCGAGCGCCAGCAGAGGGCGCGCCTTCAGCGCTGCCAATCCCACTGCGGGGCCCGAGGCGCGCGCCGCGGCGCGCGTGAAAGGGCGGGCCGCCCCGCCCCGATTGATGTCGAGCGGATGCTGAAAGCTGGCGTCGATGGGCCGGCAGCGCGACGAATTGGTTCGAGGCCGCGCTCGCGCGGCCCCAGCAAACTCAGATGATTGCGGCCCCCCCCCCATGGCGGCGGACGGCGACAGGGCCATCGGCCCGGCCTCGTTGTCGGGGCGCCTGTCGCGCGCGGTTTGAGAGCGGCGCGTTCGCGAGCAGGCTGCCGTTGGGGAGGGAGGCTGGGGGCGCTGCGGGGCTCCGCGCCGCCCCCATTCAGTTTGGCGGTTGTTGTTTTTTCTTGGTAGTTTTTTTCTCCTGGGCGCGCCTCTCGGCTCGACGCAGCTCGCGGCGCGCTCGACGCTCGCGGCTTCTATGGCGCGACCCAGACAGACTTCGTGTTCTCAGCGGCGCTACGATTGGGGCATCCCCCCAGTTGTTCTTGTCGCGGGGCTGCCTCAACGCGCGGCGCCTCGCGCCCTGGGCCAGCGCGGGGCAGCGCGGGCTCCATTCCAAGTTGGCAGACCCATCGTGCTCGGTTTGAGAAGCGGCATTAGTTTCGCGAGATGCATGACACACTTCGTACCCGCGAAGATTTCGTCTGACCATGTTGGGATCAGACACGGGATTCGGTTGCGCGACATCTCGCCTAGCACGGTTGCCCCACGTCTTGTGCCTTCCGCGCCAGAGTCGCCGCCTGCTCGGCCGATGCATGTGACGAGCTGGCCAAGTGGTGTTTTGGCGCTTCCCCCAATTCGGTTATCGGTTGCTCAGTCCTTGGATGCGCGAAGTAGATATTCTGTCGACTTCGCGTTAAGGGGGTTCAAGTGGGCATTGGCCAAGGAGGCAGCGCCCGGCGCGCGCGCCGGACACGACTGACGTTGGTCGTCAAGCACGCGGAATTCCACGGCCAGATGTTTCGTTTGGTTCGTGTCTCGGAGGCCTACAGCATCACTTGCAAGCTTCGGCGCGCCAGCGCTGCTGCTGGCAACTATGGCCATCGCGTCCACGGCGCCCTCGGCAGCCAGCTGGAGTGCCCGCGACGCCGTTTGCCGCGGCGGCGGGCAATGGTAGCCGCGGTTTGTGCAAGACTTCTTTCCAAACCATCGAGAAGCCTGGTCGTGGCCCAGGCGTGCACAATCCGCGCGGGCGCGTTGAATTTGAGGTTCGACAGTGCTTCAGCAGCTCACCCATCCGCGTTGGAGCGCGCCGCGCTTGGAGCTCAGCGGCCCAACCTTTTCCGCGCCAGAGGCTCGGCTGGCGCGCCACGTTCGCGGCCCCAGGCCGGCGGCCATCATCTACTTCCTCGAACGGAAATGGGGCCCGATCTTTCCTGCGCCGTGGATCATGCCCCACGGTGCCGAGCGGCAGGTTCCTGAATAAAGATATACTGAACTCGATGGAATTCGTCATGATCCGTAGACGTCGACTGGGTTTCCGAGCTGCCGGTGTGGCGACGTGCGGATTTGATTTCTGTGGTGGTGGCCTGGGGCCGGGGGTCGACATGGCGCCCGTGCGATTGCTTTTGCGTACTACGTCATCTTGGGCCGTCTCAGAGGGGGAAGCGGCCATCAGAGTTGTTGGCCATTGTTGCCTCTGGCGGGGGGGCCCCCGACAGGGGGGATCTGGGGCCGCCGCCAAACCGCCACTGGGCCCCGCGAGCCCCAGATGCAAGCGCTGCCTTGAGACAGCCTACCGCTGCACGTTGGGCTGTGAGTTGAATCGTGGGGATGCGACGCACAATCAGTTTCAGTTTCTTCGCATCCGGCGACAATGCCAACGCGAGGCCGACGAGGCTATTTCGTCGAGGGGCCTCATAGCATCAGATCGCACTCAGGCCCCAGCCCCCGCCGACCTCGAGACCTGGCGGGAGAACGTGTCCACCGACGGCATACTCTTGGGACGCATTGGCCTTTGATCTGGGGCTTGGCCTGTCTTGGTCTTCGGCGGTTTCAGTTGAAGCGAGGATTCCTCTGTCCCGAGATCTCGTCGCGTCGGAGCTTGTGTCGCGCAGTTTTGTGGTGAACCTATCATGCACATCATCCGCACAGTCAGTGGCCGCCAGGTCCTTAACACCCCGCCCCTCGCGGCGAGTTGTTCGTGTTTTTTCCCAACCATCCTGTGGTGTTGGGCCCTCGTTTCGACGAGACATCCCCGCGTCCTTCTCCTCTCCTCCCCTTCCCCCTTCCCTCCTCCATCATCATCATAATCATCGTCGTATTCGTCACACCCCTCACACGTCTCGTGGCCCCATAGGGAGCTTCACCAAATCCCAGTGGCGAAGTCGGCATCGCGGCGCCGCCCCATTTTGGCACACCCCTCACATGTTTTGCGGCACCATAAGGAGTTCCACCGGCGGTCCCACTGGCGCAGTCCGCATGGCGCCGCCGCCCTATTTTGGCACACCGCTCACACGGTTCGTGGCCCCATAGGGAGCTCCTCCTAAGGTCCCAGTGGCGCAGTCCGCATGGCGGTGACGCCCCATGTTGGAGCACCCGTCGCAAGTTTTGTGGTTCCATCGGGAGTTCCACCTCTTGTCACAGCAGCGCAGTCCGCAAGGCGGCGCCGCTCCATTTCGGAACACCCCTCACACGCTGCTTCGTGGCACCATAGGGAACTCCACCTAAGGTCCCAGTGGCGCATTCCGCATGGCGGCGCCGTCCCCTTCTTTGGGCACACCTCTGAGATGTGTCATGGTCCCATAGGGAGCTCCGCCTAAGGTCCTGGTGGCGCAGTCCGCAAGGCGGCGCCGCCCCATCTTGGCACACCCCTCACACATATTCCGTGACCCCACACGGAGCTTCACCTCAGGCCTCAGTGGCGCAGTCCGCATGGCGGCGCCGCCCGATTTTTGCACACCGCTCGCACGTTTTGTGGCCCCATCGGGTGCACCATTTAAGGTCCCAGTGGCGCAGTCCGAATGGCGGCGCCGCCCTATTTTGGCACACCACTCACAATGTTCGTGGCCCCTCAGGGAGTTCGAACTAAGGTCGCACACCCCTCACACGCTCCGTGGCCCCATAGGGAGTTGCACTTAAAGCCCCAGTGGCGCAGTTCGCATGGCGGCGCCGCTCTATTTTGGCACACCCGTCAGACGTTTCATGGCCCCATAGGGAGCTCCACCTCAGGTCCCAGTGGCGCGTCCCTTTTTCGGCACACCCTTCACACGTTTCGTGGCCCCGTAGGGAGTTCCACCTCGGGTCCCAGTGGCGCAGTCCGCAAGGCGGCGCCGCCCCAGTTTGGCACACCCCTCGCACGTTTCGTGGCCCCATAGGGAGCGCTGCCTCGGGTCCCAGTGGCGCAGTCCGCATGGCGGCGCCGCCCGATTTTTGCACACCGCTCACACGTGTTGTGGCCCCATAGGGTGCACCATTTAAGGTCCCAGTGGCGCAGTCCGAATGGCGGCGCCGCCCTATTTTGGCACACCACTCACAATGTTCGTGGCCCCTCAGGGAGTTCGAACTAAGGTCGCACACCCCTCACACGCTCCGTGGCCCCATAGGGAGTTGCACTTAAAGCCCCAGTGGCGCAGTTCGCATGGCGGCGCCGCTCTATTTTGGCACACCCGTCAGACGTTTCATGGCCCCATAGGGAGCTCCACCTCAGGTCCCAGTGGCGCGTCCCTTTTTCGGCACACCCTTCACACGTTTCGTGGTCCCGTAGGGAGTTCCACCTCGGGTCCCAGTGGCGCAGTCCGCAAGGCGGCGCCGCCCCAGTTTGGCACACCCCTCACACGTTTCGTGGCCCCATAGGGAGCTCTGCCTCGGGTCCCAGTGGCGCAGTCCGCATGGCGGCGCCGCCCGATATTTGCACACCGCTCACACGCTTCGTGGCCCCATAGGGAGCTCCACCTAAGGTCCTGGTGGCGCAAGTCGCATGGCGGCGCTGTACCCTTATTTGGGCATACCTCTCACATGTTTCGTGGCCCCATAGGGAGCTCCGCCTAAGGTCTTGGTGGCGCAAGTCGCATGGCGGCGCCGCCCGATTTTTGCACACCGCTCACACGTTGTGTGGCCCCATAGGGTGCTCCACCCGAGGTCCCAGTGGCGCAGTCCGCATGACGGCGCCGCCCTATTTTGGCACACCGCTCACACGGTCCGTGGCCCCACAGGGGGTTCCACCCAAGGTCCCAGCGGCGCCGTCCGCATGGCGGCGCCGCCCCATTTGGGCACACCCCTCAGACGTTGTGTGGCCCCATAAGGAGCTCCACCGAAAGTCCCAGCGTCGCCGTCCGCATGGCGGCGCCGCCCTACTTTGGCACACCGCCCACACGTTTCGTGGCCCCACAGGGAGCTCCACCTAAGGTGCCAGTGTCGCCGTCCGCATGGCGCCGCCGCCCTATTTTGGAACACCCCCCACACGCTTCGTGGCCCCAGTGGCAGTGTTCGCATGGCGCCACTGCGCCCATTTCGGCACACCCCTCACACGCGTCGTGGCCTTGTAGGGAGCTCCCCCGAATGCGTTGCGCACAACGATGGTACTCACAACTACATATGGTTGGATCCTTCGCCAGGCTATGTGTTTGCGCCATTCGTTTGGCGTACGATTTCGTCATGTTCGTCGCCGACAACGAAGGAATGTACGACGGGTGGTACAATCGTCGGGACATGTCGCCCTCAGCGAGAACGGTGACCTGTGGACCGAGGTTAATGTGATCATGCAGCCCCGTGGGAGAGGACATTTCGTTGTGTTGTTCACTAGAAGTACTTTTGGATGCCAAGGACGTTGTCAAGGATCAAGGGGTGTCGTGGTTGGTTCGTAGCAATCTCGTTGCTGACGCGTTGGCTTGGGGGGGTCTTCACAACGCAGGTTTCCGCTCAGCATCCGCACCCCAAACTTGGCTTTGGAGCTGTAGATGTTCTGGATCCGTATGTGCATTTTGAAGTCAACGATCGCTGCATTTGCCGCTGAGGGAAAATCATGGCAGTGAAGGTGAGGCTTCTAGTGGTAGAGGTGGTAGGCACTGACGGGGGGGTCGAAGGGCCCTTGTGGGCCTCGCTGTGGGCACGAGTCGTGGTGAAGGAACTGACCTCCATCGTGTGCTTCCTGTTTCGGTTCCAGCCATGCTCTCGACGACTCGGGGGGTCGGTGCCGCCGATTGCGGGGCTCGGTTTCGCTTTCTCTGGCCAGTGCCTGGATGAATTCAGAATCTTTCATATTCGTTTCTATTGACGGCTCCCGTACGGGATGTCCCGAGGGGACGAGGATACAAATTTCTTCGGGGTGGAATCACCCTTCCCACAAAATGCGTCTCCACCAGGACCTAGCAATTTGGTTCTGCGCATTTTGTGGGATGTGTGGGGATAGGAAGTTGTGAGGTCTCGGCCATGGAGTGACCCAATGTGGTGGGTGACCCCCGCTCGTGCTGAGTACCTGGAGCGCATCGGGTGGGGGGTTTTCCCCGAAGCTTACAGCAAAACCGAGCTCGATCGTAAGGCCGTGGCCGACAAGGGGCCTTCCTGAGGCTATTTGGATTGTGTCCTGGGACCCCTAACCCCTGACTCCCCCTCTTCGTCCTCCCATCACACTGTCATGTCGTCCACTCCACTCCACTCCTCGTCCTCCTCGTTCCGCTTGCTCGTCGTCGTCGTCGTCGTCGTCGCCCGTGGCCGGCGGAGGAGATCAACGTGGAGCGGCAGCGCCGCAGGGAGATGGCGATGCGCGAGCAAGTCGCCGAGCAGGCCAGGCCGGGAGGGCTCCTCCCGCGAGGGTGCCTCTTTTCAAGCGGCCGGCGGCCTCGCCGTAGGCCGTCTGTCGGTACGCTTGGGATCGGGCAGGGATGAATCGGTCGGGCGTGGCGTAGCGGGGGTGGCGTCGGGGGGGGGCGACCGGTGCACCTTTTGTGCCCCGAAGGGCTCCCTTGGGGCCCAAGAGGGCCACGAAAGGTGCGCGTTTCCCGATCCCCCCCTTTTTTTGCATCGTCACCCCATGGAGCAGCACCCGGATCGGAGATCTCTGGAATTCGACGCTTCTTGGGGGATGTATCGGGCCTCGCGGCCTTCTCAGAGCGTTCCAGAATGCTCTGAAACGTTTAACCTTGACTTGGCCCCGCCCGACCCTCCCCCTCCCCTGCATCCTCTGACCCTTGTTCCTGATTCTGGCACGCCCGAAGACATGGGTACGGAGAACACGGATACACCCCTCAACACCAAGTGTTGTCTAAATCGGTCGCCGAAATAGGTTTGGTGGCGCCGTTGGAACCCTGCCACTGGGGCCTTCGGTGGAGCTCCCTACGGGGCCACGAAACGTGTGAGGGGTGTGCCGACATGGGTGCGGTGGCGCCATGCGAACCCTGCCGATGGGGCCTTCGGTGGGGCTCCCTATGGGGCCACGAAGCGTGTGAAGGGTGTGCCGAAATGGGTGCGGTGGCACCATGCGAACCCTGCCAATGGGGCCTTCGGTGGAGCTCCTTATGGAGCCACGAAACGTGTGAGGGGTGTGCCGACATGGGTGCGGTGGCGCCATGCGAACCCTGCCGATGGGGCCTTCGGTGGGGCTCCCTATGGGGCCACGAAGCGTGTGAAGGGTGTGCCGAAATGGGTGCGGTGGCACCATGCGAACCCTGCCAATGGGGCCTTCGGTGGAGCTCCCTATGGGGCCACGAAACGTGTGAGGGGTGTGCCGAAATGGGTGCGGTGGCGCCATGCGAACCCTGCCACTGGGGCCTTCTAAGGAATTTGCAGGTTGGCTGGCTGCCAGGCGGCGCCAGCCGCTGGGCGACAGCATCTAATCTACGCGCTCCCAGGCCGAAAATGGTGCATTGGAGCTGTTGGCGTTTGGATGTGCGCCGCACGCTCGGGTGCGCATCTCACGACGAAGCGCTCTGCGAACGCTTGGAGGGCGTGCAGGTGAAGACGGCGCTCGGCTGGTACGCTCCCCCCCCCTCCCTCTCCCCTCCCTCCCTCTCGGTTCTCCTCTTCACTCGAAGTGCGGAGTTCGCCCTCAATGCGATAATTGGCGTTGGCTTTGGTGCACGCGGAGGTGGCCGGTGGAGGGCCTCCCGGTCTCGCCGATCGCTCCCGGTCCAGGGAGTCGCCAGCGAGCCCGCTTTGTCCTCTTTGGCGGGCCGCCTGCGATCGTTGCAGGGCCATTCTTTCACTCAGACTACCTTTAGCCTGCTGTGCCCCTCTCGGCTGAGAGCGGTCGCACTGCGGTCTCAGCGCTCCCTGTCTTCCTCCTCCACCCCATTGCGGCTGCTTCTTTGTGCCGGACGGGGGTCGTCGGGCACGCAGCCTGATACTTGCTTGTGTGTGTGTGTTTTCCTCTTCTTCCTCCTTGTCCTCCGCAGCTGTGGATTGCACTGCGATTCGCGAGTCCCAGGTGCGTGCAACGGCTCGCCTACGGCAGATTGGCCTAAGCGCTGCTCCTGGTATCTTGGAGTTCTCCTCTGCTTCCTCCTCTTCCTCCTCCTTGTCCTCGCTTCCCTCCCTTCTCCTCCTCTCGCCGGTGCTTTTTTACTGCTTGGATGTTGTTGTAAATAAGCAGCTGGTCAGCTTTTGCCGCGTTTCGCCACGGAGTGCTCGGGTGACTCGAGTGATGTTACGGTCGTCCCCTCCCTCTTGCCCCTTCCGTCTTCTCCCAAACTATCGCGATGAGGAAAAGACGCACAAACCCAACAACAGCAAACATGAACAGTGCTTCCTTGCACCAAGGGCGCCAAGTACTGTGCATACTTTTGCTGTTCTTCTTTTGTTTTGCAGGCTCAGAGAGAAGTGTTGCGAGGGAGGCCGCGGCGACCACCAGGGCTTGCAAAACCAGAAAACAGCACATACACAGTGTTTCGTGGCTTCACAAGCCCAGAATGTGCATCGCTACAAAGAGGAGGAGGAGCAGGAGGAGGAGGAGGAGAGGAGGAGGAGGAGGAGAGGAGGAGGAGGAGGAAGAGATAGGACAACGAGGAAGACGCAGAGAAACAGAGAGAGGTATGATCACAGGGGGGGGGGCGACTATTTGAATAGCTGGCCCCACTAGCGGCCACTGTCGACTGGCGGTTGTGTCGGCTGGGTAACCCACCCCTACGGGGTCAGCTGCCATTCAGTTCTGCGTTCTGCGGTTAGAACGGAAAAAACAGCGAGTGTTGCTCAAATTGGACAGCGCCTGTTGTTTGGCAGGATTTTTCTCCTCCTGGTCAAAATGGGCAGGAGTTACTGTCGGTCTTCGTCACCATTATTTCCGTACCAGTTTCGATATATCCGAATTTTGCGGGGCCCAGACATGCAACATACAGCACCCTGAATCGGTGTTGTCAAGATGCCTGCGTGAGGCCCCACAGCATGGATACAGGGGAGTCAGGGTGGTGTTAAGTTCGAAGTCAGAGTTGGCATCGCTCGGGCATGTGCGTTTTCCTGGGCGAGGGCAGTCGAGGAGCATCTCGGGTCATCTTGCAAAACGTTAGCGCGCGAAGGCGACACATGCGCGGGAACTGGACGTCCCAGCGATGGCGAATAGGTTTGGTTTGGTCTCAAAACGCGTCATCATCATCATCATCATCATCATCATCATCATCATCATCATCATCATCATCATCCTCATCATCATCCTCATCATCATCCTCATCATCATCTTCCTTCTCTCTTTCTTAAGACAGGCTTGAACGCTTGGCCTTCGTTCGATGCTTCCACCCAGCGTAGAGGTCTCTGAGAGTTTCGGTTTGGTCCTCGGTGGGTTTCCAGCTGCAGCTCGCCGAGAGCGTCCCGGGGGTGCCCAGATCGCCCCGAAAGGCCGCCCGAGTCGGGGCTCAACGGACGGAGCTCAATTCAGTATCGTTTATCCGACCCATATCTCCATCCTCATCTGCAAGGAGCTCCACGAGGTTCCCGGCGGTGACCAGGTTGACGGTTTACCGCCGGCGCCAGTTTTGAGAAAACAGATTTTTCGCACCTGTAAATGACTATGAGGGCCTCTTTGTCTCAATATGAGCTGTGTAGGCGCGCTTTTACTATCAAAACACTTGGGGGAACCTTCGGACCCCACCGATTTACCACCCCAGTTGGGGATACACCCCGCGAAACCCGAAGAGGACGGCCTCTATCCCCATCTGGGGGGGTAAATCGGCCAGTGGGGCCCAGGCCACGCCGCTGGGGATGGGGATCGGATAAACTATACTCATCGATGCAAACGGCGGTCAGTCAGAGTGCCAGATCTTGCAGGATCCTGCAGGGCCAGGGTGGCACTGGCCCGGGCCTGCGTGTGGGATCCTGCAGGATCCTGTGGGATTCTGCAAGGCACGACTGAACAGGGTTTGGATCGACCCGGGTCAATATACAATATATCCCCGACTGAGGCTGAGGTCGATGTCAGCGGGGGACGGGCTCAAGGGGGAGGTGCATCGACCCCCAACCGCCCGTTCATCGCCGGCGGTGGCCCGATAGCCCACCCCGCTCAGGAGCGTGCGGATTGGCGATCGGGGGCCTATCGCCGATCCATCGGCGACGTATCGCCGATTCCAGCTCGATGCTTCCGCCCCTGAGCTAGTCCCCCCCTGACGATGCCCGTCGTATCAAGCACCCTTTCTCGGGTTCACTTGGCCGCAGACATCACTCATATTCTGGAACTCCCCGCCGGCGTTTAGGAAATCTGGCCTGCAGGGGTACACGCAGGTAGTTGAAATTATGTATTCTATGATTCCCAGATCCCAGTCTACTTTAGCACCTTCCTTCTTCAAGAATCGGCATACTCTTGATGTGTTGTATTTTTCTCTTGGATGGCCTGGCCCCAATCCACTGTATCCGCCTTCCTACATCATTTTTTACCGGCTCCTTCCGATCGAAGGGCAGGGGTTGCATGTGGTTCCGTATGTGAAGGGGACGGGGGCGCTGGTTGGAAGCAGGTCGGGCCCATCTGAGCACGGCTCGCCGTCGGCGTGGCCACGGACGCCGTCCATTCGTGGCCAGAGAGTCGCCTGCCCAACCGCGGCCGCTGTGGGCGTCCTCCCCGTTTTTGTCCGCCCCTGGTGCGAAGGCCTGACGGCCGGTGCCGCCGACCCTGCAGGGGGACGACGGTGGTGGCGGCGGCGGCGACGACGTCCTCAGGGATGCTCCTGAGGGCTCTCCGTTGCCTCAGGTGGGCAGTCTGGGGGTCTCGTGGGAGCCATTTGGTGTCCTCTCGGCTTGGGGGCCTCCATGGGGGCCGGTCTTTGGGCTTCCCGGGAGCGGGGTCTCTCTTGGATCTTTTTTGGAACCTCTTTTTGGGCCTCTTGGGAGCCTCCCTCTCGGGGCCGAGGGCTCGAAATGTCACTTCGGGTCCCGCCTCTGGGCACTACCCTCTTGGAGCCGTCTTTGGGACCTCCTGTGCCGTCTTGAATGACTCTTGGGCCGTCTTGGGGTCCTCTTGGGTCGTTTTGAGGCCTTCTTGGAGGCTCTTGGGCCGTTTTGGGGCAATATTGGGGGCCTCTTGGGCCGTCTTGGAGCGTCGGGAAGCCGAACAGGCGAGAACACCAAAATCGGCCAAAAACCTTCAGCCAGGCAATGAAGTTTGCGTCTTGGCGCTTGGAGGTTTCGTAAGCCGTCTGGAGTCAATCTGGGCCCTCGTCTTGGCATCCTCTTTGGGCATTCTTGGCTCTTTTGGCCTTTTTGGGCCCAGGGACACCCCAGGGGGATGGCACTCTGACCGGGGACCCCGCTAGACACTCCCCGCCCGCCCCCCCCAGCAGGGGAGGGAGCATGAGAAGGGCTTCCTTCCGGCCCAATCACGAAGTAGTTATGTAAGTTTCGGCTGGCGAGCTCGAGGAGGAGGGCTCAGGAAAAGGAGGGAGAAAGTTGCGGCGGGTGCAGAAAACTTTGCGACGGGCTTAAGAATCAAGTGAGAATATCGGCGACGACGACGACGTAGACGACGACGACGTCGACGACGACGACGTCGACGACGACGAGAACGGAGCAAACAGACCAGCGTCTCCCACGCGCCGACAGGGTCGGCGGATTTCGTGCGTGCCAAGGGGCGCGGTTATTGTTGGGGGCACGATGCTTGCCAACATACGTACGTGATGTCTTTCCCGGCGTCCAGAGACTCAAGAGTTGCAAAGTGTGGGAGAGCGTTCACATCCCGCTCATGGTCGCACTTCCCCCTTGGGGAGTTGCGACAACATATATATATATATATATGTATATTTTTACTGCTACACATAATTATATATGTACATGTGTTTTGGCGTTGATGTTATTATTGTTTTAATGTTGAAAAAGTTCGTGGCGTTGTTTTTTCTGGCGCGGGGCTCCTCACCTCCACGCGCATATCAGTCTCCCTCATTGTCTCGCGAGCCGCAGCTCTAGAAGGAACACCGCGCGACTCATTGTCGACCACGGCGTCACGAACGGTCTCCTGAGAAACATACTCTCCGCGAACAGCAAAACAAGAAACGTAGTGTACACGACAAACGGCATATTGGGCTGGAGAAAAACAAGACCGCGATACCCATGAGCGACCACGAAGTCACGAACGCGCACAACTACTACAGCCAGTGCTAGAGCACTACTTCTTACACAGTAGCAGAATAGTACCACCACCAGCATACTGCTACAGTATAACTACAGAGAGCTACCACTACAGTACTGCTACAGCACTACAATACTACAGCACTTGGGTGCTACTGCGAGGCTGCAGCACTAGAGTATTACAGCATTGCTATTACATCCAGTATTTGAAATATGACGTCCACTCCAGTATTCGAGTACTACTGCTACTACTACTACTACTACTACTACTACTACTACTACTACTACTACTACAGTGCTGCTGCCGTACGACTACATCACTAGAGTACTATTATCACAGTGCTGCATCTTCAGGGTGCAGTGAGACATAAACACGACCGTACTCGAGTGTTCTATGATGGGACTACTGCGGCTACGCTATGAAGAGTACGACTGCTACAGCCAGTGCCAGGGCACTGGTGCTGCTACAGTAGTGGGGTGCTGCTACGACCACTGCAGTACTACAGCGCGATTACCCCTGTTGCAGTGCTGAGAGTAGCAGCACGATTCGTACTTCAGTATCGTGGTATAGTAGCACCCCGGTGCGATTATAGTATCCGAATGCTATCATACCAGAGTGCTCGCGTTCAAAGGTTTTAGCCATTTTCAACATATTGTATGACAGTACTATCGTGTAGCGAGCGTTATACAGCACAGACAGTACGACTGCTATTAAAGTGACACTGATACAGAACTATCACACTACAGTGCCACTGGTTCAGCCATAACTAGAGTACTAGTTGCTACTATGACTACAATGCTGGAGTGCGATTTGTAGTCGTACTACTACAGTCCCACTGCATACTACAGTGGTGATATTTCAGCCAGTACTGGAGTATCAGTGCTACTACAGTATTTGAGCAAAAATACGACCACAGTGCGACAACAGCACTACCAGTACAGTGTTAGAACATATGATTACAAGAGTAGTGTTGCAACAGTACTGCTGCACTAGAGTGCTACCACAGTATTAATGTGTATCACGTTACTAGAATACGACTGCACTACTCCGGCATCCATCACTGCACTCTTTCATATTCTACTGTACCAGGGTACTACTACGACTACAGTACTACTACAGTACCACTACCACTACAGTAGAATAGTCATATTTTATGACGGCACTACGGCACTAGGGAACGGCTACCGTGCTTGAGTACTTCGATATTACAGCTGTACTACTAACATTACAACAACTCATAGAACACTAAGAGTATAGTGCTAGACTACACGACTGCAGTATTATACGACAGAGATCACAATACTGTCACTACAGCACTAACAACACCCGAATACTACAACATTGCTACGGTGCAACGGTATTGGAGTATCCCTACTGCAGTATTGTCGCATTCTTATTGCAAGCAATAATTCAGCTATGCGCCTATCAGACCTGTATGATAATGCACGTTCGACAGCGCTACATCGCAGTGCTACAACACTATCCTTACTCATATAGCACTACAAGTCGAGGATCGGCGGTCAGGGAAGTGGAGGTGGGTTCTCCCTCCTGGGCCTTGGAGCCACGAAGGAGGGAGGAGGAAGGATGCGATCGCAATGCAACGCAATGCGTCTGCATTGTAGCGCAATTCGTCTGCAATGCAATGCCATGTAATGCGGTGGCCATGCAGTGCGATGCGATTCCAATGCGATGCGACCGCACTGCGATGGGACGGGGCAGTACAAAGCGAATGTAATGTTGTAGCGCGCGGCAGCATCTGCATCAGAGTCTCCCCCTCTCCCGCGCACCCCACTCCCCACGAGTGTTGTGTGTATGTGTGTGTGTTGTGTGTGTGCGCGTGTCCTCAGGCCTGGGAGGGGGGGCAAAAAAAACAGGTTGATGTGTCAACCAGATATTTTCATTTTTTCTTGGTTCACCCTCCCCACTCCAGCAACACCAGTGCACTGGGAGACGGGGCGTACCAAATGGGGGGGCCCTGCCAGGACTCCAGAGAGACCGTGAGTTGTGCGTGACAGTAAGCACGTGTATGCATGTATGTGTTTATACGTGGGTTTGGCCAAGAAGATTGGCTGGCCGAAAACCCCGGCAACACGAAAACACTCCAAACACCGTCATCAATCGTGTAAGGGGGTCGACCCCCAAACAAAACGTTGTACATGTTAGCACGGATGGGGGAACACGCCAGGACCCACATGTATAATCTATAATTGTACGCAATGGTCCTCCCTCCCTCCCCCTCCACATCCTTCCCGCCCCGCCCCCTCATTCCGATGCATTTTCACATCCCTGCGGGTCCCTTTCGGACTGTTTCCAATCTGTTCCCCCGCCCACCCCAGGCCTCCCCTCCCTGGCAGCCTCCTACATTTGACTCGCCTCCCTTCCCCATCCACTCACCAGCTGAGCCAGCACCTGACGCGCGCATATCCATGGTCGCAAGTGATGCGGAGCGCCAGCAACAGGCACAGATGTCACATCATGTTGCAGTATCTGCAGCAGGACGTTGGCTCGCGAGGTCGAGTTGTTGTTGACACCCACCAACTACATATTCGTGTCTCTTCGCCGTCTCGTCGTGCTCCTTCACCCTTCCCCCTTCATTCTCCCGCCTCCTCACATTTTGGCTTGTCTCCGCGCACCCCCCCACGTGCACTCCCCGTTCTATCACAGTGGTGGCCTCACATCGGCGGCGCGCCGGAGGAGAAGTGAGGTGGGGCCAGGCCTCCTCAAGAAGGTGGCGGGGCTTCTCAGAAGCCCTCCGTCCCTCTAAGAAGCTTTCTGCGTCTCCGGACAAGGCTTCGAGAGCTGCTCAGAAGGTCGGGCGTCGAGTAATTCAGGTGCGGTACGTCAATGGGGTGAAGAGTCCACGCTCTGAGTCCTCAAAGGGCCCGGAAGAGGCCCCATGGGCCTCACGAGGGGCACGAAAAGCGCACGTTTCATCGCCCCCCCCCCCCACCTTCTCTGACGCTCGAGAAGGCTGGAGGCCTTCGGAGCCTTCTGGGAAGGCCCGCCCCCTCCGGCCTCCTCCCGCCCCGGGGGCGCGGCCGCCGCTCCGCGGTCCTGCCGCGGAGCGCAAGGTGCGTCGGAAGGACGACAAGATCGACGCCCTCAACATGGAGAGGAAGAAGCTGTGGCAGATGCGCAAGGAGCCCTCCGCAGCCCTGTGCTCCAGATGAGGACAGAGGGTGCCCACATCGCTGCCTTGCCTTCGCTCTGCCCGCTGTTCGGGCCTCCTGGGGCGCCCTCGTCGCCACCGCTGGGTTCGCCTCGAAGCCCTGTTCGGAGCGCACCCCAGGAGAAAGCAGCGGCACCGGTGCCTTTCCCCAGTGTTGCCTGCGCGCTTGCCCCCATGGGCAGGAGCGAGGTGCCCTCTCACGCCGAGGGGAGCGCTCCAGGGCAGCGAGGGGGGTTCAGGGGCAACGTCAGGGGGAGGGAATGGCTTCCCCCTCCCACCCACCCATCAGGGGCAACGCGTTAAGCGCCTGCGACGGTTTTCGAAGGTTGTCGGAGTGTCGGAGGAGGATTTTGCGGCCCGACCCCCTCCCTGCTTTTCCCCTTCCGAGGCGGGGATTTATCCATAACCACCGCCTGGAGGATCGATCTTCGCGGACCTCCACGGGCACACAGGCAGCAGACAGAGGCCCGGTCAAACCTTAAAAAAGGTTGGCCCGTAAACGGGCGAGGCTACAGCGCACTGGGCCACGCGTGCACGTGCGCATGGGAGGGCAAGCGTTGTGCCTCCGAGAAGGGGAGGGGAGAGGAGGAGGAGGGATATGGAGATATTCTGGCAGCAGATATGCTATGCACATGTTCTGGCCCCATCGCCTCCCCCCTGGGCGCGCCGCCGAAAAAGGGGGAGGGATGCGCAGGGGGCCGCTGCAGGCGCGCTCCGCTCACAGGGGGCGGGGGGGGGGGGCGTCGCAGGCAAGGGGGGCCGCGTGCGGCCGACCCCCCGTCCCCGGGCCCCGGTCCCCGCGCTCCGGTTCCTATATAGGTGCCCAGGTGTCCGGCCCCTGGCGCCCAGTCCCTGGCTCAGGCGATTGCATGGGTCAGGGGGGCGCGGATTGGCGACGGGTCCCGTTTCCATGGGGAATCGCGGATTTCCCCCGCCGAGCGAGGCGGCAAGTGCCGCATTTTGTGGAGAACACCGCCCCTGATCCATGGATTTGGCGACCACGCGCCAAGTCCATGGATCGCTAATCCATGTTTGCGCGCCCCCGACCTAGCTCTCCGGTTCCCAGCTGCCCGCCCGGTCCCCAGTGCCCGGTCCCTGGCACCCGGTCCTTGGCGCCCTGTCCCCGGTTGGGTGTTGCGTAATTGGGGGGTCATAAATGGGGGGATGGCGAGGGTGGTCCGAAAAGGTACCCACACGATACCTAAACGAGCCCCCTGGTGCTCTGGATGGGCCCGAAAGGCCACGACAGGGGACCATTTCTGACCCCCCATTCATAAGCCCCCCATTACGCCACGCCCAGTTTTCTCCAGAGCCAGAATCCCGAACCCTGAAACCCCAGAACCCCGAGACCCCAGGACCCTGGGGTGCGTGTCTGTTGAACGCGTGGGTTTCCGTGGGCTCCCGTCGGCAAACCCTCCCCCCCAGAGCCGGAATCCCGAACCCCAGAGCCGGGATGCGTGTCCCTTAAGGCGTGTGTTCCCGCGGGTTCCCCTCGGCAGACCCCGCCCCTTGCCAGAGCTAAGTTTGAAAACTCACACGTCGGATCGGCGGATTTGCATCAGTATTAGAGACCGAGAGGAAGAGAGAGAGAGAGAGTGATATATATATATATATATATATAGAGATATATATATATAGAGAGAGCGAGAGAGAGAGAGAGAGACAGCGAGAGACAGAGAGAGAGAGATGTATATTCGAAACACAGACAAAGAGACAGAGCGAGAGAGAAAGAGGGACACTGACGTATATACCTATACATAGAGAGAGAGATCAAAAAAAAAGGAGAGAGAGAGAGAGAGCGAACGAGAGAGGGAGATAGATAATGACATCGAGAGAGGGCGAGAGACAAAGGCAGGACAGAGAAAGAGAGAGAGAGAGAGAGAGAAACAGCGACAGAAACAGAGAGAGAGAGAGGAAACAAGACAGATGGCGAGAGAGAGAGAGAGAGAAAGATAATGAGTGAGAGAGAGAGAGAGAAACCCACGACCACGCAGCGGCGAGAGCAACTGCGCATTAGCGCTGGACCGTCCTCTTCCTGCTCGCGCTGCTCCCGCTGCTGCAGCACCCCCTCCCTATCCCATGTTCCTCCCTCAGCATCGTCCTTCCCTCCTCCATCCATCTCCTCCCTCGTCTCTCCTTCCATCCCTCCTCCGTCTCCCTCTCCTCCTCCCTCCTCCCCCGACCGACGGGACAAATCACCAACACAAGCGTTTACCACGAACACCAGCGTCCACGACTGCACCCAAAGGAATTACCATCCGACCCACAAGCACTGAGCGACCACATCCAAAACGTTATTTTCGAGGCCGTTGCTGCCAGCACTGCCAGGGAGCCACTTGGCGACCGCCCGCCAGACAGAGGAGATGAGCGAGTGCACTCCCTACTGGAGCAGCGTCAGCAGACACCAAACAACGACCATCACACTCGAAAGCAGTTGAGCAAACTTATACAGCAGGAGATCCGTGCGCAGAAGCGGAGGAAACGACGACCGCATATAAGTTACGTGCTTGACCAGTTCAGAGACTTGAAGAGCAGCACGCGCATCAAAACACGCAGAAAGCGGACTCATCACGCACATGACAGACCAAGACGGCGCCAAACGCACGACAAGACAAGACATTGCTGACGTTTTCGCAGAATTTTACGAGCACCTTTACCATTCAACGGCAGGGTCGACGCAGCAAGAACGGCCCGACGACGACCTCCCACCTTTCACAAAAGCAGAGGTAGACAAGGCGATCAAGGGGCTCCGCCTTGGCAAAGCTCCCGGCACCAAGGGCCTCAGAGCAGAGATGCTGAAAGAAGGCACGGGAGAACTCAAAGAAGCATTGCTCCACCTCTACAACACGATCCTGCAGTCCAACGCTCCGCCACCGGCCAGCTGGAAGAGCACTGTTGTCACGGTAATTCCAAAAAATGGGGATCTCACGCTTCCTCAAAACTACCGCCCTATATGCACGATACCGCTGCTTTACAAGCTTTTCAGCAGGCTGCTTTACAACCGACTCCAACCGGCACGCGACTCTCGACAAACAGCTGACCAAGCAGGCTTCAGACCAGGACACTCGACCACCGACCACCTCCTCACATGTCACATTCTTCGAGAGCGAGCGCACGAATGGACCCATAACCTGTGGGTTGCAACGCTCGACTTTTAAAAAAGCTTTTGACACGGTCGAACACGAGAGCATATGGGCAGCGCTCAAGGCGCAAGGTGTCCAGCCAGGATACATCTCTCTACTCCAGCAGTTGTACGAGGGACAGGAAGCCACAGTCAAAACGGATGTAACCATCCGGCCCTTCAGCCTTTTGCGGGGCACGAAACAAGGGGACCTGCTCAGCTCCCTCCTCTTTAATTGGAGGGTGAAAGAGGGGGTCTGCAAAAGGGGGTCTTCAATGGGGGCTGAATGGCCCATGTATGCTCAATGTATCGCTCATGTATGTGATCGGGTACGATTGGCATCCAATGCTGGCGGTCATTGATGGCCAGTCATTCGTGCCCGCGCGTTGCCCGCGCGGGCACACGCGCCGTCCATCCATTATCCTTCATGCGTGCGGGCGTTCTTGCACATTGCGTGTGGGTCGGCGAAGTGGAGTGCAGGTGTGTCTTGATTGTACGGTTGATGATCGCGTGTGTTCCCAAAAGATGACTTCTCGGCCCCCAAGACAGATTTGGAATGGGCCCCGCGATTCTTCCAAAATGTGAATTCACATTTTCCTTTTTTCCCAAAATGTGCATTCACATTTTCCTTTTTCCCAAAGTGTGAGTTCACATTCTGGCCCCTTCATACAGAATCTTACACAAAATTCCAAAAATTGAATTCACATTTTCCTTTTTCCAAAATGTGAATTCACATTTTCCTTTTTCCCAAAGTGTGAATTCACATTTTGCTTTTCCCCACAATGTGAATTCATATTTTGCCCTGGCCTTCAAGATCCCCAAAACTGAGGCGCAGCGTTCCGCATGTCAGATTGGCTGGGCAGCTTTCGACACTCACCTGACCGCTTTCGTGTGTTCCAGCCTTTTCTTTTTGCGCCCTTAGCGCACGTTGCTTTCGTCGCCTTTCCCGAGCCCCCCGCCCCCTTGCTTCCTTCCTTTCCCCTCGAGTCTCGCGCGCGGGCGCAGGCGGGGGGCTTCAATTAGTTCCCCCGCCGAGCACGGCAATCGAGGATGCATCGCCCATTCATGGCCTTAAAAAACATCATTGCCGGGACCCTGCGCCCGACCCCCACTTTCACCCTCCAATTTAATGCTCTTCTACAACACATTCTAGAACCGCTGATCACCGAATGGCAAAAGAAGGGCAAGGGCGTTCAGCTGGGGCGGCCGCCGCCACCACACTCACCGACCTTCGCTTCGCCGACGACGTGCTCTTAACCAGCCAGGCTCTCCCACGCCTCACATCGATGCTCGAAGATATTGTGCGCGCGGCGCAACCGCACGGAATCGAACTGCACCTTTCCAAGACCAAGATACTGAGCAACCAAACGAGACGGACCGGCAGGGCGAGCTCGCGCACGGCACGCGTTGAGGGCATTGACATCGACATGTTGCTACACGAGGGTAGCATCAAACACCCCAGCCAACTCATCAGCTTCCGCGACGCGATGGATACATATCCACCACCGCACGAGAGCCGCATGGGCATCATTCACTTCACACAAACAGGAGCTGACCGGCAATCGCTACCCGCTAGCGCACAGGCTTCGGCTTTTCAACAGCACAGTAACACCGACGGCGCCTTACGGAGCAGAGACCTGGACGCTTACGGAACTTCTCCGGCACCATCTGCGACGAACGCAGCGACACATGCTCCGCATGATCATCAGAACGACACGGCGACGCACTACTCGCAGCACAATCCCTCACAATAGCCAAAGCGGCACGGACGACGGCACGACCAACGAAGCACCTGGCGACGACCCCAACGCAACCGACAGCAGCGACGACGCAGACAGCCACGCAGCACAGCAGACCCACACGGCGAGAGCAACGACAATGACGACGACAACGAGTACACGCTAGAGCCCTGGGTCGAGTATATACAGCGAGCAACACGGAGTGCAGAGCAGCTCATGCAGCACCACCAAGTTGCAAATTGGGAGACGGCTCGCAGACAGAATTCGTGGCGTATGGCGTCGAGGGTTGCTAACCATGACCCCACCAGGTGGACGTGGCGCGCACTTCGCTGGCAACCAGGAGAGAACCCACGCCAACGTGGACAACGACAGCAAGGCGGCCAGCGAAAACGTTGGGAAGACGACTTCGTCAAGTTCCTCCAGCAAAAAGCCTGACCAGCATCCAACGCCCACACCGACTACAAAAAGGCCAACCCAACACTTCACCTGGATTCGCACGGCCCAAGACACCACCACCTGGCCGATTCTCGAACGGCAATACGCACACACCACGTAACGACAATACGCCGACATCCACATCCAGGACTTCCCTCCTCCCCTCCTCCGTCGCAGATTGTTGTATTGTCCCGCTTTCCATATGCATGATCGCGCGTAGTCCATACGTACAGGTTTGAAGAGGCTACGGCCTCCTCCACGCGGTCTCGAGCAGGCCCGGACAGGTGTCCGCAGTGGTGGTTCGTTCGTTCGGTCGTTCGCTCCTCCTCCCCCATCCAGAGATCGCCGGATCACCGTCACAGAAAAAGTAACAAAACAACGGGGTGTTGACAGATGTCCTCCTATAGGAGGTCCAGAAGGCGTTTGCTGTCAAAGTGAATATTTCTCCCTCCTCCTCTTCGCTCCCTCCCTCCTCCTGGTCGCTCCGTCCTGCCTCCCTCCACCCTCCCTCCCTCCCTTTTCTCCTCCCTCCTCTTCCCCCCCTCCTTCTCTTCCCTCCTCCCTCCGTAGCTATTCTGGCTCAAGCCATTTGCCCCCAAGGCGTCGGCCCGAGGCGTTCGGTTTCTGCGCTTCGCGGCGCAGCACGACCACCGCGATGGCAGCAGTGGCGCGCCGTCGCTTCTCGCGCCAATTCTGTTGACGACGGCGTCAAGGTGCTAATCACCCTGTCCGTCAACCAAACCCCGCTTCGGCAGCGCAGACGGTCAAGGCCATTTACAACATTCGGAGGCTGATAGACCTCCTTCCATGACACGTCGATTAGCGAATTAACCGTTTTCGGCTCGCGAGAGGGCGTCGCGGCCGTCATTTTTGCGGGTCCAGGTCCGTCGGTTTCGGTCCTAGGCCGTTCTCACTAGAGGGGGGTTTACTAAAGGGAGGCTTGTCCACCGCCGAGACGTGAGGGTCCTGCACACCCGCCCCCAACCCCTGGCAGCGATGGTATCCGAGGCATTGGAGGGCAAGGCGGCGAATGGCCACGTCGCGGATCGGGGCCACGAGCATTTGCAGGGCGAAGTGGAGGTGGTGCTCTTCAGCATGGACCCGCGTGCTCCTGGCCCTCTTGGCCCTGGTGCGGGCCCCGGCTTGGGTCCAAGCGGCGGCCCTGGAGGACTTGAGGCCCCGCGCGCTGTCGTGTCGGCGCTTTGGGTCGTCGTTGCTTCCCCCATCGGCCTCCGTTTTCCTCTTCTGCTCCCTCGTTCCTTCGTCGCCTTCCGCACACCAACAGAGAGCTGGAAACCGACTCGTCCGGGGGGAGCTCCCTCCTCCCTCCCTCCTTCTCTCACTTGACGTGGGCCCCTGGAGTTCTCGACCACATCTTCGAGGCCGCTCTCCGCATCACGATGATCCTGGGGCCAGAGGCATCGAGAGGCCCAAGTGTCGAGAGCATGTGCCGTTGTTGTCCTCTTTTGTCCGACAGCGGGGCGTTTCCTGGTTCCCTCCGTCCGCCTTCTGCTTATCGAGGATTCGGATGGGCGCCCCTCCATCTTTGCTCCCTCCTCGTCACCCCTCCTATAGGCGATGCAGAAGAGTGCCCCCTGGCGCTTGGCCAGGGCTCCCTACTGCATTAGTCCATGTGGGCCTCCCCTCCAGGACACCCGAAGGGGTCACGAGGGGTTGCAACTGTGAGGTTGCATTTGGAAGGCGCCTGAGTGGCACGTTCATGTGCCTCAGGTATGGTTTCTATGCACAGAAAGGGGTGAATCATGTGTTGAACCGTTGTTTGGAGGAGGGAAAGAGCCCAGCGGCAAAGTCCAAGGAGACAGCGCGGATTGCCGAGAAACAGATCAAATCAGGAGTTGTGCCCATGGCAGCAAGCGTAATAACAAAACAGGGGACCCCTCCCTGCGTCTCCGGCCTCCCTCCCTCTTCCTCCGTCCTCTTTCCTCCCCCTCCACCTACGACCTCCACTTCCTCTGCTCGCGCCATCTTCTTGCCCCCCGCTCCCTGCCGATGCTCCTCAGTCGCACCGCCTTCTCCTTCCTCCTCCTCGCTCTCCCTTCCTCCGCATCCTCCGAGGAGGAGGTGACGAACACGTACAAAGCCCGCGAAAGCGTGAGCTCGGCCGGCCCCAGAACAATCAGCAAGATGTCACTTTTGTCGGGGGGGATTCGCCAGGAAGAGGGTCGAGGTTCTGGGATCGACGACAGAGGTCGGGGATGTGTGCTTGGCACGTTTGGGGCCGCCGGAGACCTCCAGGGGGGCCCCGAGATCTCTGGAGGCACCCCCGGGGACCTCTGTCACCAGGAGACCTCAGGAAGAGGAGGAGGGGAATGATATCCTTACTCCGTATCGTTGTAATGTAGGTGTGGTGCCTTTCTACCCTCCCCTGCAATGGTGCATCTTTTTCCGTTCGGGCCGATTCGTTGTCAATTCTGGCTGGCCCGATCCGATTCGATTCCGATATTCCGACGATCCGATGCGGCCCGATGCTTGCACGGCGTTGCTGCGCATATTGGCGCAGTCGATCCGATTCTCATTCGATTCCGTGCCGATGCATTCCGATCCGATGCGCATTTTCGCTCCGCTCCGATTTGCCATTCCGATGTTGATTGGTCTTGTTATCATTGCAGTATGAGTATGAGCATCGTGCCCCTCCCCCCTCCCCCCCCCGAGAAAGACTGGGCACTGACGTGTGTCCAGCCTTGGGCGCTTGCCGCACGCGCCGGGCTCGCGGAGAGGCGCTTGCGTCAGGCGATGGCGTCAGGCCTCAGGAGGAGGAGGGGACAGAAACAGAAGGAGGATGATCCAGGGGGAGAGCAGAGTTAATTTCGACTCCTCCGACTCGATTCGCTTCGAGGTCGATCGATGCCGATTCCGATTCGGCTCGACTTCGGATTCCGATTTGGATTTCCGTTCACCAACGGAGACCTCACCAGAATGCCTCTTTCCACCGATTCGACTTCTCCCGACTTGGCTGCTGACTTCCGCGGATCCGTTTCATGTCGATCGCCGATCCGACTTATCCATTCGATCGTGGGCCATCCTGGAAGAGGGATTAAGAGGAGGGGGAAGAGGAGGAGGGGGAGGAGGAGGAGGAGGAGGAGTGGGAGGAGGAGGAGGAGGAGGAACACGACAGAGAGGGGGAGTCGGAGGCGGAAAGAGAGGCGCACGCTCCACAGGCAGCTGTCTCTCTCTCTCTCTCTCTCTCGCTGCGATCGCGCCCTGCGGCTCCACCATGGCACCCGGGGAGGGTTGGGCGGGTGGCGAGCGATGAGGCTGCCGATGGCAGCAGAAACTTACACGTCGGACGTTGTAGGTATTATCGGACTCCCAGATCCCAATCAATTTCAAGTGATTTCCTACTTCAATAATCGATCTGCTTCTGCCGTGCTTTGTTATTCTCTGGGAGGGCGCCTGAGCCCAACCCACTTTTACCCGCCTTCGTGCCTCATGTTTTTGCCGACTTCTTCCAACCGGTTGTGAAGGAGTCGGCGTCTTGGTCGCAGCATTGCATTGGTTGGCGCTGGAGTGTCGCACGTTTCTGGGTGGAAGCGGGTGTGTCGCACCGCATTGTGTTCGGGCTGGGCCATGCAGTGCAATTGGGCACTCTCACGCCAGTGCAGCGGCGCACGTGAGAGAGAGCACACAGCCTGGAATTCAAATCTTGTGTGTCTGTGATTCAATACGTTTACGACTTCAGCGTCTGAGCAGGGTAATGCCATGCGTTTCAAAGTGTTCATCCAGCTGCCCGCGGCAAGTCCCGCCACCGTGCCAGCCCAGCGCCCTGGGCAGCGTGGACACCTAACGCAACGGAACGTGCGACACCTGACGTGACGTAACTGTCGGGGGGCGCACAGCAGGCCGTAAGGTATGACACCTCGTGTCCCGAGGCTCGGGAGAGCCGTGACGTGTGACACATTGCTCCGCGTCATGTCGGGGGTTCTCGTCTCGTCTTCGTCGCCTTCTTCCCGTTCTTCCGTCCTTCCATCCCCCCTTCCTCCTTTTGCTTCTCCTCCTCCCGTGGCCTCCTGGGGCCTGACGGCATCCTGGGGCATCTTGGGCCCTTATTGGAGGCTGTTTGGGGGTCTCTTGGGAAACTCTTGGTGCGTCTTGGGGGCGCCTCGGGGCGTCTTGGGAGCTCCAAGAGCTGTCTTAGCACGCTATCGGGCCGTCTGGCGCCTTCGGGATCTCTGGGCCATATCCGGGGTCTTTTGGGCCGTGCTGGAGTCGTTGGGACAGTTTTGGAGGCCTCTTGCCGTTTTTGCGCACTCTTGGGCTGCCTCGGGGCCCTCTTGGAAGCCTCTTGGGCCGTCTTGGGGCCATCTTGGATACCACTTGGACCGTCGTGAGCTGACGCAAGCCCGAAAAGGTAAGACCACCAAACTCTCTGAACACCTTTACGTGCAATGTATCATTTGGACCTTTTCAGACCTTTCTGGCGGTCCTCTTGGGGGCCTCTGAGGCTGTCTTTTGGGGCTACTTGGGCCGCCTTGAGACAATACAGTCAACCCACACAGTAAGGATGGCCAACCTTTCCAACGGCACCCTTGCATCATTGCCTCCTCGGTCCATCCTTGGCCACTTTCGTTGGCCACACCCCGCTCGAACAGCTTAGCTTCGATGTGGCCTTCCAAGGCCCTTGCATCCTCATCGTGCGTCCTTATTGTACAGGTTGACTGTGTTGGCCGTCACGGGGCCATTTTGCGCCGTCTTGGAGGCACCGTGCGACGTCTTGGCGGCCCTTGGTTGCCTGCCTCGATCGCCTCGTAAGCTCGGGGGCGCGGACCCATCGGCTTTTACGAGCGATCGTAGGCTCGGGAGCGCGGAGCCATCGCTGTTCTTTGCCACAGGGTGCGGCCTCGGGAGCGTTGCCCCGTCGCGTTTCGCGACGGAGCGTGGCTTCAGGAGCGCAAGATCAACTATGTTTGTACGAGGGAGCGTGGCGTTGGGAGCGTGGTTTCGCTATTTTGACCAGTGGTCGTGGCCTCCGGAGCGAAGACCCATTTGGTCCCAACCATCCTGTGGTGTTGGGTCCTCTTTTAGAAGAGACTTCGTCCCGTCCCTGCCTCTGCCCTCCACATGTCCTCCTCGTCATCATGATCATCATGACAAGTATCACCATCATCATCACCAGCAGCATCATCATCATCATCATCATCATCATTATCATCAGCATCAGCATCATCATCTCATCATCATTCTCATCACCATCATCATCATCACCATCATCATCATCATCGTCGTCCTCGTCATCACCATTATCATCATCACTATCATCATCATCAGCATTAGCACCAGCATCACAATCAGCATCATAATCAAAATCCGTATCCGCATCATCATCATCGCCATCATCATCAGTATCAGCACCAGCATCGTCATCACCGGCATCAACACCAAAAACCTCAACACCAGCATCAGCATCAGCATCCTCATCCTCATCATCATCATCATCATCATCATCATCATCATCATCATCATCATCGTCATCATCATCATCATCATCATCTGTGTCATCATCATTATAATCATCAGTATCAGCATCATCATCGTGACCATCACCAGCATCACCATCATCAGTATCATCAGCATCGTCATCAATACCTGCATCTTCATTATCATTTTCATCTCTAGATGTATCTGCATATACAACGTCATCAGCATACTCATCATCATCCTAACCCTCCTCTGTCAGAACCCCCACACGCTCGCAGACACTCCTCACGTCCCATCCTCGTCTTCATCGTTGGCCTAATCATCCGCATCACTGTTAGCACCAGTGGTATCAATCCCATGATCGTCATCACCATCATCATCACCATCATTCAATCATCCGCATCAGCATCATCATCACCAACACCATCACCATCATCATCACCATCATCATCAGCATCATCATCATGATTGTCATCATCAGCATCAACAACATCATCAGCATCAGCAGTATCATCATCATCATCATCACCATCATCATCATCATCAGCATCACCATCACCATCATCATCATCATCACTGTCATCATTGTCGTTATCGTTATATTTCGTTGTCGTTGTCGCTGCCGTCGTCGTCATCATATCCATCATCATTCCCAGGACCGTCATCATCATCATTATCGTCATCGGCGTTCATTGTATCTTTGCTCCCCCTCCTCTCCCGCAGTTCTGCTTCGACACCCTCTCACACGCTGCGTGGCCCCATGGGGAGCTCCACCGAAGGCCCCAGTGGTAGCGCCCGCATGCCACCGCCGCGCCCGTTTCGGTACTCCCCCAGTACACGTTTCGTGTGGCTCCATACGGAGCTCCGCCGAAGCCCCCACTGGCAGCGCCCGCATCGCACCGCCGCGCCCGTTTCGACACACCCTATTCCACCCTGGCATTGCTTGGGCGTGTGTATCTTTTCTCGGCGAGAGCCATCGAGGAGCATCCTGGATCGTCCTACGAAGAAATAATGCCGAATCGCGGAGAATGGACGTCCGAGCGATGGCGCGCCACACGTTCCGTGTGGCCCCACAGGGAGCCCGCCGAAGCCCGCCGGCGGCGGGGCCCGTCCTTCGCGAAAGTCTGATGCAGCTGGCTGGGCCATGTTGCAGCCATTGCTCGGATCTCTTGCACGAGGGAGTGTGGAGCGATGCGTGCGAGGGAGGGTTGTGGGAGGGGGGAACCCTAGAAGAGTGCAGAAACCCTACCAGGCGGCCCTTGGCATTCCCCCACGCCTCAGCTGCCTGTTTGTGGTTGTGGCGCGTGCCGTCCACGATGCGATTGTATTTGGGCTTGGCGTAGTCGCTCGCTGGAGCGTCAGTGCAAGGCTCGTTAAGCTGTCCGATTCGGACTCTTTCCAATGGAACAGTTCATGTAAGTTCTAAGTATGGATTCCGTCGGGGGTTGTTGGAACAGCATGTGCCTTTGTGTCCCCTTCCGCAATGGCACTCACGATCGGATGGTGCCCCTCACAATCGAAGCCCAAACGCGTTGGCTCCTTTCTTGTGTGTGGGGGAGAGGAGAAGCAGGAGACGGCGGACGCGGGGGGCGGTTCTCCTCCCTCTCGCTTCGCCTCTTCCGCATCCATCTTAATGTTTACCACGTGCGCCCCAGGTGAGGGCGGAGATCATGAAGCAGAGGATCCAGTCCAAATACAACTCGCGGGCTCTGGAGAAGAAGATGCGGGAGGGCCTCGCCCTTGCTCTGTAAATATGTTCGCCTCGTGTTGGTTCAGGTCCAAATCTGTAGCGAGTACCGTCTGTCTGTCTATTTGCTAATGCGCTTGCCTTCCGTGCCCATGGTTCTCTTCTCTATGTGGTTGGCTTGAATTTCTGCATGCTCAATCGTGCTTCCCATTTCCTCTTGATGCAAGAGCTTCCGCTCACTGTCTGGCGACATTTGAGCGCAGCGCAAGGGGTGGGAGCCGTGCGCCCTCCTCGCCAAAGTCTGTACGTGCGTATGTCGCTCTATGCCCGCACGCAGTCACCAAGCAGTGCTCGCACCAGGGGCTCCTATCTGCTTTGTGTGCAGCTGGCTGGGCCTTCCCCTCGGTTCGCCCGGCGGCCGCCCCGTCGCTGCCTAATGCGCCGGCCTGGTCTTCGGGGTCTTCTGGGTGGCCGCCCGTGGCCGCCTCGTGCGCTGGCCGGCGCCAGCGTTTCTGGATGCACACGTCGAGTGCACCACACGTCCTGCACAGCACTCGTTGTACGGCTGGATCGAGGCGTGAGATCGAGGTCGGTTCGGGGAGGGTGCCCCAGGGTCCTTCCTGTTGGTTGGATGTTCTTGTGTACCCTGGGAAGGGCTCCCTCGGAGGTTCTGTTTGTTTTGGCCGACGGAGGGTCGCATCTTCTTGCATGATGGTCTTCTGGCCTGCGTCTGACTGTATGGGCTTCCCCTTCAAGCTCAACAAGAAGGATTCGTTACACCCCCGTCCCCACGCTGGACTTAACCCGTCGTTCTCGGACATGGCAGATTACATATGATTCTGCCTCATCATTCCTTCTCTATGCGAGATGATACCATTCCAGGCCAATCGGGCATTGACCCCCCGGCATCCCTGTCACATTATTCCGTGCGCGCACACCCTGCTTTTCCCAAAATATATTTTGTACAAGGATCCCTTGCAAAACCATGCATGTCGAAATCATGCCAGAATCATCAGCTTTGCGAGCACATCAACATACAAGCATCAACATTATCAGTGTCCTTCATCGCCGATCTTGCAGATGTTCTGCCCTCGCGCACTTGTTGGAATTATATGCTGACCATTTTAGCAGTTTCGTCCAGAGCTCACATTCTTATTTTACCACAGGGTGCATCCGCGTTGATCCGCGTCCGAGCAAGCTGTGCGGTGCCAGCTGCGTGGTGCAATGAATGTGTGCCAATCGTGATTTGTGAACTCCACTGCTCGCGCAATCACCCCGCCCGACCATCCGCAGCTTGTTCGGCAAACCGATGCGGCGGCGATTGCGATTATTGATTGGCCCTGGCTGGCGCATCTCGGCGGCCGCGCTGTCGCGCGCAAACTCGCGCGCAGAGCGGCCACCTGGTTTGGCGCAGCCCATGCGCCCAGGATGCCGCTTACCGATGGCAGCACCCCAGCGCGTGTCAAAGCCCGCGCTGGAGCGCGGGCAGTTCAACGCGGGTCGGTGGCTCGTGCTGGCGGGGCATCATGGTAACGCCGACGAGGACGGCAACGATGATGCCAGTAGCGATTGTGTTACCTACCTAAGTTTTCCAACGTAGAACAAGTAGTAACCCCTAAGTGCAAGCATTGCTTGGCGAAAACACATGGTATTGCAGATGTTCTGCCCGCGCGCACTTCTTGACACCAGAGGATCACCATGGTTTTAGCAATCTCGTCCAAACCTGCATTATCATTTCATCACGGGGTTCATCCGCGTTAGTCTAGCATGCACCCAGTGCGCGAGTCTGGGCTACATGCTCGCGCCTCCACGCGCGCGTGTCTAATCCCTGCCAACACCACTGGGTTGCCAAGCATTGCAAGATAGAGCTCTTCAACCACATGCACAACAACGTGTTTTTTTCAAGGGAAGATCTGTCCGAATTCTTGAGTGTCTGCGCGCGCACTTCCTCATCATCCCCATCAGCGTTGTTGAATTACCGTTGTTAGCGTCATTGTCAATCGCCGCAATTGCCGCCATCATCACAACCACCTTCATCACCGACATAACAGCATCATAATCATCATCATCATCATCATCATCATCACCACCATCATCATAGCCATCAGCGTCATCATCATCATCAGCAGCAGCAGCAGTAGCATTCTCATCATCATCAGCATCACCATCGTCATCGTCGTCACCAGCCTCGGCGCCGTCAGTGTCCTTGCCGTCGCCGTCAACATCGTCACCACCGTCGCTATCATCAGAACCGCTGCCGCCGTCACCGACGTCATCGTGATGTCGCGCCAGCCCGAGTCACCGGCCCTCAGTGAAGAGCCCGCGCGTGGACGCGTTGGACAGTTCCCTTCGGTAAGTGCCACCACGAACGCATCAGTTCTGCCAAATCAGTTGGTCAATCTTCGCACGAGCGTGCGCGCGCCAGTTTGGCCGTAGAGACGCGCTGGCAAGTCCCAATCGGGAACGGCAATCGTGGCCGAATGGGTTTTGCCAAACACGTTGCGAATGGTTGGGTGGGATGTCTGCGCGAGCACTGAAATAGATGGCTTCAAGTTGTGCAGACATTACTTGCAATTCGAATGTTGCGCCACGTAGCCCACAGCTTTTACCGCGTAGCTCTCGCCCAAGAGGTTGCGCCGCGTACATTGGCACGACATTGATTGCACCCCGCAGATCGCAACACGTAGCGTGCACCCCATAGATTGCACAATCGGCACTGCACACCATCGACTGTCCAAGCGATGTTGGACCACGTTGATTGTAGCACCTTGGATCCACCACTTACATGACATCGCACGTATGTCATCAGATGGCCCAGCAAGTCGCATGCTTCAACTAGCATAGGACACCGACTCTGCAATAAATCGTTGCTCGGGGTCCACAGTGGCAAACACATATATCTCTACCCGTGCATGTACACGTGGACATGAACAAAACGGACCTGAGTGAAGAGAAGGAGGAGGATACATGTGGATATCAAAATGAGGACGATCTTGAATGAGCATGAGGAGCGCGAGGACGAGCGAGGAGGAGGAGAAGCGCATGCAGAGAAGGACGAGGGCGGAGGCGGCGTAGAGGAGCAGGCAGACTGGAAGAGGGGCGCACAAGGACGAATTCAAGAGAGCGGGGGTGACAAACCGGCATTGGTACCGCTACTCCGCAGACCTCTCCAGGGGCGCGTTCTGACAAGTATTTCGAGGCGAATCCGGCCGCGGCGACGAGGGAAGGGCCGCGGAATCGGTCCTTGCTCCCTTCCTCAGAGGAGGGAGGGAGGGAGGGAGGAGGGCGAGTGAGGAGGGCGAGGGAGGCGCAGGAAGACAGCGGAGGAGGACCAGAGGGGACGAGCGCCGCCCTTGCGTCCAGCTGCTGTGCCAGGAGCTCGCCCTCACCAAGTCCCGGCACGCGGCCTCGGCGCCCAGTCTCCGCGGCTCGGGAGCCGCGGGGAGCTCCCCCGCCTCGGGGATGGCTGAAGGTGCCCCTGGCCCAGGTCTTGGCATCGCCCGGACGTATACAGTTTCTCTCTGGCAGGACCATCGAGGGAAGTTTTGGGTCGTCGGGAAAAATTGTGCACTGCGTGGAGCTCCCCATATGTGCACCTATGCGCATGGACCTGTCCGCCGTGTCCAGGCGCAAGATTTTTTGAATAAAAGCGGGCTTGAGTTGAGACGGTTTGGTCATGAACTTAACTGCGAATAAATTGGAGGGTGAATGAGTCTCAGTAGTACGAGCGCGTCTCTGCGCATGAGCCTTGGGCCTCCTGGGGCCTCCCGAAACCTCCTGGGGCTTCCTGGGGCCTCAAGAAGCCTCTTGGGGTCTCCTGGGGCCTCTTGGGGCTTCGAGTGGCCTCCTGAGGCCTCCTGGAGCCTCGCGTGGCCTCCTGGGGCCTCCTTGAGCCTCCTGGAGCCTCCTGGGACCTCCTACGGAGGAATCGTGCCCCAGGAGAGGCCCAATCTATAGGAAACGACGTACATCAATCATTGCGGATCGGAGCCGCAGGAGAAGGGCAATCTATAGGTAGAACACCAAGGACTCGTGCCCCAGGGGAGGCCCAATATATAGGAACATACGTAAAACATGTAGGATTGTAGACGCAGGAGAAGGACAATCTAAAGAAACATACGTATTAAATCAAGGATTCGTGCTCCAGGTGAGGCCCAATCTATAGGAACATACGTAAAAAACATGGGATTGGAGCCACTCATGTTGCCTTCTGAGGCCTCCTGCTCCTGGGGCCTCTCGGGACCTGTTGCCTTCTGGGGGGCCTCCTGGAGCTTCCTGGGGCTTCCTGGAGCCTCTTGGGACATCTTGTGGCCTCTTGAGTCTTCTTGCGGCCTCCTGATGCCTCCTGGGACCTCATGTGGCCTCCTGGGGCCTCCTGGAGCCTGCTGGAGCCTCCTGTGGCATCCTGGGGAGAATCTGTGCCCACGAGTCTGGCCACAAAACAGGCGCACCGATCCAGACATCCTCAAAATCTGGCCCCCTTGGGGGGCGAAACTGAGCGCCTCGCTCGAGACGTCCTCCAAATCTGCTCCGAAAACGAAGGACGTTCGTGACCAAAACAGACAAACCGCCTGCGACATCCCCGCAATCTGGGCGCGAACGGAGGCCGTGAGATACCCCTGGCGGCCCTTCCTTAGGAGGCGCATCGCACGAGAAATCTTTAAAATCTGCTCCGAAAACGAAGGATGCTCGCGACCAGAAAAGGCAAACCGCTCGAGACATCCCCGCCATTTGGGCGCGAACGGAGGCCGTGCGATACCCCCTGGCGCCCCCCCTTAGGAGTGCAACAACCAGCAAGCCGCTCGAGACATCCTCATCATCTGCTCATCGTCATCATCATCATCAGCATCAGCATCAGCATCAGCAGCATCATCATCACCACCATCATCATCATACTCATACTCATACTCATACTCATACTCATACTCATACTCATACTCATCATCATCAGGCTCATCCATCATTCATACTCACAGCATGCTCTCACCATACTATGGGCATCATCATGGCACTCATCATCATCATCATCGTCTAGTGCAGAGAGGGAGGAGGGAGGGGAGGGATGATGATGGGGGGTCTGGCGCGGTCAGAGAATAACAATAACCCCATCCTTTGGATATGGTAGACAAAAAACACGCTCGACGCCGAACAACGCACGGGTAATGGACGTCCGAGCGATTGCGAGAAGGTGCCTCCGAGCTTTTCTCTCAATTCTGGAACCCCTGGGACCGTGGGCGCGTGTTCTGGAGGCCGTGGGTGCTCACAGGCGATTTGTCTCCCCCAACCCCTGAGACCTGCCCGAAACGTTTTTCCTGCTCGGGAAACAGGGAAAACCTTAGGATACGCCCCAAGGGGGCAATTCGGATTCACCCCTATCGGGGATGAACGCCCCCCCTCGTTCATCCCAAGGTTGGGCCCCAAATTTTTGGTGCATTCGACAACCTCCCAAAGCATGGCTTTTTGGTCAGCTTGGAGCCCCTGGGGCCCTCTGGAACTCGTGATGGGTGCTCTGAAGACCATGGGTGCCTCCTTGGCAATCCTGGGGGGCACCTTGGGCTGGGGGCACTTCTAGCCACACCCGACCCCTTCTCTCGAGGCTAGGCCGCTAGGCCTCCCAGATGGGGTCCGAGCAGATGAGGTCGGAGGATCGCGCCGCATCGCCGATGCAGCGGCGATGCGGTTCGATGTGGAGCCAGATTTTTTCAATGCTGGCGTTGCCGATGCATCGCCGATATCGCCGATGCATAGGCGATGTACCGCCGATGTATCGGCGGTGCGGCACAATCCTCCGACCCCATCCACTCCGACCCCGATCAGGAGGCCTCTGAAAGACATGCTCACAATTTCTCGGAGGTCCACGCGCAGATCGTGGATCGGCGCCTGGCCCCCTTGGCAGCGCCTCTGGCGCCGCCCCCTGCGAGCGCCGATTCGCGTGGGCGAGAAGCATATTCGTATCCGCGGCCTCGCGACCCTGGCCCCCTGGGGCGCGATCCAGGGGATACGGGGCGTTGTGTCGCGGATGTCCCGCGCGGAACGCATCCGTGCGACCGCGTATCCGCGGGATCGCGGCCCGGAGTCAAGACCGCGATGGCGCGGATACGCCGCTCGCGAGATTCAGGAAATTCTCTTGTGTAAATCGGATCCTGACGGTCCAGCGCCGATCCACGAAATGCAATCTTTTCTCGCCGGTCCAGCGCATCCCCATCTCTGAGGAGCTCCGAGAAATCATGTTTTCAGTTGCCCGACCCCAGCGCACTCACAGGGGGTCGCCCCCGCTTCGCGCCTCCTCCCCCCGCCCTTGCCTCCAGGCCTTATGGAGGGGGTCGGAGCAGCTGGTGTCGGAGGACTGCGCCGCATCGCCGATACATCGGCGATGCGACTCGGTGTGGGGCCCGGTTCTCTCCTCGCCGACGTCGCCAATGCGTCGCCTACGTCGCCAGAGTATCTGTGATGATTCGATGATGCGGGGCGGTCCCCCCGCCCCCATCTGGTGTGACCCCACGAGCGAGGCTTCGACTTCCTCCCGTCAATTCCTGCCCCCTCCTCCTTCGCTCCCTCATCTTTCCTCCTCCCTCCTTCTTACCCCTTGTTTGCCTCCCGACGCGAAGATAGTCGCGAGCTGGCCACTCCTGCGCGAGTTCCTTGAGGCTAGTGCCTCAGCCGTAGCTGCGGTGTTTGGTTTCGTTGGCCACTGTCCCATGCCAGAACCCAGCCCCCGAGAAGAACAACCTGTTTACCTCCCCGCCCCCCACCCCCCAGTACCCCCCCCGTCGCGTCGTGACAAGATCACGACGGGAGTCTCTTGGGCAACATTCAGCGTCCGGGGGGCCTTTGTTGCCGAGCCCCAGGACCGTTAATTGGCGGCGCCCACAGCGGGATGACACGAGGGGGGCGGCCTTCTACGAAGGCCATGGCCAGGGGGCTTCCAAGAAGGCACGGGAGCATCTTAGCAGCCCTCCCGCTTACTAAGACACTTTCTTTAGAGTCTCTGGGGCCTTCTACGAAGGCCTCTGCCTTCCAAGATCAGAGGAGGGCAAGTTGAGACAACGGTAGTTGGCCTTCGGGGGGGCCTCGCGTCGCCACGGTTGGACGAATCTCGGAACACCGGTGCGTTTGGATCCCAGGAGGGGTTTGCGGATCGAATCTGAGCTGCTGTTGTCTCAATTCGCCATGTTCCGAGAAGAAGCCCCTTATTCTTCTTCTTGACATCGCTTGGACGTGTGCATTTCCCAACCATCCTGTGGTGTTGGGTCCTCGTTTTGAAGAGAGAGCGCCCAGCGTTCTCCCGCCTCCCCTTCCCCCCCTTCCTCTCTCCTCCCTCCTTCCATCCCTGCCTCTGCCTCTCCTCTCCGCGTGCCGTCATGTCCATCACTATCGTAATCTTCATCGTGATCACCATCGCCATCATCAGCGTTATCAACATCGCCATCTTCAGCGTCGTGCCTCTGTTCTCCGCGTGTCCATTTCGGCACACCCCTCACACGTTTCGTGGCTCCATAGGGAGCTCCGCCGAAGGCCCCATTGGCAGCGCCCGCATGCAGTTCCACCCCTCATTTATGTGCACCCCTCACACGTTTCGTGGCCTCATAGGGAGCTCCACTTGAGGCCCCAGTGGCAGCGCCCGCATGCAGTTCCACCCTCCATTTTGGCACACCACTCACACGTTTCGTTGTCCTATGGGGAGCTCCACTTGAGGCCCCAGTGGCAGCGCCCGCATGCGGTTCCACCCGCCATTTCGGTGCACCTTCAAGCGTGTGGTGGCCCCATAGGGAGCTCCACCGAAGGCCCCAGTGGCAGCGCCCACATGCAGTTCCACCTTTAATACTCTTGCACAGGGTGTCTAGAGCTCCGACCACTTTATTTCGGCGTCGTCGTCGCTCCCCCTCAGCTGCCTTGTGCCCTTCATGTGTCGCTATATGTGTCGTTGTGTGCCTTGTGCCCTTCATGTGCCGCTATATGTGTCGCTATAGGTGTTTGTGTCGCTGTGTGTCGCTATGCGTCTCCATGTGTGCGTCGCTATGTGTCGCTGTGTGTCGCTATGCGTCGATATGTGTGTGTCGATACTTGTCTCTATATGTCGATATGTGTCGACATGTTTCGCTATGTATCGCTCCCCAGCACCCCAGCGCACCGCCCCCTCCGCCCCGACGACTTTATTTCGGCGTCGTCGTCGCTCCCCCCCCCTCTCCTTCTCCTCAGCAGCCCAGCGCGCCGCCCCCTCCGCCCCGACCACTTTATTTTGGCGTTGTGTCGACATGTGTCGCCATGTGTCGCTCCCCAGCACCCCAGCGCACCGCCCCCTCCGCCCCGACGACTTTATTTCGGCGTCGTCGTCGCCCCCCCCCTTCCTTTCCTCAGCAGCCCAGCGCGCCGCCCCCTCCGCCCCGACCAATTTTATTTCGGCGTCGTCGTCGCCCACCCCCCCCCTCCCCTCCCCAGCAGCCCAGCGCGCCGCCCCCTTCGCCCCGACTATTTATTTCGGCGTCGTCGTCGCCCCACCCCCCCTCCCCTTCTCCCCAGCAGCCCAGCCCAGCGCACCGCCCCCTCCGCCCCGACGACTTTATTTCGGCGTCGTCGTCGCCCCCCCCCTCTCCCTCTCCTCAGCAGCCCAGCGCGCTGCCCCCTCCGCCCCGACCACTTTATTTCGGCGTTGTGTCGACATGTGTCGCTATGTGTCGCTCCCCAGCACCGCACCGCCCCCTCCGCCCCGACGACTTTATTTCGGCGTCGTCGTCGCCCCCCCCCCCCCCCTCTCCCTCTCCTCAGCAGCCCAGCGCGCTGCCCCCTCCGCCCCGACCACTTTATTTCGGCGTCGTCGTCGCCCCCCCCCGGTCCTTTTCCCCAGCAGCCCAGCGCACCGCCCCCTCCGCCCCGACCACTTTATTTCGGCGTCGTCGTCGCCCCCCCCCCTCCTCTTCTCGCGGCAGCCCAGCGCCGCCCCCTGCACCGCCCTCTCCGCCCCGACCACTTTATTTCGGCGTCGTCGTCGCCC
>CAUYUJ010011225.1:916827-1021827 GCA_963575745.1 Prorocentrum cordatum
CGCTTCGGCGTCGCACCGCCGCCTCCGCTCCGACCGCTTTCTTTCGGCGTTGTCGCCCCCCCCGCGCCGCTCCCCCCCGCCTCCACGGCGGCCCGGATGGCCTCCAAGAGAGCCCCAAGAAGGCCCAGGACGGCTCCAAGATGGCCCAAGAAGCCTCCAAGGGGAGGGGGGGAGGTTTTTGTGCTCCTCCGTGGGGCGCCGAGCATGCCAGCTGCGGGGGTGCACTACGCACCGAGCCCACTCCCTTGAGTGAGGAAAACAACATCTTCCGCCTTCTCCGCCCCGACCACTTTATTTCGGCGTCGTCGTCGCCCCCACCCCCTCTCCCTCTCCTCAGCAGCCCAGCGCGCTGCCCTCTCCGCCCCGACCACTTTATTTCGGCGTTGTGTCGACATGTGTCGCTATGTGTCGCTCCCCAGCACCCCAGCGCACCGCCCCCTCCGCCCCGACGACTTTATTTCTGCGTCGTCGTCGCCCCCCCCTTCTCCCTCTCCGCAGCAGCCCAGCGCGCCGCCCTCTCCGCCCCGACCACTTTATTTCGGCGTCGTCGTCGGCCCCCCACCTTCCACCCCACTCCCCCGCGCAGCCCAGCGCGCCGCCCCCTTCGCCCCGACCACTTTATTTCGGCGTCGTCGTCGCCCCCCCCCCCTCCCCTTCTGCCCAGCAGCCCGGGGTGTCTAGAGCTCCGACCACTTTATTTCGGCGTCGTCGTCGCTCCCCCGCAGCTGCCTTGTGCCCTTCATGTGTCGCTATATGTGTCGCTGTGTGCCTTGTGCCCTTCATGTGCCGCTATGTGTCGCTGTGTGTCGCTATGCGTCTCCATGTGTGCGTCGCTATGTGTCGCTGTGTCTCGCTATGCGTCGATATGTGTGTCTGTCGATATATGTCTCTATATGTCGATATGTGTCGACATGTGTCGCTATGTGTCGCTCCCCAGCACCCCAGCGCACCGCCCCCTCCGCCCCGACCACTTTATTTCGTGCGGCGTCGTCGCCCCCCCCCCCCCCTCCCCCTCTCCTCAGCAGCCCAGCGCACCGCCCCCTCCGCCCCGACCACTTTCTTTCGGCGTCGTCGTCGCCCCCCCCGGTCCTTTTCCCCAGCAGCCCAGCGCACCGCCCTCTCTGCCCCGACCACTTTATTTCGGCGTCGTCGTCGCCCTATTTCGGCGTTGTGTCGACATGTGTCGCTTTCCCCAGCAGACCAGCGCACCGCCCTCTCCGCCCCAACCGCTTTATTTCGGCGTCGTCGTCGCCCTATTTCGGCGTTGTGTCGACATGTGTCGCTACGTGTCGCTCCCCAGCACCCCAGCGCACCGCCCCTCGCCCCGACGACTTTATTTCGGCGTTCGTCGTCGGACCCCCCCGGTCATTTTCCCCAGCAGCCCAGCGCGCACCGCCCTCTCCCCCCTCTCCGCCCGACCACTTGATTTCGGCGTTCGGTCCGTCGCCCTATTTCGGCGTTGTGTCGATATGTGTCGCTTTCCCCAGCAGCCCAGCGCACCGCCGTCTCCGCCCCGATCACTTTATTTCGGCGTCGTCGTCGCCCTATTTCGGCGTTGTGTCGACATGTGTCGCTACGTGTCGCTCCCCAGCACCCCAGCGCACCGCCCCCTCCGCCCCGACGACTTTATTTCGGCGTCGTCGTCGCCCCCCCCCTCCTTTCCCCAGCAGCCCAGCGCACCGCCCCTCCGCCCCGACCCTGCGCCCCGACCGACTGTGTCGCTATTTCCGCCCCGACGACTTTATTTCGGCGTCGTCGTCGCCCCCCCCCTCTCCCTCTCCTCAGCAGCCCAGCGCGCTGCCCCCTCCGCCCCGACCACTTTATTTCGGCGTCGTCGTCGCCCCCCCCCCTGTCCTTTTCCCCAGCAGCCCAGCGCGCCGCCCTCTCCGCCCCGACCACTTTATTTCGGCGTCGTCGTCGCCCCCCCCCCCATCCCCCTCTCCCCAGCAGCCCAGCGCGCCGCCCCCTTCGCCCCGACCACTTTCTTCTCTTGCACAGCTGTGCTCTAGAGTTCGGACCTCTTTATTTTCGTTTGTTCGTCGTCGTCCCCGGCCCCTGGTCCGGTCCCGACCCTGGACCCAACCTCCCCACCCCGTCCTGGCCTCAGCCCCCCTCGCCCCGCTGGCCCTGGCCCTGGACCCGCCTCCCCCCCACCCGGCCCTGGCCCCAGTGCCCGTCGCCCTGGACCCTTTATTTTCGCTCGTCGTCGTCCCTGGTCCGGTCCTGGCCCTGGACCCAACCTCCCCCCTGGTCCTGGCCCCAGCTCCCCTCGCCCCGCTGGCCCAGAGCCTGGACCCAGCCTCCCCCCCGCCGGCCCTGTCCCCAGTCCCCCTCGCCCTGGACCCTTTATTTTCGTTTGTCGTTGTCCCTCTGGTCCTGGCCCTGGACCCAACCTCCCCACATGGCCCTGACCCCAGCCCCCGTCGCCCCGCTGACCCTGGCTCTGGACCCAGCCTCCCCCCCGGCCCTGGCCCCAGCCCACCTCGCCCTGGCAACCCTTTATTTTCGCTCGTCGTCGTCCCTGGCAGCTGGTCCGGTCCTGGCCCTGGACCCAATTCCCCCCCTTGCTGGACCCTTTGTTTTCGTTCGTCGTCTCTGGTCCGACTCTGGCCCTGGACCCAACCTCCCCACCTGGTCCTGGCCCCGTGGAGCCCCCCTCGCCCCGCTGGGTCCCTGGTCCGGTCCTGACCCTGGACCCAACCTCCCCCCCTGGTCCTGGCCCCCGCTCCCCTTGCCCCGCTGGCCCAGGGCCTGGACCCAGCCTCCCCCCCGCCGGCCCTGTCCCCAGTTCCCCTCGCCCTGGACCCTTTATTGTCGTTTGTCGTCGTCCCTCTGGTCCTGGCCCTGGACCCTGCCTCCTCCCCTGGCCCTGGCCCCCCGCCCCCCTTGCCCTGCTGGCCCTGGCCCTGGACCCAGCTTCCCCCCCCCGGCCCTGGCCCCAGTCCCCCTCGCCCTGGACCCTTTGTTATCTTGCGCAGCTGTGTTCTAGAGCTCGGACCTCTTTATTTTCGCTCGTCGTCGTCGTTCGTTCGTCGTTCGTCCTCCCCCCGGCGGCCACAAAAATAAACTCCTGGAGGAAGGAGGCGAAAGCCTCCTGTCTCTCGCGGCTCCTTAGTGCAAGAGCCAGGGCACGCGTGCCACTTGTGTCGGCACACCCCTCACACGTTTCGCGGCCCCATAGGCCATAGGAAGCTCCAAGGCAGGCCCCAGTGGCAGCGCCCGCATGCCCCATAAGGAACTCCACCCAAGGCCCCAGTGGCAGCGCCTGGCTGGTTCCACCCCCCATATCGGTGTTTCCTTCACACGTTTCGCGGCCCCATAGGAGCTCCACCTCAGGCCCCAGTGGCAGCGCCCGCATGCGGTTCCATCCTCAATTTTGCTGAACCCCTCAAACATTGCGTGGCACCATAGGGAGCTCCACATCAGGCCCGAGTGGCAGCCCCCGCATGCGGTTGCACCTTTCAGTTCGGTGTCTCACACGTTTCGTGGCCCCACAGGGAGCTTCACCTAAGGCCCCAGTGGCAGCGCCCGCATGCGGTTCCACCCCGATTTTGATGCACCCCTCACACGCTTCATGGCCCCACAGGGAGCTCCACCGAAGGCTCCAGTGGCAGCACCCGCATGTGGTTTCACTTTCAATGTTCTGTGAACCCCTCACACGTGTCGTGGCCCCATAGGGAGCTCCACCGAAGGCCCCAGTGGCAGCGCCCGCATGGTGGTCCCGCCACATTTCGGCGCACCTTTCAAGCACTTCGTGGCCCCATAAGAAGATCCACCGACCACAGTACTCACAAGGACGGTACCCACAACTGCATATGATTGGGCCCTTCGCCAGGCTAATTTTCCTTGGCGAGGGCCATCGAGTAGCATCCTGGATCATCTTGCCAGGAATATGCGCACGAGCCCGACAAATGCACGGGGAATCGACGTCCGAGCGATAGCAAGTCTTAGAGGGCGGCGCCGCCAAGAGTCGACGAACGCATTGACGACGGAAGGCCGGCCCCGGGGAAAGAGGTAGCAGACCACCGCCCTTACGACAACAACCGCAACAACAACACCTACCACAACAATAACAGCAACAACAGCAGCAGCAACACCAACATCATCAACAGCAGCAGCAGCAGCAACAACAGCATCACTCATTTTGATACTGTGCAATCCTATGTATCTGCTCGCGTGCCACTCCACACGTATATCCTAAACCCTCGGGACCCGCCCTCTTCGTCTTCGATCGTACCCCCTTGGGGATATCTTCTTACCTGCTACGCGAATTTAGCGCGGCCTCTGTAACAGGGGAAGAGGGGACAGATGGAAGGGGGATGGAGCAGAATGGGACACGAGAGAAATTGGCAGGGGGGGGGTTAGGAGCAGAAAACACGTGGCAGAAACAGACGGGCAGATCGGGCGGGTAGACCCTAACGGGCGGGTCGGGAAGGCGGGCCCAGGCGGCCAGGTCGAGCAGGCGGGTTGCTGAAGCGTGCGTCCTGCAAAAATCGCGAGGAAGTCTCGAGCGATTGCGCGGTTCCCGAAAAGTCGTGAGAAATCTACAACGAGAGCGTGAGTCTTGAGTGGCGAGAGCGCGGCGTCTGAATAAATCGCGAGGAAACCTTACGCCAGAGCGCAATTCCTGTATACACTGTGAGGAAATCCTGCGCGAAAGCGAGACTTGGGAATACGTTGTGAGGAAGTATCCAGCGGGAGCCGTTGTTGTTGCAACTCGAGGGCCAGGGGCCCCGTTTGAGCACGAAGGCCTTCTGTAATAAGAATTATGATGTGCGCCCCGAGGGGGGCATTTCAATTGAAAAACGATGTGCGCCGGCGGGGGGGGATCAACAATAGTTAGTCTTCAAGAGGGAGAGCTCCACACGGCAAAACACCAACCACCACAACAACAACAGCAACAGCAGCAACACCAACACCACCTTTCACAACAATCATTTAAGCACTGATCGTTCTTATCGTGCCATTCAACACTTCTATGCCACTCCCTTGAAACCGCCCTCTTTACCTTCGATCGTGCCCCGTTTGGGGTCTATCTTTCTCTTACCTGTAACGTGTATTTCGCGCAGCCCCTGAAACAGGGGAAGAGAGGACGGATGGAAGGAAGGGACAAGGGAAAGGAAGGAGGATGGAGTACCAGAAAGGGTAGCAGGAGAGGGGCTAGGAGCAGAACGCACGTGGCAGAACCAGACGGGCAGATCGGGCGGGTTGCTGAAGCGTGCGCCTTGCATGAATAACATGGACGTCTCGAGCGATAGCGCGATTCTTCAATAGATCGTGAGAGATCTACAGCGAGAGCGTGAGTTCTTAGTGACGAGGGCGCGGCGTCTGAATAAATTGTAAGGAAGTCCCACGCGAGAGCGCAGTTCCTGTGTACATTGTGAGGAAGTTCCGCGCTAGAGCGCGAATTGGGCATACGTTGTGAAGAAGTACCAGGCGGGAGCCGTTGTTGTTGTACCTTGGGGGCCAGGGGCCCAGTTTGGTGGTTTGGTGACCCCACACTGTCCCTTGTAAACAACTGGATGCGAGCCGCGCAAGGAGCACGTAAAGAACAACAGTACACCGGCTACCGGAAGAGACGACAGTAATGATTATTCTTTAGGAGTGAGAACTCAACCACAACAACAGCAACATTAACAGCGCTCCTGCTCGATGATTCCCACCAGGGTTTGACCTGAACGGTGTCTCGGCGATTTCGTTGGCCGTGTTCGATTCGATTTCGTTTTGCAGCGGAGGCGGATTGAGGACAAAACGAGGGAAACCGAAAAACAACCAAAATGACAAACATTACTTAGGTCTATCCCTGATTCCTACCTTTTTTACTCGGCAATGGGACCCTCTCGTCTCGGCATCGCCTCTGGAGGATTTCTGGAAGGGCCCCAGAGGGCCCGAAAGGATTTCGGCGAAGGCCTCCGAAGGCCCCGAAGAGGTGCATAACAGATCTCGTGAGCGCCCCAAAGGGCGGCCCAACAGAGCCCCAAGGCAGCCCAAGACACCGAACACACCCACACACGCACACACGCACACGCACACGTACACACACATGCACACACATGCACACGCACACACACACACACACACACACACACACACTTTGGCGTCGCGGCCCCGCGCGCGGCGACGGGGCGTAGAAACACACGCTCACACGCACACACGCACGCACGCACGCACGCACGCACGCACGCACGCACGCACACACACACACACACACACTTGCACTCGCACACGCACACGCAAACACCCACACGCACACGCACACGCACACACAAACACCCACACGCACACGCACACGCACACGCACACGCACACGCACACGCACACGCACACACGCGCACGCGCACGCGCACACGCACACGCACACGCACACGCAGCCCAGGAAGGCCCAAGAAACTCTCAAGAGGACCTCCTGCATTACACGACTTCTTAATATGCCCACGGGCAGCCCCAGACGGCCCCAGCAGCGCAGCCTCCAGGATAGCCCCTAAAGTTCCTAAGGACCCCCTCAGATTCCACTTCCGTTCGTGCTCCTCGCCCCCTTGAAAGCATCGAAAGGCGCGAGCTCGGTTCTCTGTAGTCTTCCCCGTCACCGCTCTCACACCTGCTTTGATTCTGTTGATGGGTTGTGCAATCTGAAATCTGAAGGTCGTGAAATGCCTCGGGAGAGGTGTTCGCTCGATTTCTTCGGGCGAACACTTGGCCCCTGATGCATGACATAAGCTCTCCATAAGGAGGTCTGTCATGACGGATGCACGTTGCATGTGTAAGCATTGGACATTATTGTGAAGTAGTTTAGTTCGGATGGTTGATGATCAATTGTTGTTGATAATACCACCCGTGCCCGTTGTGTTTTCACCTCAAGTGTCCCCCCCAAGGGTTCGCACCTGGTGTTTTGCCAGGGGAAGTTTTGATGCTGAAAATATGGAACCTGTCTAGAAGCCCCTGTCCGCCCGACCCGCCCGTCAAGGTCCGTTTTCCCTTCCCTTTCTGTTAAATCCTTTTCATCTTCAATCCTCCAACGCCTTGTCTTGGCCCAGCTGGGCCATTCCTACGGTGTCGATAGCTTGGGGCGTTTCCTCGAAAAGTATTCGACCGATCACTGTTTCAGAAATTACGTGCTTGGGGTCGGGAAGGGAGGCCAAGTTGTGGAGATTGTTTCGCCATCGCCAGGTTCGTGAGATTGGTAGGGACCGTTTTGATAGTGTTGTCGTGTCTTCTGCAGGCATCCGTTCGCATCGTGACAGAGTTTGATACGTTCCTGGTGCACGAGGATTCTTGGGGCGTGGTGTCCCACGAGAATTCGTCTCAGCTGCAATCCGCCTCCGCAAATCCCCGAAGGGTTCGATCCATATCTTCGGTTGCTGCACTGAGCAGATCTCCACGACGAGGGGGCTACACACGGGGGCTTTGACGGCGACGGCTCTTTCTAGATGTTCTATCGAAGCTACGTAGTGTGCTTGTGTGTTGAGAGAGGGGGCGCACACAAAAACTGGGGGTTCAGGTGTCAAGCTCGAGGTTGACGATAGCCTCGTGGAGTTACAACCTTTTCGCGTTCGGTGCGTCGGTCGAGGGAGCTATCGGCCGCATGTTAAAGTTCGAAGCCGTTCTGATGAAGACCCAGTCTCTCGACCTCAAGCCATGCTCGAAATGCGTGATCAAGGCGTCCCCACCTCACAGCCCTCCCAGGACCTCAAGGACTCAAACAGTTTCTCCTGGAAGCAGGTTCACGAGTTACGTGTCGTGGGACCTGTCTTGGAGGCTACGGGCTCGACCCAGGCTGATGTCGGAAAAGCGTTCGATGCCATCCTGAGTTGAGGGCTTGTTGGTCTAGCTCTAGGTTCCTTTGCAACCCCCTCATCATTCCCCCTGCCCGCCCGTCTATACTCGACCCCATTGCCTCTGCTAGTCGCCGCTCTCGGTCTGCGGCTTGGAGCCCTTCCAACTCTAGCATTCTGTCCCTGGACATCCTCCAGTTTAAGATCCTGGGTTTGGATGCTTAGGACCCGCAGGCGCCCCGACGAATCGCTTGCGCGGAGGTCTGCAAATCTCCCCCGCACTGCCATCTGAGACGTTTACTAGTGTTGCCAGAGGCTGAATAAACCTTGGGACCAGAACGGATGGACCACCGGTTGATCTCCAGAAGGATCCAGAGATGGATCCAGATAGATGTATTAAACGATTCGGCTGATAAGCTTCTCCCTGAATTCTGCTGGTCGTGAAAGGGCGGCATCTGTGTCTCTGGCGCTCTGCCAGGTTAGGTCTACGAAACCGTTTCGGGGAGCGTTACGTCATCTGCACCATCACCATCATCATTATCATCATCATCATCATCATCATCATCGTCATCATCATACTGATCATCATCATACTCATACTCGTTCTCATCCTCATAAGCATCATTCTCATCATCGTCATCGTCGTCATCATCATCAGTTTCATTGTCAGTATCATCATCATCATCTTCGCCATCACCGTCACCATCACCATCACCATCGTCATCACCATTGCCACCAACACCAAAATCATCATCGATGTCCTTCTTGCCCCCTCTCGTTCCCCCCCCCCGTTCACTCACTCTTTCTTTTTCCGTACATATATATAATACATGATTATGTTACTCCTTCCTCTTCCAGTTTAGGGGGGCGCCAATACACGTGGCAGGCGATGAAGATATACGATTTCTTCCCAGTCCACAGGGTATGCGATCGATTATGAAGACGGCGGGTATCGATGGTTCGTGGATACCCACATTGATTCACACGCGAGCAGCGAAGAGGGAGCAGTCTTAACCGGATCGAGCTCTCACTGCAGATGAACAGTTATTGTTGGTTTGCAGGCCAAGTGCCCATGATGTGTTTTCCCAACCATCTTGTGGTGTTGGGCCCTCCTTTTGAGACACAGCGCCCCGCGTTCCTCACTCCTTCCTCCTCCCTCTCCCCTCCTCCCATCCCTGCCTTTGCCCTCCGCATGTCGCTGTTTCGGTACACCCCGTTTCGTGAACGGGAGCTCCACCAAAGGCCCCAGTGGCAGCGCCCGCATGCAGTTCCACCCAGATCCCGGTGCACCCCTCACACGATTCGTGGCCTTATAGCGAGATCCACCCAAAGCCCCACTGACAGCGCCCCCTGAACGGTTCGGCCCCTGTTTCGGCACACCCCTCACACGTTTCGTGGCCACATGGAGAACTCCACCGAAGGCCCCAGTGGCAGCGCCTGCATGCAGTTCGACCCTCCATTCCGGAGTGCCTCTCATACGTTTCGTGGCTCCACAGGGAGCTCCACCGTAGGCCCTTTTGGCAGCGCCCGCATGCGGTTCTACCCTCTATTTCGGTGCACTTTTTCATACGTGCCCCACAGGGAGCTCCACCGAAGGCCCCTTTGGCAGCGCCCGCATGCACCCCCATTTCAGCACACGCGCATACGTTTCGCGGCTCCACAGGGAGTTCCACCGAAGGCCCCAGCGGCAGTGCCCGCATGCAGTTCCACTCTCCATTTCGGCGAATCCCTCACACGCTTCGTGGCCCCACAGGGAGCTCCCTCGACGGCCCCTTTGGCAGCGCCCGCATGCGGTTGCACCCTGTTTCGGCACACCCCTCATACGCTTCGTGGCCCCACAGGGAGCTTCACCGAAGGCCCCAGTGGCAGCGCCCGCATGCGCTTCCATCCTCATTCCGTTACACCTCTCACACGTTTCGTGGTCCCATTCTTTGCCACACATCGTTGTTATTTGTACGCGTTGATTTCGGGAGGCAGGAGGGGGATAGGGGAGAGAGGAGAGGCGGAGACGAGGAGGGATGAAGGACGACGGAGGAGGGGGATTGGAGGAGGAGGATGAGGAGGAGGAGGAGGAAGACGGACAAAAAGGGACGAGGGAAGCGTCAGAGGGGAGCAGGAGGCAAAAGGAGGAGGAGGACGAGGAGGAGGACGGATGCGTCAATTGGTCATCCGGGAGGGGGTGGTGGGGAGGGATGGAAGCGGCCGGAAGGATCGCTGGCCATGTCCGCTGGCGAGATCGACGATATGTCCGCCGCCTGAGGGCTGAGAGCTCTGCTGCGCTTGATCAGAGGGCTCCAGCCAGCGTGGTACTTGGCAACCCCGATGTTTCCTCCTCCTCCTCCTCCTCTGCTCAACCTCCTTTTCCCTTTCCTCTTTCTCCCTCCCCTCCTCTCTTCTTTTTCTTCTTCTTCTTCTTCGTCTTGCTCCGCGGCCTCCTCCACGAGTTCCCGTTTTCCTGCCCTACCTCTTCTTTTCCTCCTCTCGTCCTCCTCCTCCTCCTCCTCCTTTGCCTCCTCCTCCCTTGGTCTTTCTCCCAGAGTTGACGCTCCGCGTAATCCCGCCAGCCCATCCCGGGCGAGTTGCCTTCATCGGGGATGTGGAGGAGCATGCAGTTGAATACAGGCAGGGGGAAGCCGTCATAACACCCTAAGGGGGAGGATGGAGGAGGAATCGGAGGAGGCAAATAGGAGGAGGGGAAGGACGAGGAAAGGGAGGGATATGAGAATGAGCCAGGAGGGGAGACAGGACAAGGAAGAGGAGGACGCGGATGAGGAAGAAGAGGAGGAGGAGGGAAAACAACAAAGCCAGAGGCCTCTTGGAGGGAGAAGGATTGATAACATGTGTTGTTGCTGTTGTTGTTGGTGGTGGTTATGGTGTTGTTGTTGATGTTGTTGATGTTGTTGTTGTTGTTGCTCCTGCTACTGTTGCTCCTGTTGTTGCTGTTGTTGTTCTTGGTGATGTCGTTGAATCTTCGTTTCCAGAGAATAAGTATTGTTGATCTCCTGAACTGGTTCCGCGCGTTCTCGCCTCGACGCCGGCTACCTTCTCTTTGAAAACGAGGCTCCCGCGCGAGCGTTGGCTTGAGTGTAAATGTGGGCCCTTGGAGGCCCGGCTACAACGACAACGGCTCCCGCCCGATATTTCCTCACGGTTTACCTTGAGACACCCAGCCACGACGACAAGGGTTCTTGCTCGATACTTTCGCACGATTTACTCCGAGAGCCCCTGGCCAGGAAGGCCTCCGAACTCAGGGACGGCGCTCTCGCTCGAGACTTTCTCGTGATTCAGTCAAATTGGTGGAGGCCCAACTACGACGACAAGGGCTTTCGTTCGATATTTTCACAAGATGCATTCGCAAAGGCCCTTGCCAGAGAGTCCCCCGAACTCAAGTGTGGCGCTCTCGCTCGAGATTATCTCGTAGTCCAGGCAAGTTAGTGGAGGCCCAGACACGGCGACAAGGATTCCCGTTCGATATTTCTTCATATGTGTCCGAGAGGTCTTGGCCAGAAAGGCCCCCGAACTCAGGAGCGGCGCTCTCGCTCGAGAGTTCCTCGCACTTCAGTCAGTGGCCGACATGGAAGAAATTCCCCCCGAAAGGGGGTGCAATCGAAGACGACGTGGGCGGGCATCGAGGGGCCAGTATGGGCGAGCAGTCTCAAAATGATGATTATTGTTGGTGTTGTTGCTGTTGCTGCTGCTGTTACCGTTGCTGCTGCTATTGATGATGTTGGTGTTGTTGTTGGTGGTGGTGTTGCTGTTGGTGTTGTTGCTGTGGTCGGTGGTGGTGTTGGTGTTAGTGTTGTTGTTGGTGGTGGTGTTGTTGTTGCTGTTGCTGCTGCTGTTGCCGTTGTTGTAGTTGTTGTTGTTGTTGTTGTTGTTGGTGTTGTTGTTATTGTTGTTGCTGTTGGTTGTGGTGGTGGTGGTGGTGGTAGTGGTGGTGGTGTTCCCGTCGTTTCCATCATTTTCGGGTGATTGAATAGTTGTTCCGATGTTTTTGAATGTTTTGGGTTACGCTTGAATTCCTGCCTCTCTTCCTCCCTCGCTTCCCCCTCTTCCCTCCCCCCTTCGCCTCCTCCCCCCGGTTTCCCCTCGTCTTGGTCCTTGTCTCCTCATTCGGTGTTTCCTCCTCATCCTCATCGTCCTTATCGTCGCCAGCGTTGAAGTCCTCATCCTGCTGTTCCCTCTCCTCCTGCTTCGCCCGTCCTCCTCCCTTCCTTCTGCCCCGCAGTGGTCTCTGCTCCTGTTTTTTGGCGTGTTCACCGCATGCTTCTCGATCCCTTCGTGCACTGACCTCCAATTTCAGCCTGCACTGTGGCTGCACTGCAAACCTGCGAGCGCGTGTCACCCCCGGCTGTGAAAAGCTCGAGTGTGCTCTCCTGCCGATCGCCATCACTGATTCTGAGACCCCTTGCGGTCTGCACTCCTGATCGCCGAGAACGAGTACGATGACGAGGAGCAGCAGCAGCAGAAGCTGCAGCAGGATGGTCACAAGCAGCAGCGGGGAGATGAGCAGCAGGAGAATGAGGAGCTGCAGGAGCCGCTTCGACGCAGAGCGGAACGCAGGATTTATAGGCTCCGTTGGTTGGAGGGGGATTGAAGGAGGGAAACATGAATTGTAGCACGAGCTCAAGTTTCCAACAGGAAGAAATACCGCTACCGCGACCCTTCGCTCGTTGCAACGGCCAGACTCGCATCGAAGGTCTGGTCGGAACGCACCCCTGGAGAGGTCGGGGAGCGGCGGTATCGGTACGTGTGTGTCCCCCCAGCTTCCTAGTCGAGCGTGCGATAGCGATGAGCTCAGCCGGCGGAAGTTGAGCGCACCAGGCAGGCCAGGTACAGCTGGGGCAGGCTTGTGACGTTGCAGAGCTCCAGCGGGGGCTATTCGCCTGGAGTTGCGCGTGTGTATGTGTGTGTGGTGTTTGTGTGTGTGTGTGCGTGTGGTGCGCAGGGGGGGAGAGGATGCTCGATCGCAATTTGCAGTTCCATCTGCTGCCCGCGCTTGAGGACCCTCTGTGCCGCCGACTCGAAAAGTGTGTGGTGCGCAGCGGGCTGGACACTGAGGAACACACAGTTTATCCCGCCAGAACGCGATAGATACGGTCACGATGTTTATATATGAATGTCTTGGGCAAGCGTATCGTGTGGACACCGAGCAAGCCGAGCAGGGGTGTATGACAAAGATAATCTGCAGTAGTATCAGGGGCAGCAAGCAGACGCACATCAACAACACGGAGAGGAGGAGGACGAGGAGGAGGAGGAGAAGACCAGGGAACAGTCGCGAACATGGCGGAACGAAAGAACGTTCGGCCGCCGTGTATTAGGAGCATGCCCCGATTTTGTGGGGACAGGCCCGAGCGAATGAACCCTTTCGGTAGCCCTCATGGGGGTCATGTTGCAGCCATCCAGGGTCGTTTTGAGAGCCTCTTGGGTCGTCTCGCTGCAGTTTGGGGCTGTCTCGGGGCGCCGTTTGGCCGTCGTAGCGAGTTTGCGCGACACCGGCGTTCAGCAGGTAAGGCGCGAAACGAACACCCTTGAGATCCGACCGACGTTGCTCCGACATTACAAACCGAAGTGTAGCATTGCGAATCAACGCGGCCCGAATCCTCGAAGACGACCACGACGACGAGGACGATGAGGGCAACGACAAGGACGAGGAGAAGGAGGAGGAGGACAACGAAGACGAGGACGGAGACCTCAAACTCGCCTCTGGGAGCCCTCTTGGTACTCTTTGAGGGGATTTTGGGGTTTTCTGGGGGCTCTTCTGCGGGGTCTTGGGGCCCTCTTGGGGCCCTCTTGGGGCTCTCTTGGGGGCTTCTTGGGAGCCCTGGAGGGCCTTTTGGGGCTATCGTGGAAGGCGTCGTTGAAAAGAAAGGGTGTCATAACGTTTGGTACCCTCCCTGCAAGATCGCCTCTTGGGGCGCTCTTGGGCCGCTTTGGCGGATTTGGGCCACTTGGGGGGTCCTGAGGAGGCTCCGAGAGCACTTGGAACCGTCTTGCGGCCATCGTCGGGCCTCTTGGAGATATGTCGGAAGCTATCTTGAACCATCGTCGGCTATCTTGAGCCATCTTGAAAGCCATCTTGGAGCATCGGAGGCCTTCTCGGAGCCATCTTGGGCGCCCTAACTCGTCGCGACCCCCAGGCAACTTCAGAGGGGGAGGTACACCTCTAGGAAGGGAAGAGGTGTTTGAAAGAGGAAAGACATAATAACTCGTGAGACCATTTCAGCCCAAAGAGTTGGTGGGGTTCGGCAAGGCAATATTTTGCAAATCTGCCAAACACCTAATGGAAACGTGTGATCTTGACACTTGGAAGCCCTCTGTGGCTTCCTCCCGGGGCTGTTTTGGGCCTTCTTGGTTGCCTGCCTCTATGAGCCCACTTGACCTCTTCAGGTCGGCTTCGGGTCATCTTTGGCCGTATTATATCGGCGTTCCTAACGTTTTGACAATTCCAGCAGACGTGGGCCCCCTCCTCTCCTTAGAATCCGACAACACGGGGTCCAGCGGCGGCGGAGTAGGTTTCGCCCCCCCACACACACACACCCATGTTTTTTTCTGTTAATATGTAATCATTCCAATGTACAGGCTTACTCCGCACGTTTTCCCACGCGGAGAAACTTGGACCGCCGTCGGGAGTGAATTCACCCCGCTTGTGCTTGCTTCAGAAATAATGTACCTCAAGTCCTCCGAAACTCATTCCGCGTCGCTTCATCGCGACAGCGAGCGGTTTCTGAGCTCAGGGACACGCTGCCTCGATCCTTGTGGCAGGCTGGTCACAAACACCAGCAACAGGGCAGCATGGCCCTCCAGGACATTGCTGACGCGCTATCGAGTTCTCCTGGGCCAGATGAGTCCGCTGGCGCCGCTGGCCGGACCCCCCCCCTCCACATCGGTCGATCTGGACGCCCAGGGGTTGGCCTGTGGGGAGCGGCAGCCATCTCACACGCTGAGGGCCCCGAGGAGTCGACGAACTTTCAAACGGGAGCACTCGTTGTGAACCAAAACCTGGAGTCTCTCCTCTGCAAGCTTTGCTTCTGGAATTCATGTCTTATGTGCGCCAGACTCCGTCACGCGTCTAGAGCCTCTAGCTGCAAGGAGCAATATCAATATCAACACCTCCTTGGTTGCTTAATCATTCCGCGATGTTTGGTCATCAGCCCATGCCGAGTCTAGTTGCGAGTAATGACTCCGACACCCCAGGCACAGGCAGAAAGAAAGGGATTGGTTTTGCATGCCTCGGACGGGGCTGGGGCGAGGATGGATCCGTTTCAGAGCGTTCTGGAATGCTCCCAGAGCGTTCCGGCTCTGAGAAGGCCGCGGCGCCGGAGACATTTTCCAGAGCCACGGGATCTCACAGATTCTCGATTCATCCTCGCCCGAACTTGTCCTGGTCCTGGCTTCGTCGTGAGCTCCTCTGTCCACATATCTCGAGTCGGGGATCGACTACAGAATTGATTTGCTCAGAAATGATTTCCCCGCCGAACCATGAGAAAAATACGCAGAGTAGTTAGCAGATCTGCGGAGCACTCTCAGTGAGTGTTCGTAGCCTCGACGGGAAATCAATTGTAGGATAAATGGATTCTGTAGTCGATCCCCTACTCGAGCAGCCCGCGGCCCAGCCCGCGGCCCGGCCCGCGGCCCGGCACCCGGCGGTGAACCTGCGGCCCGCCGCCCCTCGGGCCCGCCCGCCAACCCGCCCCGCGAGCTGGCCCGCAGCTCACCCGCGAGGTCCGCCCGGCGACCCCGCCCGCGCTCCGCCGTGCGGCCCACGCGCGCCGTGGTCCGCGCCCGCCGTGGCCCTCAGGGGGGAGGGGGGAAGGGGCGAGGAGAAGGGGGAGGGGGGGACGAGGGGGAGGGCGAGGAGAGGAGCACGAGGAGGGGGAGGCGGGCGAGCGACGGAGGGCGAGGAGTGCGGGGAGGGGAGGAGCGAGGAGGGGGGGGACGAGCCTTGCCGGCCGAGAGCTGTGCAGCATGAAAGACCCTTCGCGGGTACCGATGCCGCTACCCTTGCCCGCTGTCCTGGGAAGCCTTCGTCGCCACTTTGGATTCGCCTCGAGATCCAGGGAGTAGCGGTATCGGTGCCCTCTGAGTTTTCCCGGACCCACCCGAAAACGGCCCGCACATCCCTGAGAGATGAATGGCATCTGCGCGCCGGGCTGTTTTGCGTCGGTTCTCCGACCGCGGCGTGGTTCCGTGCCGCTGCGACCAAACAAATGGTTGCGTTGGCTCCGGAGAGCACCATGCTGCCTCAATCTCACGCTCGGGCCCTGTGGGGGTGTCGAACACGTATGTGCAGTCAATGCCCAGCAGATAAGCCCAGCGCGTGTCTACCATATCGGACCGCTGCGCGAGGCTGGTCAAGATCCCATAGTCCACCATTGCCACGTTTAGCTCATAAGCCTCCTCCCACTGCTTTTCCCGCCTTGCTGTCCTCCCCAAGCCCCATCGTATTCATCTCCTGTCTCCTCTCTCATCTGGCTCCATCCTCCTTCCTGGCTCTCTCCCTTTTGTTCTTTTTCCCGTTTCTCCCCTTTGTGCCTCCAGCCTCTTCCCTCCCCTCTCATTCCGCCTCTGCCTCGTCCCTCCCTCCCTCCTTCTCCTCTTGCTGCTGCTGCTCTTGCTCCTCCTCCTCCTCCTCCTCCTCCTTGTCTCCCCGCCCCTTCCTTGACCTCCACCCCCTCTCTCCCAGCTCCCCGTCCTCTTTCGCCCGCAACTCCCCCCACGTCATCCTTCCTCCTCCTCTCCCCCCTCGAAGCCAACCTCCAGATCTTTCCAGTGGGGAGGTCTGGGGGTCGGCTTCGACACCCAGACCTGCCTGGGGATCGGCTTCATGTCAGGACGCCACTGCATTGTGGGGAGTCCCCACAGTGGCGCCCCGACACGAAGCTCGAGGGGTATGCAGCCGCGGCGGCGGGGAGCCCCTCGGATCCCCAGGGGCCAGCGACGAAAGCCGCCCAGAGGCCGTGATTCTCGATCACCTCCTCCTCCTCCTCCTCCTCCTCGTCCTATTCCTCCTCGTCCTCCTCCTCCTCCTGCTCCTCCACCTCCTCTTCCTCATCCTTCTCTTCCTCCCCCCCTTTCTCCTCCTCCTCCTCCTCCTCCTCCTCCTCCTCCTCCTCCTCTTCATCCTCATCCTCATCCTCATCCTCATCCTCCTCATCCTCATCCTCCCTCGCGCTTCGGGGCCCGCCTTCGGGGCCAGTGGGGTACCCCCCTCCAGCTGAAGGCACCCTTTTAGGTATTGGATTCCGCGGGTGTGCGCTCACGCAGGTACTAGCATCAATGCCTTTTCGAGGGCATCCAGTCTTGTTATCCTCTGTCTGACCTGGTTTCGGCCACGCGACCCGGACAGCACATGACCCAGTTGTGTCTCCTCCTCCCATCTTGGTTCCTCCTCCTCCTCCTCCTCGACCCTCGCTCCTCCTGGGTTCCGTGGCTGTGTGGCCGCGGTGGTTTTGCACGTTCAGCGGAGGCTGCGCGAGCGGCCTGGTGCCCTGCAGCACGCGGCCTGGGCCACGCGAGTTGCCGCGGGGTGCTCGCCTTTCCCTTCCTCCTCCTCCTCCTCCTCCTCCTCCTCCTCCTCCTCCTCCGCCTCCGCCTTCTCCTCCTCCCAGGGACTCTGCCAGGGATCCTCCCCTCTTGTAATCTCAGCTGAGAGATCCCGGCCCGCGGGTGGCCGAAGCGTGCCCAGTGGGCGAGGAGGTTGTGCAGGTTGCCCCCTTGTTCCCGCCACGGCCTGCTGGCGTCTCGCTGTGCTCCACGGGGGGCCTCGGGTCAGGGGGGCGCAAGCACTACGGTGCCAAAGCCCTGCCAGGACCTCCATGTACAGGGTCTTGCTAGACATGAAGGGCACGCCACTACGAGCTGAATTCGGCACGGTGGCGGGTTTCGTTGCTGAAGGCGCACCTGTGCAGTGCCATGGTATGAAATGCAGTGCAGATGCTCAGTGACGTTGCTTTTGGGCGAAGGGGACGGCGCGGATTGGTGGTGCCATTCTTGCTTTTCGTCACTCCCCCCCTCCTCTATCGCTGTGCGATGGTGTGCACCCTGGAAGCCCCTTCCTTGCCTCCCCTCCTTCGCCCGCCGCAGCGGGCACCCCGAGCGCCGAGGATCGGCCCGCCGCCCCCCCCCCCCCAGGGGAGCACCCATCGGCAGAGCGATCCAGGCAGTGGTCAAGAGGCTCACCATCTCCACCTGGAAATCGAGGATCGAGGGGGAGGAGGAGGCGATGCCAGACACCGAGGAGGAGGAGGAGGAGGAGGAGGAGGTCTCGTACCAGGGGGTTTCCTAGCGTGCACGCTCTATCTGCATCATTCTGTCGGACTTGCGCCTGCCAACTGGGATCTTCTTTGCAGGCTAGGCGCGCTGCTGAAAATGGCCAACATGCCGTTCCTCATCTTCGGGGACTTTAATCTCGAGCCTGACGTGCTCCAGCATTCAGGCTGGGTTGATGCAATCGACGGTGCTGCCATCTACACGGATGCTGGAACATGTGCGCCAGCACACAGGACCATTGATTTTTTCGTTGTCTCCAAGGCGTTTGCGGCGAACGCCTCGGTCTCACTGCTGGCAGATGTGGCGATCACCCCGCATATTCCAGTAAAGTTGAAGCTACCCACCTTGGACACTGTACCCTCGGTGCGCATGGCTATGGTTCCCCGCAGGTTCCCCAGGGAGTTGCCCATTGGTTGCCGTGGAGAGCCCAACGTAGCCAGGTGGGAGGTGGCGTCGGAGATGATGAGCAATGCTAGCATATCTAAGTCGTGGCAAGTTTTTGTTTCGGCTGCTGAGCTTGAATGGTTAGAGGTGTTTCAGATTCCTTCTGAACTTTCGAAACCTTACCTTGGGCGTGGTGGTGATGTTCGTACTGGGTGGTGTCGACCGAGCCGGCCTGCTCCAGTTCCCTTTCCGCGTCTGAGCCCTCAAGCTGTGTGGTGGAGAGCCTTGGCACAGGTCCTTAAGACCCTCACGAGGCCCATCAGCTCTGCCCAGACCAAGCAGGTACTTTGCAGGATCCGACATCTTCAGAGTTCGCCTGATGTTCCTGATTCGAAGCTCGCGGTTTGTTTCCTGGAGGCCCTGGATCGGTTTCGCGTCTTCGACTACGTTGTTATGGACTATTTCGCCACCGTCGCCAGCGACACTGCCGAGCGCCTGCACAAGCAGGCGACCCAGCTGAAGATAGTCAACTGGGACCGATGGGTAAAAATGCACTCGGTAGGCGGGGCGGCTGCCCTCTTCAAGTATGTGCAGCTGCCTGACCCGTGGCAGCCGTCCACCCTCGACTCCTTCACCCTCCGACCCAACACCAGCATGGGGGAAATGGACGAACTTGAAAGGGAGTGGAGTAAGTGGTGGCAGGTGGGGGTCGCGCAGCCCCCCGTGCACTGGCCTGAGGATCTCGGAGAGCGCCCGTCTCCCCCCACGGTCCCAGAGCTCAAGAAAGTGTTGATGTCCTTCCCGCTAGGCACTGGTTGTGGATACGACCAGGTCCCGCCTAGGAGTTTTCTGCACTTGCCCGACATTGCGCTCGAGCTTTTGCGCGGCCTCATCGGGAAGATTGAGGAGCAGGCGGACTGGCCTCCCCTCACGAACAAGATTGTTTTTATACTCAAAAGACTGGGAGGAGTCCGACCCCTGGGGCTGTTACACGTTCTCTGTCGGGTGCAGTCCAGGTTGAGAAGGCCTTTGATAAGGCAGTGGCAAGTCAAGAACTATCGGAGTTTTTGGTGGGGCACCAAGGGGAAAAGCGCCGACATGTGTGTGTACATTCAGGCCGTGTGGGCGGAGTACTATCAGTCCAAGGGCCTGTCGTCTGCTACGTTGCTGCTCGATTTAAAGAAAGCGTTTGAACTGGTCAAGCATCATCATCTTGTCCAGGCCGCCGCTCGCACTGGATTTCCTTTGTGGCAACTGCGTTTACTTGTGCAAGTCTATCGGTCGCCCCGCCTGCTTGATCTCCAAGGGACTGTTAGTAATCACATCACGGCGGAAGCTACGATTATCCCTGGGTGTGGTTTTGCTACTGTTTTGCTGCAACTTGTGTTGCTGGGCCCCCTGGATGTTGTTCAGAAGGAGTTTCGGGCCATCTGTCTTTCCGTGGTTGTCGACGATTTTGCTTTGCAGAGATCGGGGGAACACGGCCGTGTCGTTGCTGATGTAGCTGGTGCTGGAGTGAAGCTTCAGCGCGAGCTTCAGCGCGTGGATCTACGGCTCGCTCTTGACAAGACGCGTGTTCTTGCTAGTGACTCTGATTTACGTGACCAGCTGTCCAGGAGGCTAGTATCGCTTAGGGCCCAGGGCGTGAACCATGAGCGCAACCTGGGGGTTGACTACAGTTCAGGACGGTTTCTCAGGAGGACCACCAGGACGGGCAGAATTAAGGTCGCCAAACCCAAGCTCAAGAGAATGAAACATCTCCAGGGAGGTATGGCCAGGCGAAAAACCATGGCCATCATGGCCAGGGCGGCTTTGGAGACTTCGGTTGCCTTTGGGACCTCTGTTCAGGGTACTGCCTCAAAGGAGCTGGACGTGTTGCGTTCCCAGGCCGCTGCGGCGCTCGACGCCAAGACCAGCGGCAAGAGCCGCACTCTCGCTCTCGCGCTCGCGCCGCAGGCCAACTACGACCCGATCTGGAGGGCTACTCTGGAGCCTATCAAAGCGTTTAGTTCTGTTCTTTGGGCGTCGCGTGTGCCAGGTCATGTCTTAGAGTATGGCCTTGAGGCTGCTAGATTGGCGTTGTCTGGGAAGGACCAAATGTGGCCGCAGGTTCGGGGCCCCTTGGGAGCCCTTTATGCTACGCTCACCAGAGTCGGGATCGTCGTCGTCGAGCCCCTGGTCTGGAAGCTGCCTGACGGTCTGGAGCTGAAACTCACGGACATTTGCCCCAGGGTCCTCCTGCACTGTTGTGCGCACGCGGTGCGCCACTGGGTCAACCTGCAGATCTCGGAGCACCTTCAGATGCCCGAATTTCGTGCTGGTTTCTGGGATGGGCCTCTGAAGTACCTCCTGAGCGCCAAGGGGAACCTCACTTGGCAGCAGCGTGGTTACCTCAGGAGTGCTATCATTGGAGCTCAGTGGCCCCAAGATCGGCAATTTCAACAAGGTTGGATTGACTCCCCGAGTTGCCTTGCATGCCTTGAGGCCCCTGGGTCCCTCGTGCATCGGCACGCTGTGTGTAAGAGCATGCTCGAGGCAATAGGAGAGCCACTCCCTGATGCAATCAGACTCATGCTCCCGCATGCGGACCAGAATGACCTGGTGCGCCTGATGCTGGAGCGTGTGCTTGTCCCGCTCCCCAAGGCCCCTCAGGCTCTGCTGCAGACGCCGTTGGAGCCTCGTGTGGAATGGCACGGGGATGCGCAACAGCTCACAGGGGATCTGTTTCTTGATGGGTCATTGTTTACTGATTACCCACATCGCGGGATTGCTGCATGGGCAGTCGTCGCGCTGGCCGCCGACAGTGACACGGCTGTCTGCACCATCACAGGTCTCCTGCCCTACCCGCTGCAGGACATTGACGGTGCTGAACTTTATGCCCTGCTCGCAGTGCTCAGGTTCGCGGTGCCACCTGTTGTCGTGCACACGGATTCTGATTTTGTTTGGAAAGGTTACAATATCCGCGGACCAGCTGACACCACGTCGGCGTCGGCGGCTTGGGCCTGTCTTTGGAAGCTTGTATGGCACAAAGTTGACGATTGGGGGGGTACCCCCCCTGAGGTCAAGAAAGTGAAAGCCCATGTGGCGGACACTTTGATAGCGGAAGGGAGGTATAAGCTTCGGGACAAACTTGGTAATGATGCCGCCGACGGTGCTGCGAACAGTCGTGCTCGTGTCCTGCGGCCCGATCCCCAGTTTCTGAAGCTTATGTTGATGCAGAAGAAGATGGTCAGTCTTACGGGGAAATGGGCCGCCAGGGCGGGTGAGGCCATTGCGTCCGTCGACTGTCTGCACCGTCAGCGCTCTGCACGTTCAGCCCCCTCCCTAATCATTGTCAAGCCAGAGCCGCCCACCTTAGAGCAAAGGATCCAGCAGGCTCAGGTTTCTCTGAAGGCCGCTGGGTCCAAGCATCATCGTGTGGCCTCGCTGTTCGTGGGCGAAACCCAGGTTTTTTGTTGCACTCACTGCGCTGCATGCACCACCCAGCGCGTGGTGTCCCTTGCGAGTGAGTGCCAGCCCCGTCATCTTTCGAAGGATCGTCGCCTTATCCTGGAACGATTGAGACGGGGCGAGTACTGCTTAGCCAAGAGCGTTCTGAGGTGTGCAGGTTATCGCCTGCTCCCAGAGCCCTAGTCCTTGTCTTTGGCTGCCCTACGGGGGGCGCGGTGCGAGTGGGGACTGCCCGGCGGTGCGCCGTTAGTGACCCTCGCACCGTTGCTCCCCGTGCCCCGCGCACGGCGCGGAGTGTGTCCGATGGGCGCGGCTAATGGCGGTTGCAAGGTGCGCCCCTAGCCGCGTTCGAGGTCCTGCTGAGGCACCATAGACTCTGTGGCGCCCCAGGCTGTGCCCAGGAGGAGGAGGAGCAGGGATGGAGGATCGAGGGTCGAGGAGGAGGAGGAGCGAGGAGCGAGGAGGCGGAAGTCGAGAATCGAGGATCGAGGTGTGTCCCCCCTTGGCACTGCCCGAGCGGATGGCCCCTGGCGCCTCGGGCGGTCGGCCGCACGGCGCTGGGCGGAGCGGCGGCGGCGGCGGTGTTTGCGCGCAGCTGTGGCCGGTGCCGGCGGAGGCGCTGCTGCGGGCGCTGCCTGCGCGGGACGTGGGGCGCCTCCAGGCGACGGGCCGCCTCGAGGGGCGTCGACGGCGACGACGCCGTCGACGACGACGACGAGGGCGACGACAACGGCGACGACCACGACGCTGCCGCCGCCGCCGACGACGACGACCATGACCACGGCGACGCCGACGACGACGACGACGGCGACGACGGCGACGGCCACGGAGACGGCGACGGTGACGACGATGGCCACGACGGCGACGCCGGCGACGACGGCAACGCCGGCGGCGCCGACCGTCGGCTGCGGCGGTCGGCGCCGGGGGGGCATTGGCAGGCCACGGGGCGCCTCGGGGGGTCGTCAAGGGTCCCAGCTTCGGGGTCTGCGGGGGGAACCTCCAGTTGGGCAGGGCTCCTGCAGCCACGCGCGGAGGGGGGCTCCTCGTCGTCGTCGTCGTCGTCGTCCTCCTCCTCCTCCTCCTCCTCCTCCTCCTCCTCCTGTTCGTCCTGCGTAAACATTTTGGCTCAATATGCAAGTTCCCTTGAGAAACCAAACGGATCCGCGGCCAGTCGCTGTCTCTCCGCCTTGTCCGCCCAGGGTGAGGAGCGCTGCACCAGCATGCAGCGCCAGCACCGCTCTCGTTCAGATTCCACTCGATGGGGAGCAACGGCCAGAAGTCTGGGCAGTACGTGGTTTGCAGCGGCTGCAAGGGCTGGATGCACACGGACAAGCTCAAGAGAGCGCAAAGGTGGTGCCGCTGCGGTGAGTGCCTGGGCACTGCGCACGGGAGACGCCAGGGCGAAAAGCAGGTGGCAATCGAGGGAACGTCGCGGCCGCCGTGGTGGGGGCCGACACCAGGGGAGGCGCGGCGCGGCCTGTGCAGTGAGGAGGCAGCCCTCGAGTTCCTGGCCAAGAACACCAGCTACGTCACCAAGCTCGCGCAGCTGGCCAAGCAAGAAAAGGAGGCAGCGGCGGAGACGATGGCCCCCGCCCCGCCCAAGTCCGCGTGGCAGCAAGTGCAGTCGGCGCAGGGTCAGCATGCGCACAAGCGCGACGTCCCCTACAAGGCCCAGTGGGAGTCGGACCAAGCGGAGGGGGTTTGCGCGGAAACGGAGTCGAAACGGGCGAAGGCCTTGGAGGCGCTGCTGGAGGCGGAGGAGGCGCTCGAGCTGGCCAAGCACCGCTACTACTCCGACCAGACGGCGGCACAGGCCCCTCCATGGAGAGGAGAGGAGGCGGGGCAGTATGTGCTCACCTTTGGTCGGTCCAAAGTGGCAGCGCAGTGCGTGCCTCCATCTCGCCCACTCCTCCTCCCTCCTCGAGTTCTGCGCCCCCCAACGCGCGCCCCCCCCCTGCGCCGGCGGTGGTGGGGGCGAGGGCCCCGAGAGCGAGTGCGCAGGAGGAGTTGCGACCTGGCGTGACTGAAGATGCGCTTGAGTCCGATCGGATGGGTTAGTGGGGCCTCTTTACACTGCGTGTCTGTCATGACCGATTCGCTACGGCTGACTTCCGACACCTCCGAAGGCCTTGCCCTGAAAGCGCGCTCAAGGGCCGAGAGAACCTGGCCGGGATCGCCAAGGGGCTCTACCCAAGACGGGAGGGGGTCCCGAGAGCGGTCCTCGAGGCGGTGCACCAGGAGGAGCAGGAGATTGTTCAGAATTTGCAAGACATGTTTGTGCTGCGGGGGGGGGAGGGTCCTTTCGCCCACGGTCCTGGGGAGGGGTCGGGCTCTGGGGAGCCTGCTTGCGCGGTCCTTCCGTTCCCAGGGAGCCCTGGTCCTGGGGGTGCCCCCAGTAGCAGCGTTTTTGACGGTGGGCCCCGTGCCGCCCTTCAGGATCTTGAGGAGGAGGCGGCCGAGTGGCTCCTCGGAGGATCGCCCCAGTAGTGTCGGAGTTGCCCCACCAGCGTCGGACGTTGGCGTCAACTCTCGCTCGGGGCTTCTCAGGGTGAATTCGCGGTGGATCCGCCCTATCAGAATCCTCTGTAGAATCCTCCTCCTCGCCCTCCTCCTTTTGCTCCTCCGCCCTCTTCTTCCTCTTCCTCCTCCTCCTTCTCCATTCGTTTTCCTTATAAGTAATTTCTCCCTGTCGCACCCCGAGGCCAGTTTTTGGGGCGGGCCGGGCGTTTCGCCTGAGACTTCCTCACCTCTTATGATTCTGAAACATGAGAATTGGCAAAAGTTTCACATGTGATGTGGCTCTCGCCTCAGCGCGGCGCACATTCGTGTTGAGCATTTGCAAGAACTTCACGGATTGAGGGCGGGTCGTTTTCAAAAGGTGACTCCTGGCTGTAGCGCTGTAAAAACTTGCAAGGGTTTCACGGATTGAGGGCGGGTCGTTTTCAAAATGTGGTTCGGCACACATTCGTGTTAAATAATTGCAAGCGTTTCACGGAGTGAGGGCGGCCTTTTTTCAAAATGTGGCTGTCGCTTTAGCGTGGCACACATTCGTTTTAAACATTGTTGCAAGAGTTTCACGGATTCCCATCATCAGCGTACCAGAAATGGTGTTGTGCGAGGATGCAGCAATTATGTTGATTCGCTGTGTTGAAGTCCCAGGAACGGAGTTCTGGCACGATTCAGGCTTGTCCAGACACGACAGTCAGGTTAATCCTTGGCGTTGAAGTCCCGAGGACAATGTCTTGACATGCGTCAGGGTCTTCACACGGTTGTCTTCCAAAGAGACCGTTCCGTCAATGGAAATGAACCGTTGTAGGGGCCTTTGAAGAGGGAGTTCGGAGGGAGGGTTTATTCCAACATCGTTGATGACGCTTGGGTTTGCACTGGTCCTCCTCCTCCTCCTCCTCCTCCTCCTCCTCCTCCTCCTCCTCCTCCAGAGGAAGGGGGAGAGTTGAGGGCAGGAGGGTGGGTGGAGAGGTGGGGGGTCAGAAGCACCGCTGCGCCTTATCTATAGCTGTAAGGCCGGCGCCTTTTGAGCAGCAGGCTCCTTCCAAAAAGCCCCCCCCCTTCCCTCCACCCGTGTGTGCGCGCCGCTAGCTCCTCGCCATGAAGCAAGCGGGTCCTGAGGGAAACGGTTTCCGAGGGAAGGGGCGGAAGCTGGTCGTGAGGGAAGCGGGTCCCGAAGGGAACGGGTCCTGTGGGGAGCGGGTCTCCCGAGCTTCGGGGGGAGTCTTGAGCTTCTTCGGGCAGGGCTGACAGGGCCCAATCCGATTCTATGTATCACTTTTGGCCAGTTCGGTGAAATTCGATGCCGATTTCTTGGTCCAATGCGGCCCGATGTTCGCATAGCGTTGTTGTGCATCCTGGTGCAGCCAATCCGACTCGGTTTCGACTCCGTGCCGACGCAACCCGATCCGATTCATATTCCGCTTCGATCGTTCCCGACTCGATGCTTCCCGAATCCGATTTCTGGCCATGAAGCGAACGGGTCCTAAGGTTTTCTCCCGTTTTCGGGCTCTCGTGGCCCTCCCTGGGCTCCGAGACTGTCAAGGAACGTGTCAGGATGAAGAGTTGGTCCCGGGGGAAGGTCTCGGGGTCCAGCAACCGTTTCCCTCGACACCCGCTTTCTTCGTGCCAAGGCCTCGGACTTGGGGGTCGAGGCTCTTTGGGCCTCAGACGGGGAAGAGACCGACACCGCTGCGCTTCCCTCGCCGCCATGACCGGGTTCGCTCGACCTTCTGGTGAGAACGCGCCCCAGGAAAGGTTCGGGGAGTCGCCGTGTCGGTATTGTTTGCCCCCCTCCCCCCCAGCCCGGGGGACGTCTCCCCCAGGAGAGGCCCGGGCGCTTGCGGACACGTGCCGGCCAGGGATATGGATCGACGACGCGCAAGAGTGACCCTTCGCCGGAGTGACTTTTGGCGCGGGCCCGCTGGGGTCCTCGGATCGACCAGCGCGATGCGGTGGCAGCGTCTTGCAAGCATGGGTTTGGCCCCCCCCCCGGAGCGGCTCCCCGTGGGCCGCGCACCAGAGGTCACTCTTGTCCAGGGTCAGTCTTGCGTGCTCAGTATCGTTTATCCGATCCCCATCCCCATCCCCATCCCTTTCGAGACCCCCACCAAATTGTCCCCCCAGTTGGGGAGGATACACCCCTCGAAACCCGAAGGGAACGACCTATATCCCCATCTAGGGAGGTAAATCGGCCAGTGGGGCCCAGGCCACGCCGCTGGGGATGGGGATCGGATAAACGAGACTCATGCAATTTGCGCGACACGAGGGCGCGAAGAGATTCGCCCTTCGCGCCTCGTGGCCTGCCCCGTTCTCCTCTTCGTTCCCCCCTTTTTTGGAGGCAAGAGGTCGCTCATTCTGGGCAGCCGAACCTTGCCGGTCGTCGAAAATAGCTATTTCTAGCTTCCCGGATCCCAATATATGTTAGGCGCATTCCTATTTCAATAGTGGAGTGTTTTTTTTTGTCCGTCGCCATTTTTTGGCTCAAATAACACATTTCCCGGGGTGGTGTCGGACCAATTCGGAGTTCAGCAGACGCAGCCCGCTTTTAGGCGTCTGCTTGTATCTCCATTCAGTGATCTCCCGTCGGAGCCATATTTCAGCCTCCGATACCAGTTCGGAACGTCTTTTCTTCAGCCACCGCGATGGGGAAATCGCGCCCTGCTGATCGTCAGACGCGCCGATTTGAGCATCGGACTCCTGCTCGCTTGACCTCTCCTTTCTCAGGTTCAGGCACACGTCGTTCTGCCAGCCGCAGCCCTGGCAGGACAGAGTCCCGCGACGACGCGTCGATCTCGCGCCAGCTCGAAAGCATCACGGGGTAGCTCGCCTCTGTGCACCAGATGATGATGCAGAGCACGAGGCATGCTCGACTTCCGCTCCTCAGTTCAAGGCAACTGAATCAATGCTCTCAAGTTTCTGCTGGTCGGTTTGCATTTGTTGGCCAATATGTTCGGCGCCAACATGATGGATTGCATAATCAGGTTAAGTCCGCCCTCAATTCGCAGGACGATCGGATCGAGCAGATGGGGTCACCGGGGCCAAGTTCTGCGATATCCACTCGCACCCGATGCCCGTTTCCTCGCCGCGCTCACAGCCGGGGCGCGCCGCTGGATATTCCACAGCTGAGAGGCAGCAACATGATGCCTGCAAACTCGTGCTCTTCGTTTTCCTTCGCCCGTTGCCTTTAGCTAATATCAAAACCACTGGTGTGGCATGCGAGTTGACCTTTGCCCCTTTGCAGGCTCAGGCGAGTATCGTTGTGAAGGCATTCGACCTCTCGACGAAAGTAGCGTTGCTGGATCATGAATCGGGAGTTCACCCAGGAGGAGATCACCGTAGCCAGGTTTGTGGAGTTGAGCAGGCTCGACGAGTTCAGGGCGAAGGAGGACATCGACCGGTCAGCAGTGGACGGCCCGTTACTTTCAGTTGTCTGTGTGGGTGAAGCCAGAGCGGAGGGGGCGAAGTCGAGGATTTGCGCGAGGCCTATCAACGTGCCGATGAAACCGAAGGATCTATTTTACACCCGGGCTCCTGGAGCGAAAACTCACGAGTTCTGTTGGCGCTGGCGTCTTTCAATAAGTGAAAGCGGAAGTCTTTTGATATATCCAGGGCTGTTCTACACATTCCAACTCGGGATGTGGTCTTCCTCGAGCCGCCAGCGGAGTACAGATAGTATTGCATCGAGAAATTTGGCGAGGATCCAGGCGATGTGTTTTGGAAATTAAAGTGCCCGATCTACGGGCTCACGAGGCCATGGTGAATTTCGATGCGCGCTACCGCGAGATCACCATCGAGCAGCTCAACACGAGGAGGTTGGTTTCAGAGCCAAGCGCTTGCGTCTGCGAAGATGCGAAGGTAGTTGTGACCAGACACGTAGACGATGGCATGGTCATTGGAGACGGCTCAGGTCCAGACGAGTTCTTAGAGGCGCTGGGCGAGCATTTCTTGCTTAGGATCACTCCAGAGATGACCAGAGGCAGCTCTCAAGTACACTTTGGGCGCATCATCAGGAAGCTCAGTCATGGCATGGGATTTCCTGTTCGGGTGGCGCCCAAAACGACTTACAATTTACTCGAGCACAGGGGAGTTCAGAATGCGAAGGCGGTGGCGACTCCAGGTTTGAAGTCAGCGGCGCAGCAGGACGGCGAGGAGTTGCTTACTGATGGCGAGGCAAGGAAGTTCAGGACAGGCACTGGGGAACTTCTGTTTGTGGCAGCAGAGAGGTGTAACTAGCAGTTTGCGACGAGGGAGACCAGCAGATGCACGAGGTCAACCTGCAGCTGGGGATGTTCGACGTCGTAAGAGGGCTGCTCGCTATCTCGGCGGTGCTGGGGAATTTGCCAATCCCATCGCGCCAGAGGCCGTGGGCAGCATCGCCATCGAGGTGAAGGTGGGTAGCGGCTGGGCAGGCGACGAGCTTGGAAGGGGGAGCACTTCGAGCGGGCGCGTTTATCTCAGCGACATGGCGGCTTCAGCCCACAGCAGAACGCAGGCGGGCCCAGCGACGCCGTCAACGGAGGCGGACGTCTACGCCGCTGGCCCAGGAGCATGCGAAGGCTTATTCGTGACGTCGTCATTGGAGGAGCTCCTTCCAGGCACTCAGGTCAGTCTACAGTTGGGGTCAGACAGTTCGACATCTGTTTCATCTCAGATCAGACTTGGTTCGGGCAAGCTTAAGCGCGTTCACTTGCGCAGCATGTTCGCGCAAGGCTTGCTTCGCGAAGGGCGTATGATGGTTCATAAGATACCGACGCGTCCAACAGCAGCGATTTGGGCACTAAGTATTTGGAGAAGGGGGGAGTTCGAGAAAAACGCCAATGGGCTGTCGGTCTGCGCGATTGCGATGGCGGGGGTGTACTTGAGGTTTCGGATGGGGTCTAGACTGCGAGAGTTGCTTCGTTCAGGGATGAAGGCGAGGTTCGACGGGGCCCTCTATTCTGTTTAGGCGGTTTGCTTTCCATGGTCAAGGGCGCGGATGCGGCTGGCGAGTTTTTCGCGGTTGAGACTGTGGGCGGACCATGGGGCATTTTTGTTTCGACACAGATAATGAGGATGATCACTCCCATGATGGGCGGTCTGTTTTTGTCTACATGGGTATACGCGTCGGGTACCGCATCGGGAAGGTTGGCGCCATCTCGAGTCTGAGGATGGATGATCCTGTTTCTGGAATGACATGCACTGTGGCAGCCCAGACCCCAAGACATGTGTTTCGCCAGGGGGTCACCCTAACTGTGCGAAGATATGCGCCAATCATCTTACGATCAGTAATGTTAGAAAGCGCCTGCGTAGGCTCGGCAGCAATCCGAGCGGACGCAAGGCAGAGTTAGTGGAGTGCTCGATGGCGCTGGAGCCTTGGAGGCGCTAGTGATGATTCCGCGATGCTTCCGAGACTTGATTTGTAGCGCGGTTTGCGCGCTCTTGTTGCAAAACGAACCGCGACGACGGAAATTATATTTGAGCAGAGATGGACGACGGTTCGACGCGTCTCCGAGGGTGTGCGCGTGTATGTGTCCCCTAATGGTCGTGTTCGGTACCGTGCGGGGTCCCGGCGGCGTTGTGCTGTGCCGCGCTAAAGGTGCGGTGTGAATGTCTGCGGAGGTCAAATGTACCTGCACCGCTTAACCCCTAAGACGGGGGTGGAGGATTGCTGCGCGTGCGAGAGTTAAGACCAGAGCTGAGGTGGACCGTAGCCATTTTGGCTCAAGCCCGATCTTGATAGAAAAGGAATGCTCGCCAGGGGCCCGATTCGCCCAGAATGCGTTTTTCCTTTCCCTTCCTCTCGACGGGGCGGGCGGAAACCCAGTCTCCCCAGGGCCCCCCCCCACGCGCGCGCCTTCACGTTTTGACTTGCTTCTTCAGACCGACGGGCAAGGATAGCAATGTCTGTCCCTGACCCCAATGCTCTATTAAATTTTCGTGACCTAGTGCGGGCCCCGATTGTCCTATAACCCTGAACATTATCGGGTGGATTTCTCGTGCATCTGCAGAGATATCTCATGTTCATGATGTCCTTGGCCCTTCTAACTCGGGTGCCTTCCCAAAGTGCTGGGGAAGGGTTATGTTGCTTATCGTCCTGGGGCAAGTCTTGAGCGGTGGAGGAAGATCAGGGGCAGCGTCAATTATGCGTGGATCGGCTCAGGGGGGGTTGCGTCCAGCCCCAAATCGCCATCGCCAACGCGGGCATGATAGCCCACACCTCCCAGGAATCACGCGGTTCCGCCGCCCGAAATCGATCTTGGCCGCCGAGAAATTAGCCAGGATCGGCCCCAGGGGGAAGGGGGGATTGAGACAATTTTGGAGCTTACGCATAGGAGGAGGAGCTAGGAGGAGGAGAAGGAGGAGGAGGAGGAGGAGGAGGAGGAGGAGGAGAAGGAGGAGGAGGAGGGGGAGGAGCAGGAGCAGGAGCAGGAGCAGGAGCAGGAGCAGGAGCAGGAGCAGGAGCAGGAGCAGGAGCAGGAGGAGGGGGGAGGAGGAGAAAGAGGACCAGTGTAAACCCAAGACTCAGCAACGACATACCAAGACAACCAGCCCTCCTTCCAAGTTCCCTCTTCATTGGCTCCTACACGGATTCGTTTTCACTGAGGGAAATGCCCCGTTGGAAGACAACCATGTGAACATCTTGAATAGTCCCAGAATGCCATCCCTGGGATTTCAACGCCGCGAATCCCCGTCAGTGCTGCGTCCTGACGATCCTGATCGTGCCAGAACGCCATTTCAACACAAACGCTGCGCCCTGACATGCCGACATCGTGCCGAAACACCTTTGCTGTCACGCGTACCACGAGGATCTTTGAAATCTTTCTACAAATTCATAAAACGACTGTGCCGGCGCTACGGCGCTACTGCGAGAGCCACATTTTGAACAAAAATGCCCTCCATTTGTCAAGTGATTGCAAACTTTTGTAAAAAAGTGTGCGCGGCGCCAAAGCGAGGGCAATATTTTGAGGGCCGCCCTCTGTCCGTGAAGTCCTGCCAATTCTTTAAGAAATTGTGCGCGGCGCTATGAGGAGAACCACATTTTGAAAGCGGGCCGCCCTCCATCCGTGAAGCTCTTGCAATTATTCCAAATCTCAGGCGAAACGCCTGGTCTGCTTTTTCGACCAGCCAGGTTTTTTTTATAAGGAGGGAGTTACTTATAAGGAAGGAATTATTTCGGGGTGCGACAGAGAGGAGTTACCTTTCAGGAAAAGGAGCGGATCTCAAATGCTTTCAGTCGAACAGTTGTGTGGTCCTTCATGGGAGCCTTTGAGGGCCCCAAATTTCCTTGCGGTTTGGGGGATGTCGTCCAGCTTTCGTCGGATTTGGTCGACATCCCGACGCAATCTTGACGAGATCTGGACGAACGAGTGAAGAGGGGTGGTCGACACTTGGACGAAGTCCGGTCGAGGTCATTTTCATGCTGGGGCCGCGCGGGTCCACGGGCTCCCGTGAAGGCTCACCGAGGGTCAGCCTGCCGGGAGGCGGACGATCGTCGACCACGCGCAGAGGGGGGTAGGGGAAGGGGGGAAGGCTTCTTAGGAGCACCCCCGCTTCTTGGAAGGCGCGAGCCCTGTCAGTGGATGCAAGTCCGGCGCATTCTTAGAAACAGCCTTCTTCTAACAGGCCTCCCCCCCCCCGTACACTGTGTGCGCGCCACCAGTGATGGGCCTGTTTCCCACCACCACCACCACCATATGTTGGAATGGGAGGGGGTCCTCCTCCTCCACCTCCTCCTCCTACTCCTCCTCTTCGTCCTCCTCGTCGTCCTCCTCCCTCCCCCTTCCAATTTATGGTGGTGGTGGTGGAAAAAAAACCCTTAAACAAAACCGAGCGGGCCTGCAGGTGGTGGACCGCCAGGCCCTCGCCGAGGTCGCCGGCCTGCGCAGCTCGGTGCTGCGGCAGCGCGGCACGTGCCCGTCGTGGTCGTGGCAGAGGCCCGGGGAGGAGAGGAAGACAAGGATTATGATGTTCCAACTTACTTTAGCGATGATCACAAGAAAGAATTTCGAGCACGAAAAAAGCACCGAAACTCGAGGGTTCGACACTGTTTCCACACTCTTTCGACACTCTTTCGACACTTCTCCGGGTGCTCGAAATTATTTCTGGGATGTGGCTTTTGAGTGCGATGGGAGCAACATAAGACAAGGACAGACCACAACGTTGTTTATCTTTGTTTGGGCCCTTGTTTTATGTTCGGCCCCTTTTTCGTTTTTGTTTCGTTTCGTTTTTGTTCGTCTTGGTCGGTGCCTGGAGAAAGACTGCGTAGAGCGTCGAACGCTCCTTTGGAACCAGGCTGGCCAGGAGCGGCACAGATCAGGAGTTTTGCCGAGCACGACGGCGATTTCGTGCGCCTTTCGCTCAGGCACCAGAGGTGGTGCTTGAGGTCCAATGCAGTCAGGCGGGTCTCCAGGCCGAGCATTGACTTGATCGAGCTGGCGTGAACAGAGGCTATTGGAAGTCCGCGCTGATTCCTTGGATCGGCGCTGGGCCCCCCTTCCTGGAGCGCGGAGCGCACCAGGGGCCGCGCCAGAGGCGCCGCCAGGGGGGCCCACCGCAGATCCAAGAAGCAACCCGCTCGGACCTCCAAAAGTTTATGGTTATGTATGCTGTCTTCCACTCGAGAGAAAGACTCGAGGCCTCCCAGATGCGGTCAGAGTAGACAGGCATGCTCGCGTCGTGGACAAAATCACGAGGGAGGGTCTCCATTGCCGTTTGCGGCCCCTGGGGGCCTCCCCCAGGCTCCGGGGCCGCCGAAAATCGAATCGGGATGAAAATTTGGCCCATGGGGAAGGGGCGTGACTTCTGGGCACCAAGTATTGGAAAATCAGGACGATGCCTTTCTGGATATGGGGTTGGAGGATCGCGCCGCATCGGCAATGCGTCTGGATGTGGAGCCCGATTTCTCCACGCAGACGGCGCCGATGCATCGGTGATGCATCGGCGATGCGGCGCAATCCTCCGACCCCATCTGCTCGGACTCCTCCTGGGAGGCCTGTACGTACAGACACAAGCGTAGGTTTGTCGAGAGTGCGCGTGGACTTCTTGCCTGGATCTGTGCCGGCCCCCCCTGCCCTGGCGCGCGGAGCGTAGCAGGGGCGGCGCTGCCGGCGGCCGCCAAGAATACTGGAATCGACTACACGTAAGAGTGACCCTTCGCCCGAGTGACTTTTGATGCGGGCCCGCTGTCCCCCGATCGACGAACGCGATGCGATAGCGGCGTCTTGCAAGCATGGGTTTGCCCCCCCCCCCCCCCTTGTGCGGCTTTCAGTGAGCCGCGTTCCAGAGGTCACTCTTGCCCAGGGTCAGTCTTGCGTGCAGCCGAAGGAGGTCCGCGCGGACCCCCGAGGGTTCATGCATGCTGCATGCAAGGGGCACGACACGTGGGCGCGAAGACATGCGCTCGTGGCCTGCCCCGTTCTCCTCTTCGTTCCCCCTCCTCTGGAGGGCCCAGTCGACCTGCTTCTAGAACACCAGTATCTCGGGCCTGGGCCAAAGACAGTTTGCACGTTCTAGCCACAAGCGTCGACGGACACTGGGTGTCGTTACTGTTGGACGTATTCGGGGTGGGTGCGCCTTCAGACAACGCGGCCTCTGCGCTCGTCGCAGTGCAAGGGTCGGAGAGAGGGCAGATCCGTCTACCCCTCCAGGGATGGCGCGAAAGCGCGAAGTTCGTCGCGCTTCGCGCAGCGCGAGCTTGGCTGCCCGAGTCCGTGCCCGCAGGCCTAGAGGTTGACACCAACACCCCCAGATCGGCGGTGTGCCTCCACCGAGGGAAGACGATCCCGATCTCGGTGATGGTGGCAATATTCTGGCTTCCAAGGTGGCCGAAATATGACCACCGACACCGAAATCTACGACCATCTTCCACATGTGGAGGCACTCCCCTGTGCTGGTGTTGGTGCCCGAGTCCGTGCCCCCGTGCTCGTTCCTCCCGCTCCCGCGAGGGCCAGCGCCTGCGAGGCGGCGCTCTTCTACGACCCGCTTGGCGACCCAGAGGGGTGGCTGGGGACGATGCGAGGGGGGGGGGGGGCCAGGCCGAGGGCAGCTCCTCCTCCTCCTCCTCCTCCTCCTCCTCCTCCTCCTCCTCCTCCTCCTCCTCTTCGTCCTCCTTCTCCTCCGTGAAGCAAGGGCGCGTGGCGCTGTTGGTCCGAGCATCAGGGGCGGCCTGAACGACCCTCAGGGGAGGAAATGGGTACCGATATCGCTACGGTGCCCATGCCGCTATTCTTCCTCCGTTTTCGCCTGTGGGGCCTCGTGGGAGGCCCTCGTCGCCACGGCTGGATTCGCCTCGAAGTCCTGGTCGGAACGCACCCCAGGTTGGGGGAGGAGTCCGGGGACTTACCTTTTGGTTCCCCATAAGCTGCGATTTCCGATGAGGGTCCATTTCGATCCGATCCGATCCGATCCATTTCGATTCCGATATTCGGACGATCCGATGCGGCCCGATACCTTCATGGCGCTGTTGTGCATCATGGCGCAGCCGATCCGATCAGATTTTACCTAACAGCGAAGACTGATAGGTTTCTAGTAGTGTCAAAAGAGAGCATCTTGACTTCCCAGGGGGGTCTGGGCGGGTGCCGGGGAGAACCCGCGGAAGTCGTTTCAAGAAAACAGTTACACACTTCGTGGTCTTCGAGGTCCCAGAACTCCATTCCTGGGCATGATTTTGACTGCCCGGAGACAACTGTAGGCCACTTCGTGGTCTTCGAATTCCCAGAACTCCATTCTTGGGCATGTTTTTGAATGCCTGGAGCCAACTGTAGGCCACTTCGTGGTCTTCGAGTTCTCAGAATTCCATTCCTGGGCATGATTTTGAATGCCCGGAGCCAACTGTAGGCCACTTCGTGCTCTTCGAATTCCCAGAACTCGGTTCCTGGGCATGATTTTGAATGCCCGGAGCCAACTGTAGGCCACTTCGTGTTCTTCGAGTTCCCAGAACTCCATTCCCGGGCCACATTTTGAATGCTGAGGCAGGCTGAGGCTGAGGCTGAGGCTGAGGCTGAGGCTGAGGCTGAGGCAGGCTGAGGCTGAGGCCGAGGCTGAAGGCAGACTGAGGCTGAGGCTGCAGGCTGAGGCTGAGGCTGAGGCTGAGGCTGAGGCTGAGGCAGGCTGAGGCTGAGGCTGAGGCTGATGCAGGCTGAGGCTGAGGCAGGCTGAGGCTGAGGCCGAGGCTGAAGGCAGACTGAGGCTGAGGCTGAAGCAGGCTGAGGCTGAGGCTGAGGCAGGCTGAGGCTGAGGCTGAGGCAGGCTGATGCTGAGGCTGAGGCTGAGGCTGGCTGATGCAGGCTGAGGCTGAGGCAGGCTGAGGCTGAGGCCGAGGCTGAAGGCAGACTGAGGCTGAGGCTGAAGCAGGCTGAGGCTGAGGCTGAGGCAGGCTGAGGCTGAGGCTGAGGCAGGCTGATGCTGAGGCAGGCTGAGGCTGAGGCTGAGGCTGATGCAGGCTGAGGCTGAGGCAGGCTGAGGCTGAGGCCGAGGCTGAAGGCAGACCGAGGCTGAGGCTGAAGCAGGCCGAGGCTGAGGCTGAGGCAGGCTGAGGCTGAGGCTGAGGCAGGCTGATGCTGAGGCAGGCTGAGGCTGAGGCTGTGACTGCGACTGCCGTTGCCACTGCGACTGTCATCGCGAAGGCGACTGCGACTGCGAGAACAGCAGAATTCTACAACTGGATTCTCATCTGAATCTTAAGGGGAATGCTTCCAGATATGCTCCTACACATCGCTGTTAGGTTGCTTTGCCGGGATAATTTACTCAATGCCGATGTGGCCCGACCCAACGCACGTTCCGATCCGATCCCATTCCCAGTTTGACGTGGACCGATCCTGCCAGATCGACCATTCAATGGCCGATCGGTGCCCGGGAGGCTCACCCCGCCCAAGAATCGTGCGGGTTTGCCACCGGGAGTCAATCGCCGAAACATCGGCGGTGTAGCGTCGAGTCGAGGTCTTTGGTTGCTTGGGAGGGAGGGAGTGAGGGAGGGAGGGAAGGAAGGAGGGAGGAGGGAGGAGGGAGGAGGGGGGAGGGGGGAGGAGCGAGGAGGGAGGAGGGAGGAGGGGAGGAGGGAGGAGGGAGGAGGGAGGAGGAGGAGGGAGGAGGTGGGAGGAGGAGGGAGGAGGGAGGAGGAGGAGGAGGGAGGAGGGAGGCTTGGGTGCTTCATGGGCCCCGTGCTGAGCGCAGCCGTCCAGCCTGCGCGCTAGAGACCGCCAGGCAGCGTCGCAGACCGCCCCAGGCCGCCAGAAGATCGCCAGCAGAGCACCGACGAGCGCCGATGGCCGCCCACTGCCTATGGGCAACGAGGGGTCCATGGTCGGACACGCAGCCGCCTCCGCCTCCGCCTCCTCCTCCTCCTCCTCCTCCTCCTCCTCCTCCTCCTCCGCTTCCTCCATCGAGTCCAGGCCCTGCTCGCCTCCCATCCGTCCCCGTCAGGTGCCAGGATGCAACTCCTGGGAGGTTGCATTCTACTTCGGCGCGGGTGCTCTCGCGGTCGATCACTGGCCTCATCTCGATTAGTCTGGCTGGATCCCGCTTAATCCCGTTTAATCCTGCTTAACCCGAGGGTTCCATCCGGCCTAATTTGGCGAAGTGGCCCGTTAATCGGGCTTGATCGCCCTTACAGTCAACCCCCATAGTAAGGATGAGCGACTTGCCAAGATTACCCTTGCATCCTTGGAGACTTTTTTTAGGGTCCGGCGATAACCCGGGATATCGGGCTCGCCACCCCTTCCCCCCAGGATAACCTAACCTAGCCGGTTGTGCAGGTCCGGTGGGGGCGCAAGGAGCTTGCAGGGATCGCTGTGTTCAACGGCACGGTGGTGTTCGCCACAGCATGTTGGTGTTTGGATGCACGTTGGCGAAACGTTGGGGCTTGGAGTGGCACGGGGAGACGACGACAGACCAATCGAAGACGACGAACGGCGACGACGACGACGACACCGACGACTGATGACGACCGACGTCGTCCATAGGCATCTGGACCTGCATGTGAGCAGCGCGTACACAGGCATTGCGTTGTGCACAGGCAGCGAGGCGATTTGGTGCGCGCATTTGCTGCTGTTGCAGCAAGATGTGTTGTGTGCGCGGGCTTTGTGGTGCACGCAAGCATAAGTGTATGCAGGTCGCGCGGTGCACGCGAGCATCGTGATGCACCCAGGCAGTATGGTGAAGACAGGCTTTGTGGTACGCGCAACTGCTGCTGCAACATCAGTTATCATGCACGCAGGCATCCCAGGTACTGGTGTACAGAAGCACTGTCGTGCACTGTCATTGCGGTGTACCACACCTTGTGGTGGACACAGGCGCTGCGGTGTACACATCCGCTGCTGTGTGCATATTCGCTATGGTGTACACAGGCGTTGTGGGCCCCCAAAACGGGACCTTTCCCTGTGCAAGAAAATCCATAATCACATATAGTTTACATGTTGGATTCGATACGTTCAGATTCCCCGCGATTGTTTGGAGCTCGGTCCTGCCAGGGGCCCTGGAAGCGTACGCAGTTCGCATCCATACTATACGGGCTGACTGTAGTCGTTCCAACGAAGACCTCCCAGGAGTCGCCTCCTACAGGTGGCGCCCTGGCCCCAACCGCAAGAGCTCGGGCAACCGTCTGGCGCAGGAGGACGGCCGCGGCCCCTGCTGGCTCTCCGGCGGCACGGACTGGCAGGCCTTCCAGGGCGCGTGGCGCTGCCTGTCCAAGGATCCGGGGCGGCCTGGGCGACTCCGCGAGGAGGAGCTCGGAGGAGGAAAAGGTACCCGGACCGCTACCCTCCGCCCGTTTTCGCCTTGTTGGGCTTCCTGGGAGGCCCGCGTCGCCACGGCTGGATTCGCCCCGAAATCCTGGTCAGAACGCACTTCGGGAGAGGTCTGGGGAGTAGCAGTGTGGGTGCCTTTTGTTTTCCCCAGGGGAGGGCGGCTAGAAGTAAGCGAGCAGGTGCACCCCCCGTGAGGGAAGGTGTCCTTGCACTTGCATCACGAACCCCCTCCGTGAGGCAAGAGCGCGTGGCGCTACCCGTCCGAGGATACGAGGCGGCCTGAACGACCCTCCCTCAGAGGAGGACGGGTTACCGATACCGCTACAGTACCGATACCACTACCCTTCCCTTGTTTTCGCTTTGCTGGGCCTCGTGCCACGGCTGGATTCGCCTCGAGATCCTGGTGAGAACGCACCTCGGGAGAGGTCCGCGGAGTAGCTGGACAGACACCCTATGTTTTTGTCCCTCACCCTCACCACCCACCGAACCACCCCAACCCAACCCGAAGGTCTCAATTTGCCCTCGATTCCTAGTGGGATGGGGGGGCGTCGGGGAACATTGAAACACACACACACAGACACACATGTGGGACCCATACCTCCCGCCAACCCGAAATGAGAGCCTTCTGGGGGGTGCTCTGTTAGGTAGTCACACCCTGGCAAGCCGACCCCTCCCGTGACGACCCCCTCCCCTCGCTCCGAGTTTCGTGGGCAGGCGACCAGAGGGGGCGCTTCGAGGATCAGCCGTGAATACTTAGTTCGTACGGCGGAAGGCTTCGGGCCGTTGTGTTCGGCCTTTGGGGCACCCGGCAGGCCTCGGGACGGCCAAAAGCGGGACTCAAGGGACGGGGGTCAGCACAACCGGGGGTCAGTCAGAGCGGCGGATCCTGCAGGGCCAGGGGGGCGCACTGACCGGGGTTGGGTGCAGCATCCTGCAGGATCTTGCCAGGCCTGAGTGACCGGGGTCCATATTGACTCGGGTCAGTAGATCCCTTAGCAGCACACGGGCCTCTTCCGTGACGACCCCTTCGCTTCGCTCAGAGACGAGGGTAGGCGACCAGAGGCGGAGCCTCCATGGTGAGGTGTTGTCGAGCAAGAGGCCCTGTCCTCGAAGAGCAGCAGGCGGTCTCTCGCCTGCTAAGGGAGGGTCAGCCTTTGTGGGGGTCAAGAAGAGCCAAACTCAATTCCTGGGTTGTCCCCATGCTCGGGGCCGCATCTGTCTCCAAACATGGTCTTCTCAGTTCGTTTTTCCTGGGTAATTTCTCTGGACCTTCGTCGCCCGGGCCAGTACGTTGCTCAGCAAAGATTTGTCCCTTGATTAGCACTTCGCTGATTCTGACCCTCAGAACCCCAGAAGTCTGATCCCCATTATCGGCTATACATAAGAGTGGCCTTTCTCTCGGAGTGACCTTTGGTGCGGGCACACTGGTTTCCCCAGGTGGCCGAATGCGATGCGATAACAGCAGCCTGCGCGCTCCAGCTCGGCCTCCCCGCGGCCCCTGAACGTCGCGCACCAGAGGCCATGCTTGGCTACAGGGCCACTCCTGAGTGCAGCCGACACTACGGTCAGCATCGACAGTAAGCATGATCGACTTCCCAAGGTAACCTTTGCATCCTTGGCTCTTCGGTCATCTTCGGTCCATCCTCAACCCGCTGTCGATGGCCAGCCCCGCTCGAGATGCTTCGGCATGGGCGTCCGGGGCCCTTCGCATCCCTGTCGTGCATCCCTGCTGTGGGCTCCCACTGCAGCAGGCGAACGAGACGGCACACAAACACACGACCGTTCGCAGGCGCACGCGGGATTTTCGGGCGGGTCGGGCGCGGAGCCCCCGCAGGCCGCCCCGCAGGCCGCTGTCGCCCCCGACCCCACTGTGGGGATCCCGTCGGCCCTGACGCTCCTCCTCGGGAGGCCGTCGACGCGGTGAGGTCCCCGTGTTCGGCGGCGCTCGCAGTCAGCATCGTCCCGTCGATCCCTATCCCCATCCCCGTCAACACATCGATCCCCACCGTCCCACCAGCCCAGCTGGGGATGTGCTCCTCGAAGCCCGAAGAAAACTGACTGAATCATCCCCATTAAGGGGGGGCAAATCGCCCAGCGGGGCCCAGGCCTTGCAGGTGGGGATAGGGATCGGTGAAACGATACTCACACAGGGTGGGGAGTGGGCTTCTAAGGAGACGGCGGGGCTTCTAAGAAGGCATGGGCCTTCTCAGAAGCCCGCCTGGCTTCTCAAGCCTTAGAAGCCTATCAGGCATGAGCTTCCAAGAGAGCATCCTTACCGGCCTCCGAGGAGCGAGCTTCTAAAAAGGCAGCCTGCTCCATAGCAGCCCCTCCGCCTTCGTAGTCAGCCGCCCCCTTGCGCCACCCCCTTGCGGGCGCCGCCAGCATGTGGGGGCAGGAGCACAGCTCCCTCGGCTGGGGCGCGTGGCGCCGCCTGTCTCCGGAGGACGACAACCGTGGCTAGAACGCGGATCCAAGAGTGCGAAGCGCACTTGATGGTCTTCTTGTTTCTTGCCCCCCGCGCTTGCATGCCTCGTGCTGCACTGTCATGCCGTGGATCCCCCTCCCTCTCCGTGGCCGCGTGGGTCACACGGGGCTCACCTGGGAGCGGCACCGGCGGGCGCCCCACGGGGGCCGCCAGGCGAGAGCGGGCGAGCGCCACCGAGGGCGCAGGGAGGAGGAGGTTCCTCCTGCTCGTCGTCCTCGTCGTCATCGACTCCTTCGTCCTTTTCCTCCTCCTCCTCCTCCTCCTCGTCCTCCTCGTCCTTGTCGTCATCGATTCCTTCGTCCTTGTCGTCATCGATTCCTTCCTCGTCGTTCCTTGTAAGTAACTTGGTCCTTGTCCTCCTCCTCCTCCTCCTCCTCTTCGTCTTCGTTTCGTTTTTCCTCTGGGGCCGCTGCTCGGTGCCAAGGGGTGGCCTCGAGTGCGCCGACTGGCCACAGACGATGGCGTGTCGAAGCCTTCGACACGCTGTTTCTTCGGCCGCAGAAAACAGCGTGTCGAACCTTTCGAAGCCTTGCTCCTGATCCTCCTTCGATGGAGGATCCTTCGAGTCGAAGAAGGTCGAGTCGAAGAGCCCTTCGCCAAAGAAAGCAGCGTGTCGAACCCCGACGCCTTGCTCCTGATCCTTCCTCGACTCGAGGGGGGATCAGGAGCACGAACGAACATAGATTTTCGCAGGCGTTGGCGGATGTCCTGGGCCGGCGCTGAGCCGCCCCCTTGGCGGCGCCTCCCAGCGCCGACGACGGCCTCGTCCCGACGGCCTCGTCCCGACGACGACGGCCACGACGACGACGACGACGGCGACGATGGACGACGGACGACGGACGACGGACGACGGACGATGACGACGGACCTCCCGCAGCGCGTCTGCGGGATCGTGCCGCTCCGTGCTTCCCGCGTGCTCGCGAGGATGGCATCCGCCCCGCCTGGGTCGCGTTCCGCGTCTGCGTGGCTACCCCGGAGCTGTCCGGTGCGTTCCTCACCCTGTCGGCCAGGCGCGATGATCGCGCGCCGCATCCTTGAGATCTTGGCGACTCAATTTTTTCGAGCCGGGCGTTTTCGCCCAGTTTCGGGCCCCAGGACCCTCACATGTGGATCTGGCTCCAAAAATGGCGCAGAAAGACGGGGTCCAGGCTTGCAGTCGTGATTTTCCACGGTGTCTCAGTTCTTTCGAGACGTCGGATCTCAGGGGCGTTCCGCTGTGGCGGCCGTTCTCGAGGGGTGGGGGGGTCGCGGGCGTTCTCTAGTGGGGGGGGCGACGAGCTCGGAGGATGAGAGGATGCGGGTACCGCTAACCCTCCCGTGTCGCCATGGCTCGAGTGCTGCTGGAAGTGCCCCTGGCCCAGGGTGCCCCCAGGATTTTTCCAAGGAGGCCTCTACGGCCTCCAGAGCACCCCTCACGAGGCCCAGAGGGCCCGAGGGGCTCCAAGATGAAACGAAGAGCTGGGGGCACCTTGAGCCAGGGGCACTTTCAGCAATCCCCGAACGGCTGGATTCGCCTTGAGAGCTTGGCATCGCTCCGACGTGTGCATGTTTTGCACGGCGAGGCCAGCGGCCAGAAAATCTGGACCATCTCGGAGCATCGCTGACCATCTTGGGGAAAAGCACGCGTACGGAACCGAACAGTGCACGGGGAAGGGACGCCCGAGCGATGACAGGATCTCTTGGTCAGAACTCACCCCAGGAGAGGTCCAGGGAGCAGCAGTATCGGTACCTCCTATGCCTCGGAGGTTGATAGACCTCCTACCTTGACACGTCGATTTCACGAATTGGCCGTTATCGGTTCGCGAGAGGGCGTCGCGGCCGTCATTTTTGCGGGTCCAGGCCCGTCGGTTTCGGTCCCAGGCCGTTTCGCTAAAGGATGGTTTACTAAAAGGAGGTTTGTCCACCGCCGAACGGCGGTGGATCTGGGGATGCAGGAACGAGGTCCCAAAGGGCCCACCTGAGGTCCCGAAGGTGTACGGCAGGTGGATGTTGCGTCCCCCAGCGACGCCCGACGGGGGGGAAGCTGGATCACCCTACAGACAGGGGTCTTGAGTCTTGAATTGTTCCGAGTTTGGTCGTTTTGGCTGCGTCGCAGTCGGTTGCGTTCGGTCAGTTCGGTCTGGTCAATTGTTGTGTCATTGCTGCATCGCTGCGTCTTTTTTCAGCTGCGTCCGCTCGATAGAGTGGCGAGTTTCTGTCCATGCCAGGAGGGAAGAGCCCCCGCAGTTACGGATAAGAGTGAGGGAGCGGGGGTTGGATCGTCGGCCGTCTGCGAGGGTCAGCGGGCCGAGTATCTACACATTGCACAACGAGCTTGCCGCATTGTGGGCGGATGGGTCCCAGGCGGTCGCGGGGTGGTCCTGGGGCGGGTCGCGGGGCGGGTCGCGGGACGGGTCGCGAGGCGGGTTGTGGGCGACGGCGACAACAAGAACGATGAGAATGACGATGCACCACGAAACCCCGCAACAACCATGCACCCAGGGACCGTGCGACACCGCTTTGCCCCCTCACTCTGATTATAATTAGTTATCGAGTTCGCTCTGCACCCCGCAGTCTGATCCTCCTAAGCTATAGTCCCCAAAGTCCCCCGCGCACTCTTCAGCACTGTGTCTCCTCGCCCTCGCCCTTGTCGACCTTCTCGCAGTCCTCTTCTTGCCTGAGCGCCACATGGGATCAAAGGCGGCTCGTTCAGAAAGCGCGGGAAATAGATTCTTGACGCTTCGTGTATCCCCCGTCCATTGACGCCCTGGGTTGCCGCCCCCTCGCCGCCTGATCCGCGGCTCCCGCGCGCGCCCGGGAATTTAGTCGCGGCCGCAGCCCGACCGTGACTGCTCGCCGCCGGCGCTTCCGCCTGCGGCTGTAACAAAAAAAAAGTATCCCCCGTCCACACACGAATTCCGTTCGAGTTGCATTGGTCGGGGAGCGCGTGGGCATGCATCATGCCAGGGGGGTTGCCGTCAAGCCGAAGCCTGGGATCAACCTGAGGAGATCCAGGAGTCAACCATAAAGGCCGTCGCGGATCCTTCGATCCGGAAGCATTTTGAAGGCTTATTGGGGCCATATAATTTAAATGTTTGCGTTACAGTGCAGCGTTAATTCGTTTAGGAAGTATTTGCTGTAACTCGCGCTGTGAACAAAAAAGCAATACTTGCGACGCGCTTTAATACAATAATCCCGTGCGCGGCACAAACAAATCGAATTTGCATCGAACCTACGCACCAGAGAGAAGCTGAGTTTGAGAAGGATTTGCATGTCAATTTCCAGAGTTAGACAATTCCGAAGTATAGAAATGTCGAGCCAGATTGCAAGGGTTAGAGTGAAATATCGAGTTGGAGAAGAATTTGCGTATGACCTTCCAGAGTTGGATTCTAAATTGTAGAGAAATCCGAATGAGATTTGCCAGAGGATTGCCGGTGCCAGACCGAAACATGGAGTTTGGAGAAGAGTATACTTTAATTTCCAATGTTTGAAATTATTTGGTATCGCGGCGGATTCGGAATCACATTTATTAGATGATGTAATTGGTCAGAGAGAAACATTAAGCTCGAGAGGAGTTCGCAATTGATTTTCCAGAGCGAGAAAAGGTTCTGGATCGCGGCGCAAGTGGATTCAGATGTGTCAGAGGATGCTGGGGCCAGGAAGGAATTCCATTGCAAGGGCATGGAATAAATATAGAGTTGGAGTGGCATTTGCAACTTGATTTCAATAAGTAGAAAGAATTCAGAATCGCGGCGGGATTGGAATCAGACTCGCCCGAGGACTGCCAGTGCTCAGAAGACATTTTGAGTTGGAGAAGGCTTTGTAAGTGAAAACCTGAGATAGAAAGGATTCTGAATCTTGGCGGCACTGGAACCATACTCGCCCGAGGACTGCCAGATCCAGGGCGAAATATTGACTTGGAGCGAAAGTGGTAATTGAATTTCCAGAGTTAGAAAGGATTCTGAATCGTAGAGGATTTTGATGAGTCTGATTTGCCTATGGAGTGCCAGGGCCAGCATCTGGGAATTCAGATTCGAATCCACATGCGAGTCAGAAAACTTTTTTGAACTCTGGAAACTCCGTTGCTCACTCTTCTCCAACTCAATATATATCTCTCTGGCCCCGGTATCCTCTGGCACATATGAGTCCAATGCCGCCGCGATTTGGAATCCTTTCAAATTCTTGGAATGTCTGGTGCAAATTCCTATCCAATTCAATAGTTCTCGCTGGTCCTTGTACTCCTCTGGCAATCATGCAATCATGAGTCCAATTCCCGCCGCGATTCAGAATCCCTTCTAAGTCTTGGAAATATACATGCACATTCCTCTTCTTATTTCTGTCCTTCGCATCCTCTGTCAAATCTGATTCCAATGCCGCAGAGATTCGGGATCCGTTTTAAGTCTGGAGATGAAGTGTCAAATCGTTGTCCACCTCCATACTATTTATCTCTGGGTCTGGCAATTCTCTTGCAAAGCTGTTTCTAATGTATATACGATGCTGAACTCTCTTGAACTCTGGATATTCAATTCCATTTTTTCCAAGTCCTTATTTCCGTCTGGCGCGGGCATCATTTGGCATATCTGAACTCATTTCCGCCGCGATTCGCAATACAGGCAGCTGGTTTACGCAGACGATACTCTGCTCATGGCCAGGACAGTTGATGACATTCAACGGTGGCTCCAGGCAGTGTGCCAATCTGCAGCCAACGTGGGTCTGGAGATGCTCTGGGGCAAACTGCAACTGTTGAGGGTTCGCTGCAATGGGATCGTTCGCACGCCCACAGGGAAAATCATCGAGGTTAAAGACACGCTGTCCTACTTGGGAACCACAATCAGCAGCGACGGGCGAGCGAGTGGCGAAATAACGAGACGGATCGACATGGCTTTTGCCGCTTTCAGAAGCATGAAGCAGCTTTGGAGCCATACTTCGATTTCTCTAGACAGGAAAGTGGAGCTGTTCAACGGCATTGTGATGCCCAAGCTGTTGTACAGCCTCAGCGCAGTCTGGTTGAATGCTGCAGAGCGGAGGCGGACGAACGGGGCACAGGCCCGGATGCTGAGATGTGTCGCTGGCATCAAGCATTCCATGATCTCCCGTGTCTCCAATGACGAGGTGCGCCGGATAACGAAGCAGGAGCTCGCCACTGACATGCTGCTGAAACACCAATTGGATCTATATTGCAAAGCCGCCCAGGGAGGCGACCACTGTCCGTTACGTAACGCGGTGTTCTACCCGGGGACCACGATACCGGTCAATGATATGTACGTTCGGAACAGTGGCGCCCCCCGGGTGGAGTGGGCGAAGCAGCTGTGCCCACTTCTTCGAGCTCGCTTGCGTGCTGATGCACGCCGCGCCGACGCGCCGTAGGGCGTATGGCACACCTCACCTCACCTCACCTTACCTGGAAATTAAAATGCACATTCCTCTCCAACTCAATAGTTCTCGCGGGCCCTGGTAATCCTCAGGCAATTCTGGGTCAATTCCCCGACGATTCAGAATTGCCCTAACTCTGCAAATTTAATTGCAACTTCTTCTTCGACTTCAAATTTCCCCCTGGCCTTGGCATCCTCCGGTAAATCTCAGCCCACGTCCGCAGCGATTCTGAGTCTTTCCTGATTCCTTGAATCTCGAATGAGAGTTCCTCTCCAACTCAATTTACCCCGCTGGCCCTGGCAATCCTTTGGCAATTCTGATTCGGATCCCTCTACGATTCGAAGTCCGTTTTGCTTGCAGCATGGCCGCCGAGAGTACGTATTAGCTGCAACGATTAACAGTACAGTTGCAGCATTATTTGCTCGTCGCATTATCCTTGTTTTTTGTTTGATCGTACTTGGGCACTGTCGGAGCCATGTTGGATCCCTTTGGGGCTTCTCTTTGACCCCTCTCAGGGTCATCTGGGGCCCTCTTGGGGCCATCTTGGAGCACACTGATCAAAACAAGGGCTTCGCCGATTAGTACAGCCCTTCTGGAACCCGAACCAAACTCTTCTCTTGGAGCCCTCTTGTGTGGCTCTTCGGGCGCTCTGGGGACGTCTTGGAGCTGTACGGCTCCCTCATCGGGTGCTCATGCTTTGCGATCCTGCAGCCACCGGCATCAGATTTCCATCAGAAACGGAAAGGCGAGAAGGCGAAAATCATATAAGCATTGTTGGTGTCTGAAGGGGTTTGATTTTTGGAGGGCGTCCTCGGGAGGCTCCGTGGCCATCTGGTGCCTTTTGGATGCATGCTAGACGCCATCTTGAGATGTCTTTGTGCCATCTTGGAGGCCATCCTGGGCTTTACGAGGCCATCTTGGAGCCATCTTGGATGCTGTGACGCCTTTCGGGCCGTGTGCAGACACCAAGGGGGGGGGGGAGTTTTGGGGGGAGGCAAGCCATTTCCTTGAGGGGAAGGAACGGCTTGGAAGAAGAAGAGAAAAGAAGAAGGAGAAGAAACGCTCAGAACCGCGCGCCCTGTGGGAGGGAATTGTCTCGAGGCGTCCTGTGCACATCGATTCCCATATGTTCTGCGCTCTGATATCACACAGGATATCCGTTGTCTTCGGAGTACTTGCGGTGTGTCTGTCTCCGGATTTCATGTGGTGTATCTATATCCGCCCAGAGGGATGTGAAGAATTCAGAAATCTTCCACATACTTCCAAAGGTTACCAATTGTCGCCGAACATGTATGCACATCTCCCAACACCAAATCTCGAGCTCCGACGTCCTGAAACGGCCGCACGTACGACTTCGTGACAAATCGTTCGGATTCCGTCATCTCCCGACCTCGGGAGGAATTTCTCGAGCCAGAATGTCTCCGTGAGTCCATGCCGCCCAAGCGAGGCTGAAGCAGTTGGGTCGGAACATCGCGCCGTATCGCCGATGCGGCGCGATTTGGAGCCCGACCGTCTCCATCCCTGCGCAAGCTCGGCACAAGTTGGCAAAAATGCAAAGCAGACCCCTCAGAGGGGTCCACGCTGGCGCATCTAGGGACTCACGGGGGGCTTTGGAGCCAACCACCAGGACTTCTGGGCAGCGTGAGGAGTGGCCACGAAAGGTGCGTGGTGTGCTCTGGGAGGCGCGCGAGAGCGGGCAACAACCCACGGACCCAGGGGGGCTCTGGAGCCGACCACCAGCACGGTCGAGCAGCGTGAGGAGTGGCCGCGAAATATGCGAGTAGTGCCGTGGAAGGCGTGCGAGAGCGGGCAACACGCCTAGGATGCATCTCCTGGGAGGTCGTGCTCAGCATCGACGCTGGCGTATCTGTGACCGGAAGCAGTCCAGCCAAGTCCATTTGTTTGTTTGTTCAAAACATCCGCGTGGTTCATAATGACCCGGCGCAGTCGGGATCAATTTTTCGCTCAATCTTGGGCTTTATCTTGCCCAGTGATCGGAGTTTGATAGACCTCCTGCGCTGACACGTCGATTAGCGAATTGGCCGTTTTCGGTTCGCGAGAGGGAGTCGCGGCCGTCATTTTTTCGGGTCCAGATCCGTCAGTTGCGGCCCCAGGCCGTTTTCACGAAGGGGAGGTTTGCTAAAGGGAGGTTTGTCCACCGTCGAAATGACCCTTGAATCGAGCGGCTGGCTTCGAGCCGCTCTTGCGAAGGCCTCCCAGGAGTCGTCTCCCGAGCGTGAGCAGAGGTGGCGCTCCGGCAGCCCGCGCAGGGGCGCGCGTCGGCGCGCGCGCGCGGCAGCGCCTCGCGCCTCGCACCTCATCTCGCACCATTTTCGTCGGGTGTTGCCAGAAGTTGATGGGCCTGTTTTCCACTACCTCCACCATCAGTTGGAGGGGGAGGGGGTCCTCCTCCTCCTCCTCCTCCTCCTCCTCCTCCTCCTCCTCCTCCTCCGCCGTCCCCCCATCCAACTTCATTATGGTGGTGGTGTTGGAAAACAGGCCCATCAGAAGTGGTCCCGGCCCAAGGTGCCCCCAGTTTGGTCGCGCCACTCAGTCTCGTGAGGGGTGCCTTGGAGGCCATCTGGGCATGCAGGGGCCACCCGACGCCGGGGGCACCTCTTGGCATCACCCGACCCGGTTGGCCCGCCTCTGGCCCCATGGGGCCACCTGGCCCCAGGGACACCTTCGGCAACGCCCGACCTGGGTGGCCGGCCATTCCTCTGCGGCGCGCCCGGGGGGGGGAAGTGAGAAGGGGCGTGCTTTCTCAGAAGACTCGGAAGTCCCTCAGCCTTCTCAGAAGCTTCCTGAGCCTTCCCCGAAAACAGAAAGCTGCTCAGGAGGCTGGAAGCCCCGCCGCCTTCTGAGAAGGCCTTATCCTTCTCTTTCCCCCCCCCGGGCTTCGCCACCGACTTCTTAGTTTTTGGGTCATATCTCGGGTCTCCGGCGGCCGTTCGGGACGATCTGGGCACCCCCGGAACGTGCTGAGCGAGGCGCAGCCGCTGGAACGCATCCCGAGGGTGGAACACCGCCGAGAACCGACGACAACGCCCGAAAACCTCCAACCCGAAAATTGCCCCCTCGCTCGCTCGCCGCCGAATGCCTCCCTGGCGCGCCCGGCGCCCCGCGCAGCACGCACACCTGGGGCCTGGCGGAGCCGGTCGTGGCCTTCAGCTACCGCGGCGACGACGCGAGGGAGGGCCAGCGGCGCTGCTTCTCGGCGCCGCGGCGTGCCCTGCCGCCGCTCCTCGTCGCCCTCGTCGCCGCCACTCGTGGTCCGTCGTCCGTCGTTTTCCGTCGTTCGTCGTCGTCGTCGTCGTCGTCGTCGTCGTCGTCGTCGTCGTCGTCGTCGTCGTCGTCGTCGTCGTCCGTCGTCGTCCGTCGTCGTCGTCGTCGTCGTCGTCGTCCGTCGTCGTCGTCCGTCGTCGTCCCCCGCGCGGCTGGAAGGTGCAGTCCGGCTCCACGCAGAAGGGCGACCCCGTCCACGTGTGCCACGGCCCGCTCGTGGAGGCCGGCCCCCGCCCAAAGCCCGCCCCCCACCCCAGGCCGCTGCTCGGGCCGCCCGCGATCCGACTCGATGCGAGTCGATTCGTCCGGGCGCAACAAAGAGCCACAACCACGACTCTAAGTTCAGAGGAGGAAAAGGTACCCATCCCGCTACTCTTCCCTTGTTTTCCCTCTTTTCGGCCTTGTGAGAGGCCCTCGTCGCCACTGCTGGATGCGCCTCGAAACTCTCGTTAGAACACACCCCGGATGTCCACGGAGTAGCGATGCCGGTACCTCTTGGTTTCCCCATCTCCTGAGGGTCCTTCAGGGGAGATGCCGCCGACCTCGACAGGAACACCTTGGTTGTGACTGTGGTCGATTTGGCCTTCCTGGGGCGTTACATCGACCGCAACCAGGACTGAGCTGGTTTCGGTGTTCTGACGGTGGCAGGCAATGAGCAAGACATGATCGCTTGCCGTCCCCGCAATTCGCTGGCTGGGGCCGCGACCCCGATTCGACTCCCCGGGCACGCTCGCGGCGTGAGAGCATCAGGGCGGAGGCTGTGCTAATCGTTTTCGGCCTGCGGGGGCCCTCGCCGGACCCCGGGGCCGTCGAAAATCAATGCGGGATGAGAACCGGGCCCCAGGGGCAGGGTCGGGACCTCCAGGGACCGCGTAACGAACAAGTCAAGACATCGCATGTTTGGGTCGAATCGGCTGGATTCACCGGCATCGGCCGTGCGCAGCGATCTCCGAATCTATGCGATTCGGGGCGGTTCTTTGGCGACCCGATCTGTTTCGGTATTCGATCCAGCTCAGGCCTGGGCTGTCCGCGATCGCTGCTGGTGCCGTCTGAGGAAGGAGAGGAGGAGGAGGAGGAGGAGGAGGAGGAGGAGGAGGAGGAGGAGGAGGAGGAGGAGGAGGAGGAGGAGGAGGAGGAGGAGGAGGAGGGGTTGGCAGGTGGCATAGGCGCATCTGCTTCTGCAGGGTGCAGTACAGTGCAGGAGAGGGGGAGGGTGGAGGGAAGAGGACCGTGGAGGGAGGAGGAAGAGCACGCGGGGAGAGTGGCGGGGGAGGGGCGGGGCGGAGTGGGGCAAGGAGGGGGGCACGGGTGGGGCGGGTCGGGGAGCGGGTGGGAGCCCAGGGTGGGCGAGTGGACGGATGAGCGGGTCGACGGCTCGGCGAGCAGGCATAGCAGGCAGCGGGTAGGATAGGCGGGGTTGGGACGGTCGCTGGGCACCGTGATGGGGAGAAGGCGAGGCGAGGCGAGGCGATCCGCATAAAGAGGGATGGTCGTCCAACTTCAGCTGTGAGACCAGAAAGGTTCCCCCGCGTGAGCAGTATGCAGTAAGGACCCGGCAGCCCTTCGACATCGTATCGGAGCCAGGAGGAGAAGGAGGAGGAGGAGGAGGAGGAGGAGGAGGAGGAGGATGGGGAGGCGCAGGGTAGGGGTCCTCTTGGAATTCAGAGCTTCATGGAGGCACGGGGGGGATGGGGGCTTTGGGGGCGTCTATCTTCCTTTCCCTCTTGTCCTCCCTCCTCTCGGCCTTTCCTCTTTTTCTGTTCCTAAGACGGACGTGTGACCTCATGCGTGCACCCGTGCACCCGAAGACGGTGTGGAAGAGAAGGGGGAGGAGGGGAAATGGAGGCTTAAATTAGGAGAGGAGGGAGCGAGCTTGGAGTGCGTATTTTTTTTTGGAGTGCGAGGGCGGGATCGGGGGGAGGGGGCAGAAAAGGCTGGCGGCTGATACCGAGGAGGAGGAGGAAGAGGAGGAGGAGGAGGAGGAGGAGGAGGAGGAGGCCGCGGCCGAGGGTGGAGGAGGGGGTTTGAGGAGGCATGGGATTGGAGGGGCAATACGAGCAACTGTTCAATATATCATCATATCGGCAACGATGAAAAACAATGTGTGTTCCGCCGCGGCGGGATGGACACGATTAGACCACCTGGAGGGCATGGCCACGCCTCCTCTGCGCTCGGGCTCGCGCTTGGCGCGCGCACGCGCGCGGGAAGGCCTGCGTTCACCGCAGGCCTGGGCGCACCACAGTCCCACCTGTGCGGAAAAGCGTTCCCCAGTAGCAGCATGAGTGAAGTGTACTGACTGCGGCTTGTAGGTCGAGCCGGCACCAAAATTGCACCGCTTCGCGCTAGCGGAGAACGCGTGCGCAAATTGTAGCCGCGCGCACGGCGAATCTTCAAACCAAGGCCGTGGTATCCCTGACGAGGCGCAGACCATGGCACGTAAGCAACACACGAATCGTATCACACCCGCTGAGGAAGCGCGCGCACGGGATTGGATACCGCACATTGGCCTCAGGCAGAGCAGAAACAATGCGTACCTTTCCTCTGAATGACGTCGCAAGGGCGCAATGGACGACCAGGAGCAGGAGGAGGACAGACACGGGGAAGGACATCACTTTTTGTTTTTTCAAGTTGTTTGCCCCAGGTTTGTATCCGTGGTCCCGGCTATCGTGAAGTCCATTGGGGGGGAGGGGTTGGCGGATTTTCACAGCGACGGCCTCACGCTGGGGGGAACAGCGAGGGAGGGCGAGGGAGGTGCTCGAGACGAGGGGGAGGAGGGAGGACGGATGGTGGCAGGAGGTGGGGAGCGCGTGCGAGGCGCAGGCGGAGCCCGCGCACTGAGGTCGAGTGGGAACCCTGCCACGTTCGGGGCAGTCTGATTCACCCGCAAGGCGCGGAGAGAGGCTGCCCCTTCCTGGCCTCCGCAGGTGGGGGCCTGAGACTGGGACTGACCGTATGGGGCGAGAGCCCTCTCGTTCCAGAACGCCGTGCCGAGCTACACCTCCTCCTGAGGCAGGTCATCAAGGGTGGCCTTGACCGTAACTCTCTGAAGCCTCTGTGTAAACGCTAAACATATCGGTGGGGCAGACAGTCCTGCAGCCTCGCAATCTCAAAGTCGCCGTTGTGGCCCTGAAGAGTTGGCTGTGTCCTGGGAGCGCCGTGAGAGCACGAGGATCACTGCGGTTCGGGCTTGGCGTGTCGTGGAGCTCGAAGTCGGCTGGCCTGAGCGGCAGCCAAAACAGGTAAGCGGGCGGTCGCCAGGTGAGCGCCTCGAAGACCTACGACGTGGCCGTGCACCTGGACTGGGACCCGCGGCGCCCCAGGAGTGCCCGTGGCCCCTTTGCCGCAGGCCGAGGAGAAGGAGAAGGAGAAGGAGCAGCATGAACAGCAGGAGGACGGCAGGTTGATGTCGTGCCGACACGGCGGCGACCCTGCGGGGTGTTCAAGGTTAACGCCGCTGGATGCTTGGAATCGGTCGATATCGAGTGACCTGCGCTGTTGGGAAGCCACACTGGTTCCAAGCGGTGGCAGGAGCCGATGCCGAAGTCGGCATGATACGAACTCACCGTAATTAGGAGAGAGAGGAGCTATCGGCGGCCTCCAACCTCTTGTTGGACTAGCAGCTCGTTGGTTCTTGCATGAAGGTTGCCGCCATGGAGAATGTGGGCGTCGATTCCACCAGATCCGACCATTTGCCTAGCTGCTGCATTTAGGTTTGCAAGGTCATTGGCACAGATGGCTTGTCCAGAAGACGACTTGATATGCATAAGTTTAGCTCCTCCGAAACCGTCGAGGGGTACCGATCGCAGTTCGCCACCGTGCCGTTGGAGCCATGGGAAGACTCGACTCACCAGTACCTCATCAATCTCACCAACATGCGATGGACCTTCATTCGGCGTGGATGTGATGAGAAGCTTGTGAACCTGGCTAAGACCGGTCTCCGAAAACATGGTCGGGAGATGGTTTCTGAGATGGTCCCGAAATTTTGCTCCTTGATGGGCCGCACATCATTTTCATTGAAGTTGACCCCGGAAGTGGCTCTTTGAATCTAACTCGCAATGCGAGCTCGAAATCGAGTTCGGCGGATGCGATGTTTGATAGCAGCTTGTTTCTTATATTACGCGTAGTGGTCACAGGACGTGAGGCGTCGTCACAGCAAAGGCAATCAATATGTTCCATATCGAGGCCCTCCGTTACTCGTAAGTTTCCTTATTCCATCATCTTTCTTCCGTCCTCCGTCGTAGCTCCTCCATCGTCCTCTTTGATTATCCGTCGGTCTCGTATTTCCTTCAATGTTTTTTCTACTTCTCCTTATGTCAATGCTATTCTTCATGCGATTGCTGATGCTCTCAATCGCAATCCTGTTCCTCCGCATTCCATTTTTCGCTAGGTGGTGAGGAGAAACGGGGGGGCAAGATCGATTCTGGGAGGGGAAAGGAGGAGGAGGACGGGGAGGAGGATCATCGGGATAAGTCGAAGGAGCAGGGAGGGGGAGAGGGAGGGGTGGTAAGTGGGGGTTGAGGAGGATGGGGCAGCAGGGCGGAGGGCCTGATGAGATGTAAAGTGCGCACAAGCTCGGCGCGCTGGGCCCTGGTAAGCATTGCTAGGCTGTGCTGGTCGGTCGTCCGACGCCGCGTCTGTGGCTGAACTCCTTCATCGCTGCGCGGGCCTTTCGGGCGACGGGGTGGCGCGCCGCGAGCAACTGAGCCGCGCGTTGACTGCGGTAACCAGGGCGGGCGGCCAGATCACGAGACCTCGAAAGCGAGCTGGGCGAGACTCCGTGCCCCTAGGAGGTCGTGAAGTCCATGATGCTGCTCTGCCGATCGACGCTGCAGACGCGGTTGAGATTGCCGAGGGTTGCCGCCGCGAGCCGGCAAGCTGCAGGGCCGGCGCGCGCGACGTCAGTCAGGGGCGACACGCGAACCGCGAGTGGATCGCCGAGCAGGCGGAGATCGAAAGGGGGGGCCTCGGCTGGCGCGCCTGATCGGGATGCGCTTTCGGGCGCCCTGAGGCCGCGGTCGCCCGCGCCGCCCTCGACCGCCCACCCGCCTCTGCATCGTGTTGGTTTTCTGAGCGCGGCGTCCCATGGGTCCGGGGGGAGGGCTCCGAGGCGGGAATGTATACATGACCACCGCCTCGCAGGGGCGGGGGGGCGCGCGGGCGCCCCTCGAGGTCGCGGCGCGCGATGGGCGCGGAGCAGCAGCGGGCCAATTTCCAGGCCGAGTTTACCCCTTCGAATTCCATCGTCGCCCCCACGGGCATGGGCGCCGACCAGGTCACGGGGGGTGATGCTGGTCTATTTCTCGGCGATGTTGCCTTGGCGTCCGCAGCGGCGAGGTGGGGCGCCATGCGCGCCCAAACCCAGAGAGGCCTTAAGACGGCCCCAGAAACCTTCGAGACACACCCTGGAAAGTCTCCAAGGGGCCTCCCAAGAGGGCCCCAGGAGGTGAAATCTTTGATTTCCTCAGGTGTCGGTGTTTGAAGGGCTTTGGCGCTCTCACCTTTTCGGGTTCCCGGCGCTCCAGCACTGTCCCCGAGATCGCCGCGAGACGGCCCGGAAAGGCTTCCAACGGGGCTCAGAGACTGATCGAGACTGCCCCAGGTGCCCCCCGCGAAGGCTCCAAGAGTGGTGGGTTGCGGGGGGAGGTCGAGCGGACATTTCGAGCCCTCGGCCCCGAGCGGCCCCCAGGAAACCGCAAGGGGCCCCCACGAGGCCGCAACAGGCTCCCAAGGGGCCATATGGACCCTCCACTAAGCCCCCAAGCGGGCCCAACACTTCCCCAAAGAGGTCCCGACAGCGACGAGAAGCGTCCGCAACCCATGCGCGGTGGCGGAATGGGCCGAAGGCCATTGGATTTGGTCTAAGAGTGGTGCCTTCTCGCTACTCTTTGAATATTCGCCCGCGAGGAAGATTTCGATGCCCCTCTGTCCTCTCGCCCAGCTGAGCGTCGAGCCCCTTCTTCTGCATCGTGCTGTGAATCCCACCAGCCTGCTGGGCGTAGTTGGTTTGGAGCGTTTTCTCTTCCATCTTTCCCTCTTCCGCGTCGGGGATGGGCTTACCCTCCCGCTTACACCCACACGCTAACACTTCCCCTTTTGTCTAATGTTCGTTTTTCTTTATGCAGGGACCATTCGACGAATTGACGTTGTCGTAGCCTGGAGACCATTGAACGAATCGTTTTCTTCTCTTCAATGTTGTTGTCGCTTCATCGTTTGGCAGAGAGTTGACTGACCCGAAATGGCCCTTGAAAACCTGATTCTCTTGAACAACTGATTCGACAATATCCTTGAGTTTGACTGTTCTTCCACACGCATAAACTCTCCCAATCACCTCCATTGGGATTGGAAGGGAACAGGAGGCCCCAGTCTCTAATCTAACTGTCCCCCTCATACCGCTATGTGCTAGTATGCATATTCGATGATTTCTCAAGTTGCTTGGCCCCGGAAGTGGTCTGGGAGAGCCCTGGGAGGGGTACCAGAGAGTCCTGGGAGGGGTCCGGGAAGGTCCCGGGGGGAGTCCAGGAAGGGGACTTTGAGAAAAGGTCGTTCTCGGGGGCATGCTGGAGCCCTCCTGGGCGCCTCTTGGGAGCGTCCGCGGCCGTCTTGGGGGCCACCTTGGTCCGTCTGGAGGGTTTTTTGGGGCGTCTTGGAGCCGTCCTGGACCGTGTAGGGGCCGTCTTGAGAAATTTTGACGATGCTCCATCTTCCAAGGAGGGGTGACCCTTGTTGGTGTTTTACCGATTCGGGCGCATCCGGGGGCCCTCTTGGACCCCACCTGAGAGCGTCTGGGCCCCTTCGGGACCACCTTTGGGCAGCCAAGCTGGTTCCAAGAGAGCTACAGATAGCCCAAGGTGGCTTCCAGGATGGCGCGGTGCTCGATGCTAGCCCTGGGTGGTCTCCAACATGCGTCCAAGAGGCGCCCAGACGGCCACAAGAGGGCCCGATGCTGCCACAGAGCTCGCCAAGGAGGCACCCGAGAGGCGAAAACCATCCTCAAACATTGTGCTTTCGATGTTCTCTGGCTTTCCAGTTTTTTTTCTTCCGATGGGCGTCGGGGGCCTCATGATGGTTCCAAGAGGGCCCCAGTAGGGGCTACATGGGCGCAAGATGGCCCCGAGACGGCCCCAAAACTGCCCCAGGACGGCCCCCCAAGGCAGTTTTTTGGAGACACTCATGGGCGAAAGGCCAGCTTAAGACCGTCTGGAAGTCAGAGAGACGATTAGGGGCCCGCTGGCAGGCATCTGGGACGGGTCGCTTGGGGGAGGGAACGGGCGAGATAGTTTTGTCGTCAGTGGTTCACATACTCCGTGAGGCGGGAGGTTTTCCCCCTGGACCTGGACGGGGCGCCCCGCGACCGATTGGAGCGTCCAAGTTGGCCCATGCTGGCTCCAAAAGGGCCTCAGAGAGCCCAAGATGGCTCAAGATTGCTCAAAATGGCTTACAAGATGCTCATAGAGGCTCGAAGTCCGGCTCGAGACGACTCCTGGCTCCGGAGGACCCCCAAGAGCGCCTCCAAGATGCCAAAATAAGTTCATGTGCTTCGTTTATTCGCTCTTTCGCTTCCGATGGCTTTCTGAGGCTTCAAGATGGCTCCAAGATGGCCCAGGATGGCATCAAGAGAGGCCCAAGAGAGCCACAATACGGCCCCAATAGCGCCCAAAAGCGTTCCAATAGCGCTTCAAGAGGGCCCCAAGAGTCGATTTTAGAGACCCTAGAGGGGGGATGCTGATTTCGGGCTCCCCCCGTCTTTGATGATGATGAGATGACTACTTCATCGAGCTGTAGCCTGAGCAGATGACAACAGTGCGAATGCGCATGCACGACACACACACACACAGAAAGCAAAGTACACAAACAAATTAATTACATGCGTGAATTCGGCTCGACTTACTTTCGCTAGTAAATACATGCACGTGGGAATGGGAGCCACGCCGCAGCAATCAACTTGCAATGGCTTCACGAACACGGCCGGAGGTTCTAGCAAGAATCATCCGCAGGGCCCGGCTAGCATTACGGCCAGACGGAAAGTGAATGTACAAAAATATGAAAACGAGCACGAAACACACAATCATACAATAAAAGAATACAAGGTGGAAAGGGGAGGAAAGAGCAAGCAGCGCAAAACATGAAGGATAGACGGGAGCATGGAGAGCAGTACGCCACCACACACGCGAACACACACGGAGCCCTCAAGCGGATGCTTAATCCGCACGTGGGTTATTGCAACGTGTCCATTTCTCTTGAGCAGCTGTCAACGCAACCCGGATGCAGGACAAGTACGGATGCTTAGAACAAACTCTGTCAACCGCACGCCGGAGAGCCTCCCAGGGATACTCGAGACACTTTAGCTCAAGCATGAGGCTCGCAATGTGTGGAACGGGATCAACGTTCAAGCAACGGTCAACGCATTGTACAAGCAAGCCTTGCACGGAACCCACTTTTTCCGAGAGAGGCCTATTGCTGTGCCACGACTGGAACCGAGGGAACGGAGCACACACGACAGCAGCATGAAACAGATCACCGTTCTTGCTGTGGGGGGACAAAGACACATGAGGAGCAGTGCCAACATTGAACCCAACAAAGACAGCAGGATCCTCGACCTTCAGTTTCAAGCACTCATGTGTGCGTTTCTTACGGATCCGGCTATGGACCGCTTGGCTATAGATTCCCATAAGGCTTTCAATTAATTGGTCACTCAGAGCCTGGACATCCGGTGCAGACTGGTGCGCCTGATGCCAGAAACATAGCACACCGAATATGTCATCAACCCACCGGGCAATCATCATAGTGACAAATTGGATTCCATCGCAAGGAACGTGGGGTGGCAATCGCATACGTTCGAACTCCAGAAAACAACACACCATATTGCACACGCCAGGGGACAAATTGCTACCCTGTGTCATCCCCACAGTCGGCACAAACAGTCCCTTCCCGAAGTGCAAGAACCCACTGTCTAAATCAGCGTTCACAATGGGAACAGTGTCATCCACGCGCAGAACATAATCGTCAGCAGAGACGACACGGCAATTGTGAGGCGACGGTTTAGGCATGTTAGCTCGTGCCAAATTACGGACGTGACCCTTGAAGGCGCGAGTGAAACAATGTGGGGACTCGCGATACCGAGGGGCGTACCTATAGAGCCGAGGGAGACGGATGAAACGACGACGAGAGCCATGGACTTCATACCAACGAGCAACCACCCAGGACAGGGCTTTACTGATGAGGTTGCGCGGAACATTATTGAAGAAATTATCGATGTCCCGCTTGAGTGGCACGTAAATGGGAGTGAAGCCACGAGAACACTTGTCAACGCAATCAACACTAAAGTTGTGAAATTTGCTCACAACCTTCTCCGCAGCAATCACAGATATAGACTCTGGGCACAGATTGGTGGTCATGAAATTCAGAGCACGGCAAGCAAGCGAGAAGTACGAACGCATGCAATGCTTAGCGTAAGACCCCAGAGGACGGACTTTGAGGTGCAAGCTGGATGCGTTTGGCCACACATCGACTCCACCGAACTGGTGATGAGTGACATCACGTGGAAGAAGGCCTGTGTACGACAGCTTAGACTGTAACTCCGAGGAAGCATTGTGGATGGAATTCCAGCCAGGGACAGAGCGACACACGATGCCCTTACCAAGGAAAACCTCACGAGCACGGAAGTGCCAAGAACGAGGGCAAGAGATGGCAAGAGCAGATGGCATTTTGTCAACGGGGGAGACGACAGCAATACGACGAAGACGACGACTCCACTCCACCACATCAGATTGTAAAACGCCATACCCTCTGAAGGCGTCAGCTCGAGCAAACATTGCCCCGATTTCCTCGCAAGCATCAGACAAGTCAAGACAAACATCCGGAACAACATGTGCGCATTTCGCGTGCAGAGTGTCAACAGCACGCAACAAACTATCGCGAAATTGAGCAAAACTCCAAACGCAAGCCCCCTCAGAATGGAAACCAGCCGGAATGCTGGATGAAATTGCCGTGTTCTGCAACAGGCAACAAACGCGTCCGTTCTGGGAACGGCCCACAGACAATTCATCACAGAGGGCATCACATGCGCATGGGAACTCGCAAGTATCAAGTGATTTAGACCAAACCTTAGAATTCACAAGCAAACTCTTCGGGGATGGTGCCTTCAATCGCTTGAACAACAAGTGCACAGACGTGCCAACCGGAAGTTGAACGGACAATTGAGAACGGATGGCAGAAGCAAGGGCAGGACGAATGGGGAAATCCAGCAGAGAAGGAAGAAGCAGAGAACAAGAAACAAAAGAACGAGAACTCTTGCGGTCAATAGTCTGGAACACTCTCTGGCGAGCCACGGCGAGGCTTGATCCGGACAGCGTCTTTGGCAGACGTTGCAACAACCAGGGCACGACGATGGGTTTGTTATCGCGCAGCCATTTAACAACATGACTGCTGCTATTAGCTTTCCGTCGCATATCGCCCAATCTGGGAACCAAGGCAGACAAGGAAGATCGCTGCATGGTGTAACAACACATGGACCTGCAATCAACCTGAAACGCACTCAAGAAAAAACGAGGGTTGGAAAAACGACACGGACGAGGACGAGAACCGGACTTGGTAGGATTCACCACCACGCTGCAGTCGCCAGACTTCTCCCATGGCGCACGGGCGTGCTTTTTCACAAACGGAACAGTCAATTGAGGACGAAGGGCATGAATGAACCGTTTTCCAAGCACGCGCAATTCAAAATCCGACGACGACGACAAACAAACGAGAGGGATGCACACAAAACTAGCAACATCCAACGACCTCATTTTGTAATAAGCAGGGATTTGAGAACGAGGCCGGTCGCTGAGCAGATTACCCACATGCTCACGCATGCGCACGTCCATCCCCCGATTCGTCTTGCCGACATACATAAAATTGTGATCCGTGGACAACCAGGCGCGCACAACATGGGAGGTGAACGAGGGAGAGACACGATCGCAATACACAGCAGACGCAGAGCGAACAATGGCAGAGTAAACTTTCTGATGGTGGCGAAAGGAAGAGAGACCAAGCAGGCGGATGGTAGAGATGGAGTGCAGAAAGTTAAGAATGTCCAACATAGTGCTCATCTCCGCCTTAGCAAGTACAGTGGCCTTCTGACATGAAGAGAAACGCAACCCATGCAAATGGGCTTTGAGACAACGCAAGAGACCGGTAACCTGTCTCCAAGCCTTCACTTGAACGTACCGGCAATGAACATTCGAAGCGACATTTTTTATGATGACGCCTACAGAGCGGGCGCTGTCGACAGCCAGACGTCGATCCCACGATTCACATTCAAGCAAACGTCGTGCACGACGCACGTGTGGCAAAGCATACTTATCTCCCATCTCAGTCCAATCCCTCACGTTGATGCGCTGGCAGAAGCAAGGAGAAGAGGAGGAGGAGAAGCACATGCACGCGTCAACATTCATGCCAAGCTTGGAAAACACAGGTGCTATGTAATCGCGCGCGTGCATGCTAGTTTGCCACGTGGCGGGTGAAATATGGAACACGTTACCTACGGATCAGCGCGGCTGGTTCTGTTGCTCCACAATCCTAGCCCACTCAGAAGAAGCCGATGCTGCATCAGCCTGCCTGGGGCGACGCCTCGGCCGGGGATTTGGAGTGGACATCTCGTGGACAGGAACCCTGCGAACCTCCATGTCGCTCGCGACAGAATCCCACGGATGGTTGGACATGCTACCGTTGTTGGCCCACTGGATCTTCACCTGGCAATTACCTTCACCAGGAAGCTGCTCTACACCAATCACAGTGCCGTTCTCATCGTTGTGCCTGACAGAGCAACCCATGGATTCCCGGGGATCAAGCAGAGGCGTCCTCGCATCGGTGTCCAGATCCATCTTGGCTCCCTGGAAGTCAGCGAACAAGGAACGCTCCGCGCGAGGCTCCCGGTGGAAGTCATGATCACGAGGGCGGGGGCGATTCTGGCGAAAGGATTCATCGCAACGCTTCCTTTCCAAGAAATCACTCACGGACTCTGCCTGGGGGATCTGCAAGGTTTCGAGCACCGAACGAACTCCGACGACATAGTTATTCCGCGTCTCCTCACTGCACGACATTAGAATGAGGCCGGAGATCTCCTGAGCACGGCGGACACTGACGTCCCATTCCCCGTGTGCACGAAAAAAACAGGTACGGCGCGCTCCTTTTTCATCATGTCCCGGAGGCCGGGGAGGTTCGTGGCCGCGCTCACAATTTCGAATCGATCAACGTTGTCCGCATGAAGAGGTAGGAATCTACCATGCTCGTCCTGGTTGTGCACTCTCATATCCACGACTTGCCCTTCGTACACACGCATCGGCGCAGGCCGCGGCGTAGGTGCAGATGCGCCGGAAGCCAGTGGGAACTGGAAGGGCCCTTGTGGACGGTATCCGTAGCTGGACTGCTGCTGATACTGCTGGCCAAACATTGGCGGGCGAGGAGCGAATGAATTCATCGCAAAGTAAGGAACGAACAGAAGTACAGTAATCGGAATGTGCATGAAAATGTACAGTATGAGTATGAGTATCAAGGAATAGGAGCGTGCACGGCAAGTTCACTATCCCAGTCACGATGAGATGACTACTTCATCGAGCTGTAGCCTGAGCAGATGACAACAGTGCGAATGCGCATGCACGACACACACACACAGGAAGCAAAGTACGCAAACAAGATGGCCTCCAGGGTGCCCAGAAGAGGCCCAAGAGGCCCCAAGATGTGCGTAAACGGCCCCAAGAGGCTTCAAGTGGCACCCCTCAGCGACACCCACGGCGGCCCAAGACGCCCCCGAGACCGCCAAGAGGCATCCAAGACAGTCTAAGAGGCCTCCAAGGAAGCCCCTGGGCATCCAAGAGGCCTCTGGCCGTCTGCTCGCCCTCCTCCCCCTGCTTCTCATCTGCTTATTCCGTCGCCTTCTATCTTCTCTTCCTCGATTTGTTCCTCCATCCTCCTCATTCGATAGATACGGCTGCCCCCGATCTTGTTCATGCACTTCCTTGGTCATCCCAACTCTCGTTTTTTTTGTATGGGCTGGTTGGGGATACTTTTTTGTTCGCAAGCGATACGGAGGTTCCGCGCGCCGTCAAAGTCATAGCGCGCTAGCCACGGCCTAAATTGCGCAAGAGTAGGCAAAAGAAGAGACAACGAGAGAAAAAACGGCGGAAGAGACGAGCAGTGGGCGAACCTCACTGCCTCTCAGAAGAGCGCCAGTACCAGGACGGCGACGTGCAGCACCACACAGTAATTGAAGTCCTCGGCCCAGAAGAGGAGGAACATGACGCGCAGGCGCTCGACGGACATTCCGGATCGCCGGTCACCAGATGGTGCGAGGAGTCGGTGAGAGAAGCCAAGCTCCAGCGAAGAGTCGGCGAGAGCCAACGACAGGGGACATGAGCAGGCCCTGTGGAAGGCAAGGTGGGGGGGCCCTGTGGAAGGCAAGGTGGGGGACGACCGGGTGTCCGTCTACCCCGGGCGGAAAGAGGCGGCAGACTCAAGGCGAGCCGCGGGCCCAGGAGCCCTGGAAAATTGGTGGGGATACTTGTTTGATCACGAGTGACGCGGAGCCAACCGCGCACCGTCGAGAAGGTCGAAAGCAAGATGCGAGCCGAGCAGCCACAAGTGGGACGCTGGAAAAGGGAAACGAGAGGGCAACCAGGCGGCGGGAAAGGAAAACGGAAAGAAACGAAAAGAGCAAGAAGAGCGGAAGAGCGAAGATGAAAGGAAGACAAGACAGAAATACGTAATGCAAGCCGCAGCTCAAAATCAGACCAAGTAGTAGACGACCGCCCCTTGCCGAACTGCCAGTACAACTCAACGTGCCCTAACCAATGCACTCAGGCCATCTCCAGGGCCAGCGCAGCCTAACCGCAGGACGCCACATTCCACGAGCCCCAGGAGGAGCAAGAGGGAGCGAGCCCGACCGAAGAGGCAGCGTGCAGTTCCAGGACTCGAAGAGCACCGAGTATCAAGGGTGGGGCACACGCCGGTGGCGACGAGGAACAGCCTGGGCCAGCCGGGCGGGGAGCGGGCAAATGGCGCGGCCAGGGGGTTACGGGCGCGCTTGCCAAGACGGTTGGGGTGACCAGCCCAGGCCCACCGGGCGAGCAGCCTCAGGGCGATGGAGGATTGCATCGCCTGAGACCAGCAGCTCACTGCGGGGTGCAGCTGACAGCCGCGGGAAGTGGGAAGGAGCTCGCGATTGCACCGCCTGAGAATGCCCAGTGCTCCGGTAGGGTGCAGATAACAGCTGCATGAATGTGGGAAAAGTTGCTTTCGCCTGAGACATACTGGTGACCGGTCAGGGGGCGGCAAACGGGGGGGTAGCAAAATGCCGCCCACTGCCAAGAGCGGGGTGAAGAGGCACGCGATTGCACCGCATGAAACAATCAGGTGCTCTGATAGGGTGCAGCTATCAGCCGCAAAAAGGCGGGAACAGAAGCTATCGCCTGAGACGCGCTGGAGGTCGGACTGGGGCTCGCCACGGTAGGGGCCGTGGACATTGCAGTGTTCGATGCGGCGCCGGGCCTGAGACCTGCAGCTCATTGGGAGGTTGCAGCTAACATCCGCGGGAAGTGGGAGGATGCTTGCGATTGCACCGCATGAGAATGCCCGGTTCTCTGGTAAGGTGCAGCTAACAGCCGCAGGAATGTGGGACAATATGTTTTCGCTTGAGACATACTGGTGTTCGGCCTGGGAGCGGCAGGCGGGGGGGTAGCCGAATACCGCCCACTGCCAAGAGCGGGGCGAAGAAACGCGCGAATGCACCGCATGAGAATGCCGGGTGCGCTGGTAGGGTGCAGCTAGCAGCTGCAGGTGGGAAGAGGTGCTATCGCTTGAGACATTGGATACGGGGGGTCGCACTGGGAGCGGCAGTGGGGGGGGGGGGTAGCCGGTTGCCGTCCACGACCAAGAGCGGGGTGGAGTGGCTCCAAACAGCTGCAGGATGCCGGGTATGTACGATAGCTTCGCCAGGATGGTGTCGACGTTCTGCTGGGCGGCAGCTAACAGCCGCAAGAATAGGGGAGTTGATTTCACCTGAAACCCCGCTGCTCGGTCGGAGTGCGGATGCCAGCCGCAGGACGAAGGGGGATAGCTACGCCTGCGGTGTGCTGATTCTATGGTAGGGTGCAGCTATCAGCCGCGGAAGGCTTTGCACTGGCGACGAATGAGACTGCCCGGTGCTCTGGTAGGGTGCAGCTAACAGCTGCAGGGATGTGGGAAAACTGCTTTCGCCTGAGACTTGCTGGTGATCTGCCTGGGGGCGGCAAGCGGGGGGGTAGTCGAGCGCCACCCCGAAGCACTGGAGCCAAGGCGGCAGGAAGGGGCTGCCCGACGGTATCGCACCCGAAGTCGCGCTGCTCGACGTTGCGTTAACCGACTCAACAACGCCCATGCTGGATCACGCTGTCGACGTGAAGCTCGCCACGGCAGGGGCCGCGGACATTGCAGCGTTCGATGCGGCGCCGGGCCTGAGACCTGCAGCTCATTGGGAGGTTGCAGCTAACATCCGCGGGAAGTGGGAGGATGCTTGCGATTGCACCGCATGAGAATGCCCGGTTCTCTGGTAAGGTGCAGCTAACAGCCGCAGGAATGTGGGACAATATGTTTTCGCTTGAGACATACTGGTGTTCGGCCTGGGAGCGGCAGGCGGGGGGGTAGCCGAATGCCGCCCACTGCCAAGAGCGGGGCGAAGAAACGCGCGACTGCACCGCATGAGAATGCCGGGTGCGCTGGTAGGTTGCAGCTAGCAGCTGCAGGTGGGAAGAGGTGCTAGCTTGAGACATATTGGATACGGGAGGTCGCACTGGGAGCGGCAGTTGGGGGGGGGTAGCCGGTTGCCGTCCACGACCAAGAGCGGGGTGGAGTGGCTGCAAACAGCTACAGGATGCCGGGTATGTATGATAGCTTCGCCAGGATGGTGTCGACGTTCTGCTGGGCGGCAGCTAACAGCCGCAAGAATAGGGGAGTTGATTTCAACTGAAACACCCCGTTGCTCGGTCGGAGTGCGGATGCCAGCCGCAGGGCGAAGGAGGTAGCGCCGCCTGCGGAGTGCTGACTCTCTGGCAGGGTGCAGCTAACAGCCGCGGAAGGCTTCGCACTGGCGACGAATGAGACTGCCCGGTGCTCTGGTAGGGTGCATCTAACAGCCGCAGGAGCGTGGGGAAAACACAATTTTGCTTGAGACATGCTGGCGATCCGCCTGGGAGCGGCAAACGGGGGGGTAGCCGAGTGCCGCCCCGAAGCATTGGAGCCAAGGCGGCAGGAAGGGGCTGCTCGACGGCATCGCACCCGAAGTCGCGCTGCTCGACCTTGCGTCGACCGACACAACAGCGCCCATGCTGGATCGCGCTGTCGACGTGGAGCTCGCCGCGGTAGACGCCGTGGACATTGCAGTGTTCGGTGCGGCACTCGTTGCGGCCACGTTGCTCGAGGTCGTATTGTTGGTCGCGCGCGACGTTCTGTGAAGCAGCGACACTGGAGATCAAGCTGCGGACCTTGCAGACGTTTCGCTGGCCCTGCTCGAGCTAGCCGCCGCGTTGCCGACGCCGCTCGAAAGTGCCGTCGAGGAACGCGCCTCGGCCACCATGTGGTGACGATCCCGCCGTATCCATCAGCGTCGCGGAGCCGGCATGGGCCTAAAATTGGGGCAGCGAGGAGCTGCAAAGAGAAGCCGCGATGGCACTGGCAGAGAGGAGGGCCACGGAGGGGCCCGGCCCCCGGCCGCCTAAAGCGAGCCGAGGAGGCGGCAATCGTTCGAGGGGGAGATGAGCCGCAAGAGGTGCCCTGGGAAGGGAACCTAGAGCCTGGGACGGGCCATGGGCCCCAGCCTGGCGCGTCCGAGGTGGTATTGGCGCGCCGGAGAGATGCGCGTGGCGGCAGGCTGGCCCTCCGTCAGGTAGGCGGCGCCCGCAGGGCCCAGGGTGCGCCGTTGCCGGCGGCTGGGCCTAGAGGAATACCCCGGCTGGACGAGTATTCGGGTCGCCCTCGGGATCCGATGCCCAGGTCCTTTCGGAGTCTCTTCGCGGTCTCTGCGGGGGCCTCCCCAACGTGTGGCTGGAGAGAGACTCTGTCGAGGGGGGTGCTGTTGTCGTGCTGGTGGGTCACGGGATCGCGGAGGTCGCGCCCGTCGCCCTGGCAGCGCCTGGAGTTGCGGTGATTTGTTGGTCTTCGGACTGAGCGCTGGCGCAGGAGGGCCAAGGGCCGCCCTCAGCGGCGTGCGACCGGGCCGGTCGGCCCCAGCGCTCGTCGGTTTCCCAGCTGCCCCACCCGGACCATTGCGTCCAGTGGTCGCCGCAAGGGCTGCTGCGGCCGGCCTCGCTCCGTCAGCGCGGGCGGCGCTCGCGCCCGCCCGCATTCCAGTTATGTCCGTTTCTCGCGGCCGCAGGCGGGCGGGCCCTGGGCACGCCGGGGGGGCGCGGCGCGCCCCGTCCAGGCGAGCGCGCGAGGTTCCTGTCGTCGCGCCCGGCGAGCACGGGGGAAGAACGAGGTTCGGCGGGCGAAGTGGCGGCGCGCGCCCTATCTTCATGCTCGGGACCGGCTGAGGAGTGAATGATCACCGCAAGATCGGAGCTCGGTGAAGGGGGGGGTGCGACCAAGGCTCCTTTGCGCCCCTTGGGCGCCGTAGGCGGGGCGCACGGAGGGGCCGCATCGGAGGTCTCCGGACTGTCGTCCGCGCCCTCCGCGATTCCGTCACTGCTCGGTCGGGGAGGGGCAGTCGCTGGGGCAGCTGACTGGGCGCATGGCTCATGCCAGGGGCTGGCCTCCCTCGGGTGGGCGCGGCCCGGAGATTCGGTAGCCTGGCGGGCGGTGGCATGGTGGGCTGGTAAAACTGCGCGGAGACGAGGTGGGGGAGTGCCCCGCGCCTTCGTTCCAGTCTGGGTCAGGAGAGTGGGAGCGGAAGTGTTGGAATTCAGCATGGGGGGGTGGCTGCCGCATGGAGTTGACCGCCTGAGTTGTCCCGTCCCTCGCCCTTGCCGTTCTTCCTGCTTGAGGAGAGGCTAATCTGCTTGCACATCTTGGGTGTCCCGCATGGGGATCTCCGAAGCCAGCTGCAGCAGGGGGCCGGGCGTGAGTTTGTCCGAGCTGACCTGCGCCAGGAAATCAACCAGTGTTTCCACGGTACGCCGCGGGTGGGAAGGGCCGGGCGGGGGCCACTTGTCGGAGTGATGGAGCCACCTGTCCAGGATGCTGGGGCCCGGGGATAGCGCGCAGAGTTTGGCGACCGCCCGTTCGGCAGCTAGCCGTTTACCCTGCCAGTGGGTGTTCTTGGGAAGGTAGGATGGTGGCACCCGTTCTCCGTATATCAGTTTCAGGAAGGGTCGTAGTTGAAGTGGTGTCCAGTTTCCAGGGTCGTCGGGTCATACCACGCCTTGCCCCTGCGTCTGTGTAGCCCCGCCAACGATCGTCCAGGAGCGGATGCACGTCCCGCATAAATTCGATCATGCGGACCTCGATGGGTCTTGTGTCCGATTCGTCAGCTCCGTCCTCCTCTTCGGCCTCCAGGGAGTTGGGGTCGGCGTTTCTCGACCCGTGCCCACGCGGTAGGTTCGCCTCAGGAAGCAGGCGGAACACCTCCTTGGTTTCATTGGTCATGGAGGGAGGTGCGCTTGTTTCTAGAATAGCGCCGTCGGAGGCGCCTGTCCCGGCTGGGCGGGGCCGCGCGGGCGACGAGGGCCCGACGAAGCGTCAAAAATTATCGCTGGCGGGGGGATGTGACCAGAGAAATCACGCCGACGACTGCAGCAATTAGAGGTCTCCGCTCCTTCCGCTCCGCAACCTTCAAGGGCAAGCCTTCATCGGCCGCGCTCGAGCGTCAGCTCACGGGGTTCGACAGCGCCTCGAGGCCAGCTCGCGCCGCAGAGGCGCGGGCGAGCTCCGGCAGCGGCCCCGCTTGACGGCCCAACGGTTTCATCCATCGATGTCCTGCGAAGTGCGCCCAGTAGTGATGCAGGTACTTCGTGGGCGCGGAGATATTAGCAGATGCCCACGCGGCGGCGGCGGAGCATCAGGCACGGCCTCGACGACACCAAGATTGTTGGACGCCTGGTGGAGCACGGCCCGCACCACCTGCTGAAGGCCTTTGGACCTCTTTTCGGGGCGGCGCGGTTCATGGACAGCGTTGGTGAGACAAGGCTTGCAGCGGCTGAGGAGCTGGACTGGCCGAGGTGCTCTACCAAGTCCTGCGGCTGATATCCGCAGTGTTTGTGGGCCGATTCTGGATAAGATTTTGGACAGCATTTTCTTCGCAGAGTCTTGTCTAGATCGCCATTCCCCCCCGCCCTCGTCGGCGCCGCCCGCGCTGAGGGCCCTGGGCCATGCATGCTCTGTGCGCCACGCTCGGTTTCCCACAGAACGCGCCCTCGCCAGCCACTGCCGAGCCAGGCACGGACACCGGCTCGGCATCAAGCAGTATATCGATGGCTCTGGCGTGTGCCCCTCCTGTGGCACGCAATTCAGAACCCGACTCAGATGCATAGCTCACTTGTCGGATCGTCGCCGCCCTCGTTGTGCCAACTGGGTGCTGGCAAATTGACGACCTCTCGCCAGCGACGTCCTGAGTCGCCTGGATGAGAAGGACCGGGAAGCCTTGCGCGAAGCGTGGAGTCAAGGCCACTCGCATGCTCTCGCCAGAGGCCCCGCTCTCACGCGAGACGGCAAACGCATCGGCCGTTGCCGGTAGCGTCTCGTCCTCTCACTGTTTTTGCCTTCCGCACTCTGCAGTCGTGCCTTAGGCCGCTTTGCAGTGTTGTGCGCTATGGGAGCCCGCCGTCCCCGCAGCAAAAAGTGTTTGTGGGCAACAGCTGTAGTAAAGAGCTCCCAGGTTGAAGTATGCCGTATCGAGGCATGGTGACGGCTGGTTGCCCAGAGCACAAAGGCGCTCGAGCACTCGTCAGTTACAGTCTGGATTGAGTCCAGGACCAGGAGCACGGCATCTGTGTGCTATGAACGCGGCAACATCAGTTCCTTGTTACCTGTTTGGGCAATACACCGCGCCATTGCGCCTGGTGCTCGCAAGTTGCTTGTCGCGTTCGCAAGCAGCTGCGGTAGCGGCGATGCACGCTTCGGCGCACGCATCATTTCGTCTCACTGACATGCCGCGAGGATCTCTGGCAGACGTCGGTGTTCGCAAATGGAAGGCTGGGGGAAGACGGGGAGGAACATACCAACCCCAGTTTGCACCAACGATGATGCAGTACACCCTCCCGTCCCACGGCCCCTCATAATCCCACGTTCACAAGCTTTCATTTTAGCTCCAAAACGTGCCCCAATTGGAACATTCGCTTTCAACGAGCGTCACATTCAGGCGGGAGCCCCTCTTTCAAAAGGAGCTGGTTGGCATACGTATAGCAAACAGTAAGGACAGCGAAAGAGTGCAAGCATACATCCCAACGTGGTGTCCAGCTATACCCCCTTTTAGACACAACTGGCCGCCCCCATGTGTGTAACTGTTGCACAAGCAAGCTTGCACTTCTGGCCTTGAGTTTCGAGGAAATTGCAAGCGAGAGCCCACATTCCTGGGTCAGGGGCAAATTGAGCGGGGGAGCGGATTCAGGCGGGGACAAAGCGACCCCGCGATCATCGCCGATAGGGGCCCAATGGCCCACCCCGCCCAGTAACGTGCGGATTCGCTCTCGGGGGGCCTGTCGCCGATCCGTGGGCGATGTATCGCCGATTCAGGCTCGAAGTTCCCCCCTGACCCGGTTCCCCCCCCATCGCTGCTTTTCAGAAGCCCTGTGCTCCAGGGAGTCGTTTTCTTCGGGGCCCTTTCCCAGGCATGCGACCCTCTGCTTTTTTCTATGCTCTGTCCTCGGAAGTCTCGCCCCTTTCCCAAAAGCCAGGTTTTTCAATCCCGCGCAGTTATTGTTAATGTCCTCGCGGCCCGGCGAGGGCCTCCGAGGCCGAAAACTACGAACGAAGCATCCGTCGTGTTTTTTTCACGGCGCGGGGATGTTTGTTTCTAGGCCTCCCAGATGGGATCCGAGCAGGTGGAGGGTGGATCGGAGGAGCGTTCCGCATCGCCGATGCATTGGCGATGCGGCTCGATGTGGAGCTGGATTTTCTCCACGCCGATGGCGCCGATGCATCGCCGGCGTCGCCGACGCGTCGCTGATGCATCGCCGACGCATCGGCGATGCATCGACGATGCGGCGCAAGCCTTCGACCCCACCTACTCCGACCCCACATGGGAGGCCAGGGCTGAACCTAAATTGTGTTTTTCGTTTTCGTTTTGTTTTCATGTTCCCTCGTTTTGTCGTCAATCCGCCTTTGCCGCAAAACGAAGTCGAAACGAAAATGGCCCACGAAATCGCCAAAACACCGTTTAGGTCCAGCCCTGTGGGAGGCACCTCTGCGCTCCGCACGGAGAACGTCAACATGGCGCTCCAAGGCCCTTGCATCCTTACCGCGCATCCTTACGATCGTGGTCGAGCGTACTCCGACCCCACATGGGAGGCCTCGAATGCTCGGGCTTCCTCCGCGGCGAGCCCCGCGGGCCGCCCGCGGGGAGGCTGTCGATGTACGTCGACGGCGCGCTGGAGGTCGACGGCGTGCCCCTCCAGGCCAGGGCCCTTTGCGGGCGGGAGCTCATGGGGCTGTGTTTCACCACCACCACCACCATAAGTTGGAGGGGGGACGGAGGTGGAGGACGAGGAGGAGGACGAAGAGGAGGAGGAGGAGGAGGACGAGGAGGAGGAGGTGGACCCCCCCCACCTCCATCTTATGGTGGTGATGGTGGAGCACAGGCCCATCAGGAGCGGCTGCGAAGCCTGGCAGGCCCGGGAGGAGCTAGAGGCTGCCTTGGCTGCTGGCCTGGGCCGCCGCCGCCGCCTTTTTTCGGTATCGTTTATCCCATCCCCATCCCCATCCCCATCCCCTTCGAGACCCCCCCCCAAATTACCCCCCCAGTTGGGGATACACGGATACACCCGTCGAAACCCGAAGGGAACGGCCTATATCCCCATCTAGGGGTGTAAAGCGGCCAGTGGGGCCCAGGCCACGCCGTTGGGGATGGGGATCGGTTCAACGATACTCATTTTTCGCTCGTCGCTCGCTCGTTACTGCTCCCCTGAGTGCGCCCCGCAGCGCCCGCGGCGGTCGGGCGCCTCGGCGCGCGGAGGTACGCTCGTGGAGCGCGGAACGCAGGCTGCCTTGTGTCCTCTGGCGCGCAGCGGCCGTTACCTGGGCCAGCCCCCTTCGGCCCGAACTCGGGGCTACAGAGACGGAGGTCAATGCAAGCGGGGGTGAGCCAGAGCGCCGGATCTTATTGAATCTTGCAGAGCCAGGGGTGCATTGACCCGGGCTTGCGTGCAGGATCCGGTAGGATCCTGCAGGATTTTGCAGGATATTGCAAGGCCTGAGTGACCCCGGCTGGGACTGACCCATGTCAGTAGATCCGCGACAAACCTCTGCGTCGGCTACGGCTCCAGCTGTGTTCTCGGCGGTCCTGGCCCCAGGTCCAGCTTCGGCTTCGGCCCCGGCCGCCGCTGTAGCCAGCCCAGTCCCTTTCCCAGGTCTCGAGCTCGGCCCGGGCCGCGGCTTCGATCGCAGCCTCGTCGCCCCCTGGGCAACGACAGCGATCGGACGCTTTGGGGGGTGCCTGCCTGTGCTCGCAGGCACCTCGCCGGTGATCGCAGGCGTCTTGCTGATGCTCGCAGGTTCTGCGCAGCCAGACCCGCCATCTCTCGGGCATTCCCGATTTGATCCGCCCGAAGTCCCCTTCAACCCAGTTGCGATCTCGATCGCGACCTGGCGCGATCCAGCTCGAGCTGACGAGCTGACTTGGCGCGCCAAAGAGGGTATCGGGAGAGTCTCCGGGAGTGGGAGTGGACACGGAATGAAATGTGGTCCGTCGGGGGCGCCCAGGGACGACGGACCCAGCGCCCCCCCCTTTCCACACGCCGACTGGGTCGGCGGGTGTGTCCTCACACGGATGTGTCCTCATCCTGCCGTCGTCCGAGCGGAGGGTGGCGGCCACTTGCCGAGATCGAGGCCCAGACCTCCGGCGCATTGAGAGATCTTGTGTGGAGGTTCTCCTCGTCTTTGGCCTTTGGGGGCCCTCGCCGGGCACCAGGGCCATCGAAGAGCGACTCGGCATGACAGGCCAGCCCTGGAGAAGTGGGGGTCGGGGCTTCCAGCCTCCAGGGGACTCGCGTTGAAAAAGTAGGACGTGGGATGTCTGGGGCGACGGACTGGAGGCATCTGCCCTCAAATATTCAGCCCGCCAGATCGACACCTGCCCTGGCCACTCCGACGCTGGCGCGTGATGGGTGGGAGGAGGAGGAGGAGGAGGAGGAGGAGGAGGAAGAGGAGGAGGAGGAGGAGGGGGAGGAGGAGGGGGAGGAGGAGGAGGATGAGGAGGATGAGGAGGAGGAGGAGGTGGAGGAGAGAGGAGGGACCGGCTCTGGGGGGAAACACCGATCTGGAATCGGAGTTATCTCGCCGACAGGTCGGCGATATGCCCCGCAAAAGCGAGGCAGCACGTTCCCGGGCGGAGAGGGCGATCGTGCCCCTACCGGCAATCAATGAGCGATAAATGGGTCGACACATCCCCCCCTGAGCCCATCCTCCCCTGGCGTCGACGTTGCGATTTGAGGGGCGATCGGGGGGGGTCCCTCCTCCTCCTCCTCATCCTCTTCCTCTACCGCCTCCGCCTCCTCATCCCTCCTCCACCCGCTCTCCTGCGTCCTCCTGCTCTTTCCCCTCTGATCTCTCCGTTTTCCCGCCCTCCTCCATTCTCTCTCCATCCACCGCGAGCGCGAGTGGAGGTGAGCGTGTCGGGGGGGAGGAGGAGGATGTCCGCTGCTTATCAGCAGTTTTTCCCATCTCTCAGCATTCACTCTTCCTCCTCCTCCTCCTCCTCCTCCTCCTCCTCCTCCTCCTCCTCCCCCTCCTTCTACCGTTACTTGAAGATGGTCTCTTTTGAATTAGAAGCTTCAGAGCAACGTCTCCGTGTCTGGCTTGCTCGTCTTCCCCACAAACATGCACACTGGTGTCCTTCTGTTCCGGCGAGACGAGGTGGGAAGAGACAAAATAATACCACTGTCCCCGGACCTTAATGGACAATGGTGCGTTGAACGACAATGCAGTCATTCCACTCATGGGCGCCTCAATTGCGACGAGACCAGGAATTGCTGTGCAGCTACCCCGAGGCCGAGTCTTTTTTTGAGGCCTGGGGGAGTCGGGCTATCAAGGCTTGCTGTGGGATGAGGTGGTAAATGCCCTCTTCGTCTCCCTTGACCCGTGGTGTTTGCGCATCGCCTTTTCTGCTGTACAGTGGACCCCGCCATACTTGTGCCGCGAGCGCGGCGCGCGTGTACACATGACCACATACGGGACCATCTGGCTCGAACAACTCTGAATATCCTCTTTCCCACATCTTTTCACCATTCTGGGCAGCGGGCATGACGTCTACGAGTGCTTCAGGACACATGGGGACAGAGTTTTCCTCACAATTGCCTCTTTGGATGCGCTTATGTGGCCGATCGTTATGGCCACAGCTCGGCCAGGTTATCGGACTAAGTGTACGTGCTCCCCCAGCCGTTGTGGAAACCCTTCGGGGAATACGTGAGGGAAAAATAATGATCAGAATCGTAACGATAGCACGAAGCGGGAAAATATGGAAAGAGCCTCCTGGGAGCGTCTTGGGGCACTCTTGGGGTCTCCTGGGAATTTCACGGTCGCCTCTTGGAAGCCTCATGGAAGCCTCCTTGGGCTTTTTGTCGGACGGGGCTAGGACGAGCATGCATCCGTTCCGGAACGCTCTGAGAAGGCCGGTGACGCCCGAGACATCCCCCAGAGCCGCCAGAGCTCGAAGATTCTCGATGTATCCTCGCCTGATTGTATCCTCGTCCTGGCCTCGTCTTCTCTTGGGGGCCTCCCTGGGCCCCTTGGGGGGCGTTGGGAGCTTTTCAGGGGCGTCGTTTTGGCCACCTGCGGGGGCCGCGCCGCTCTCCGCAGACACGTGTCGGCGGTGCGGCGCCCCTCCAGAGCCCGAGGCCCGCCATGCAGACATCCCTGGCGCAGCGATGGGGCAGGGTGCGCCCCGCCGCGCCCGCGGCGGTCGGACGCTTCGGCGGGCGCAGGCGCGCTCGTGGAGCGCGGAACGCAGAAACGCGGGCTGCCTTTTGTTCGCCGGCGCGCAGCGGCCGTTCCCTGGGCCAACCCCCTCGGCCCGAACTCGGGGCTCAAGGGCGGGGGTCAATGCAAGCGGGAGTCAGCCAGAGTGCTGGATCTTGCAGGATCCTGCAGGGCCAAGGGTGCATTGACCCAGGCCTGGGCGCAGGATCCTGCAGGATCCTGCAAGGCCAGACTTGTTTGGGTCTGGCTTGATCCGGGTCAGTAGATCCATGACAAAGATCGGCGCCTGCAAAGAGTGTGATTACGCCGGGGTGTGGATTACGCCGGGGGGGCACGACGCGGTCTTCATCGAGCCTCCTCGGGGCGCGGCGGAGAACCATATCCAGGTCCCCGCCAGGCCCCAGAGTGCCCGGCAGGGTGGCGGCTGCAGGCCGTTTGCAGGCCACACCATTCAGAGTCGCCGAAAGGAGGAGTTGCGAAATCTGCCGCATGTATCGTGGTTTCGGCCACGCTGCTGGGCGTCTTCCTCGATACGTTGGCGCCTCGCCAGCGCGAGGAGGCGCAAGAGCAACTGGGCGCGAATTAATGAGGGGACGATACATGGGGGGCGGCGAGGGCTGCAGTAAAGGGGCCCTGGAGGGCCCCAACAGGAGCCCTCCAGGGCCCCACAAGGGGCACTCCCTTTACTGATCCCCCGCTCGCCCGACAGCTGATGTCTTGGGAAAGAAAGCGCGCCTCTCCACCGCCATGTGACCTGCCTGGGGCTGGGCTAGAGAGCTTCGGCTCCCGACTGTGAGGAGGTAAAAACATAAGAGGTAGACTTGGCATCGCCCGGAAATGTGCGTCATCTTCTCGGCGAGGGCCACTGGGGAGCTTCTTTGAACATCTTGCGAACAAATGCACCTGGAAACGTCCGTGTAATGGCGAGTGGAGGGGTTGGTGCTTTGCTGGCCCCCCCTCCCGCCAGACCCGTTCCAGACAGTCGATGTCTTGCCTTTTCAATATAAGGCCCCCGGGAACACGGAGTTTTCCCAGGGCAGGTCTGTCACCCCCCGGGGCAGGTTTGTGATCCCAGGCAGTGTCTTTTTGTGACGGCCCCGGACCCGACGCAGGCTCCCGGGGGCCGAAAATAGCAGCACAGTTGCCGTCGCGACGTTTTTGCGACGCGAGTGGCTTTGGGAAGGAAAAGGACAGACACGCGTAAACGTCGATCCCCACGAAACTACGAGAAGTGGGGGCCACGACGAGCATCCAGAAATCATTGGAAGTATAGTGGGAATCTTGGAATTAGCTGTGTCCATGGATTTACGTCTCCCTGGGCCCCTGTGGTTCTGGGGCGGGCAGGAGCAGCGGCGCCGCAGCGGCCGACGAGCGACCCGTCGATGGCGGTCGACGGCGAGGGCGGCCGCAGCGACCGACCCGCTGCGGCGCGGCGGCGAGGCCCAGTCGCCCATCCGCCACGCGGCCGTCTTCAACTGGAGGCTGGCTGGGGGGGAAGCGTGTTCTTTCTGTTGCTAAGGCCTCACGGCCAGTGCCGCCGACCCTGGAGGCCTCGGCCCTCGACGGAAATGGGAGGGAGAGGGCGGGCCATGGGTCGCCCATCCGCCACACGGCCGTCTTCAACTGGAGGCTGGCCAGGGGGGGGAGAGCCTTTTTTGTTGTTCTTCCTGGGCGATGACGGCCGGTACGCCACGTTTCGCGCGCTGGCGCCGTTTGGGAATGCTTCAGGATTGCCAAAGACAGCTCACAGCTCGGATAGCAGATGCCAACCGGAATCTGCTACGGCAGACCGCGCATGCCTGTGCGGATCTGCTGCGGCGGAGCGCTTTCCTTCTCCGCCTCTTCGTACTCCTCGTTCTCATCGTCGTCGTCGTCGTCGTCATCCGGGTCGTTGTCGTCGTCATCGTAGCTCGTAGCGTTCCTCTTGTCGTCCTCTTTGTCTTCATAGTATATTGCTTGGTGCTTCGCGCCATGACTGGCGAAGGGGGGAGGGAATCGGGAGGAGGGATGGTGCGAGACCAGGCGGAAATGATATGTTTGATTACACGTCTGTTGTCGATTCGTGCTCTGGGAGTGCCTCGTTATCGTCCTCCTCCTCCTATCGTTGTCCTCGTGTGGCTTATGCTTCTGACCAAACATGTTCGGTGCTCGCGGGCCACTGATGCTCGCAGGCGCACGCTCCGCCTTATCCGAGCTGAGGGTTATATTCTCAGCCTGGTGGCCCCAAATTAAGGGCCGTGTGCTAGTGTTTGCAACGCGTAAGTTGTTGCGAATCATGGTGTGGATCTCGTGGTGCTGCCGTTTCAGTAAGACCGGCAGCAGTCGCCAAAGCAAATGGTTCAAGCGTGGTGACCATTTGTGGTTGCAGAACGCACCTGCGCAAGAAGATACATCGCACCTTCGGTTTTCTGCATTGAGTTTTTTCGGGGAGCGCGGTGACCACGACTGGTTGCAGAACGCGTTTGCGCAGGGAGAAACATGCCACTGGCTTTCGGCTCTCGATCGAAATAGAAGGCAGTGCGGTGTTGGCGGCACGCGTGCACCTCATGGGCTTGCGCCAGCCCGCCCCTCCGAAGCAAAGAGGAGGGTAGGACGACAACAGGAGTGGTACGAGGAGGAAAAAAAGGAGCGGACGACGACGACGAGGCCATTTCCCCCTTCTCGGGCCCGCCGGGAGCGCCCCCGCGCACGCACGCACGCACGCACGCACGCACGCACGCACGCACGCACGCACACCCACGCACGCACGCACGCACGCACGCACGCACACACACACACACACATTCACACACACATTGACACACACACACACACACAAATACACCGCAGGGCACGAACCGAAAACATATGGTGGAGGCGTTGGTAAGGAATAGTCTCAGGAGTCGCCAGACCCTGGAGGGTTCCTTAGCTGATGTGGGCGGCGGTGATATTCATGGCCAAGCTTCGATTGGAGTTCCACCGGCCTCCAGACCCTGGATTCCTGATCGAAGGGTTCCTTATCCAATGCCCCCACCGTCCGTAGCCATTTTGGCTCAAGTCCGTAGCCGTTTCTGGCACAAGGGCTTGAAGTCACCTGGCGTGGGGGAGGCGCGCCCCCGCCCGCGATCCTGCGGCCAGGTTGGCTGCAGACATACTTGTGTGAGCTCCTGTCGGAGCAGCTCCCGTGAGGAGCACCGTACCCTGCAACGACGTCCAGGATTTGCCTCCTGGTGCTCGCCCCATGGCTCCTGCTCCTGCGGCCGTGCGGCCTCCGTGGTGGAAGCTGCCGACCAAGTTCGTGTCCCCACCCTGGGGAGGTCAACAGAAGCAGCAGTGGCAGGCATGGCGAGACATCGGCTCCGACGACGACCTCGAGGGCTGGCACCAGGTGGGGCAAACTGGAGGAGGGCCGTGGTGCAGTAAGTGCGGCTGCAAGAAGAACTCCAAGGGCAGCAAGTTCTGCAAAGCCTGCGGCCATAAGCTCTCGGACATCAGCCCAGCCGTCGCTGCCGAACCCGCTGGGGTCTGGAGCGAGCAGCGAAGACAGCACGGGGATGCCGATGGAAAGGACGGCAAAGGCGGCAAGAAGGGCAAGAAAGGCAAGGACTCGGGCAAAGGTGACGGCGGCAAAGGTGGTAAAGGGGGCCGTGTTGAGGGAGCAGCAGGCGGTGACCCAGCCAAGCTTCCTCGAGCGCCTGGTGCACAGTTCCTGGTGGCCCAGGAGGGACCCTCGGTGGAGCTTGAGTTCCACGAGCTGGAGCAGCTGGTGGCCACGCTGGAGAAGCTGGGCGGCACGGTCAGCCTCGCGAAGCACAGGCGCACCCTTCAAGAACGGCGACGACTCCAGCAGGAGGCGCTCTATGTGCCGCCATTGTCGCAGAGAGTCACGCAGGCCCACAAGCAGGTGCAGGACATCGCGCAGAAGCTGGAGAAGGCGGCGCTGCACTTCGAGCGGCTCGAGGAGGGCCTCGAGAGCCAGAGGCGGTGGGTCCAATCCCTTTGCGAGGACATGGAGTCGAAGAAGGCTGAGCACCGCAAGCTGGTGGTTGAGCTCAATCGTCAGGTGGTCGACATCAGCCAGGACTCAACTCCGTCAGTGGCCCCCATCAGTGCGGCTGGCATCCTCGACGGCTCCATCGAGGAAATTCCTCTTTCGTTTGCTGGCCTTGGGTTCGACGACGAGGAGTACGAGATGGATGCAAATGACAAGAAGGAGCTGGCAGATCGCAGCGCCCGCCTCAAGAGCGAGCTGCCGAACGCCGTCGAGCAAATGTTCGGGCAAGCGGCAGAGAAGGCCAAACTCTTCAAGGAGGAGCAGGAAGCCATGGCCCTACGGCTGGCTGGGAAGAGGCGGCGTCAGGGTTCAGGCCCTGAAGACCCTGGCTCAGCAGGGGCGGCCGCTGCAGGATCAGCTCCGAGAGGCAAGGGCGGCGAGGCAGCGGACTCCGACGCGACGACGCCGTCGCCTCCCTCCGCAGCCAAGCAGTCGCCCAAGGAGGAGGAGTCATCCAGAGACGACTTCGAGCAGAGGGCGGCCAGGATCTGTCGCCCGCCGCCCCCATCAGGCGGACTCTGCCTGAGGGGGCAGACCCAGTGGACGCAGAGGCTGAGGGTGATCGGCGGACGCCCTTGGCCGAGGCAGCTGGATCTCTTCGACCAGCGGACCGTTTCTGGAGCAACAAGTCCGTGGACCTCGACTGGCCTCAAGTCGGGGGGTTCTGGGTCCCTGCCCTGGCCCGCCCAGACAAGGGGACAACGTTGATCGGAAGGCAGCGCTGCAAGCAGCTGTGCGCCGTGCCCGAGGCAGTCCTGCCCGAGCCCTCGGGGCAGAGGCTTGCGGCCATGGGGCTCCCACCCGATGCTGCTGATCCTGAGTGGCAGGCCATCCAGGACTTCAACGACATGAGGGCTGACCTCAGGGACTGGGCTGCCGCCTGGTTTGACTCTCACACTGAGCTGGAGACAGACAGCGGGCACTGGAGGCGCTGGTGCAAGGCTTTCCTGGGCGCGATGCTCGCGGACGGCGGGAACGAGCCGCTCAGGCGCCTACTGGGGATCTGGTTCCCATGCTGGCACTTGGACAATATCCTGGACGAGCTGTGCCTCAGCGGCTGGAGGCAGTCAGAGCCCCGCCGCATTGCCTTTCTGGTCAGGCTCAACAGTGCCCAGCCTCTGGATCGGTGGCGACTCGAGCACGCGCGCTGGAGGCAACTGGCGCAGATCAGGGCCATGTTTCGCCGACTACTTGGGGACAGAGCTCCTGGAGACCCAGTGCCGCCTCGGAGGCCTGGTGGGGGAATGGAGTCGGACCCTAATCGTCGGCCCGACCCTGGTGACGACCAGGCGATGGACTACGTCGACAACCTGACGGCGAAGCTGCTCATGCTGTCGCACGCGCCCTCGCAGCAGCCGCCTGGCGGCCTGGCCTGGCCCAGCCAAGCCAACCTGCACGTGGAGCAAGCCAGCCTTGGTTCGCCCTGGTCAGCGAAGGGGGCCTCTTCGGTTTCGCGGACTGCGGTGCCAGAACGCATCCCTGGACAAACAAGCCAGAGCAAGGTAAGACCTGGTCCCGAGCGCTCCTCGAGCTCGGGCCAGGCTCAGTCGCCACCCGCTGGATCAAGACCCTCGCCTGTCGAGAGGGTCGTGGGTGTTGCAGACAGTCCAAGCTGGGACTCAAGAAGCTTTCTCAACTCCAGTGTCACGGTGGACACCCTGGGCCTCCGATCTGCCCCAGAGCTGCAGAACACCAAGGGGGGCGTCTTGCCACAGAGGGAGGGGCCGCTAACGCTCTGCTTGGCCAAGCTGGTGGCGCCGCCTGTGGCTAGCCCAGCGTCCTTCATCTCTTTGAATGGCACGACATGGAAGGAGGCGCAGACGGAGCTCGAGCGCCTCTCGGACTCTGGCTTGAAGGACGATGTCTACCTTATCCAGGAGACGCGCTTCACGGGGAAGGAGAAGGAGAGCGAGGCCATCGGATGGGGCACTCGCAACGGCCTTAACGCTTCATTCAGCCCATGCAGGAGAACGGGAAGCTCGGCCCAGTCGGTGTCATCGGGGGTTGGCTGTCTTGTGGCGGCACACAGAGGATCAGCACCCGTGGACCATGACTGGGGTCCTTTCTGCTCGCGGCTTCTCGCTCGCAGGGTGGTATTCGGGGACTTGATGGTGATCGTGGTCAGTGCCTACCTGGAGCACTCCGCCAAGATGACGGGCACAAGCGTGGAGCTGCTGAGCGAGCTGCAGGTCTTCCTCAACTCTCAGTGCGAGCCTTTTATTGTGGCAGCTGGCTGGAACATGGAGCCGCAGCTGTTAGAGAGCTCGTGGTGGCCGCGTTCTGTGGGCGGGGCAGCCGTGGCGCCCAAGTTTCCTACCTGCTCAGTGACCTCGGGGAACGATCGTGTATACGACTACTTCGTGATATCGGCCTCCCTTGCGGCTCTTAGCCCAACGGCAGAAGTGCTTCGGCCAACGTCTACACACCCCCATGCTCCAGTGCGTCTTACTTTCAGCAAGCTGGGGGCCCATGCCAAGGTCTGGGTACTGCGAGGCCCCAAGCGATTCGACCTGTCGACGCACATCTCGGACGAGGCCCAGCTGAAGGCGGTGGAAGACGCCCGGGACATAGTCTGGCAGGCGGCCCTGCCCGCTCCAGGCGCGGGGCCAGACGAGGCAGTGCGAGAGTTCTTCGACAAAGCGGAGACCCACCTGATTGGCATGTTGGGTCTCAGTGACGGCCCCAAGTACCGTGGCAGAGCGGACGGACTCAAGCGGGCAGAGATCAGCCTCAAGGACCTCCAGCGTACTGAGACTTCCAGAAAGGTAAGCCCTTTGACGAGGTTGTGGCTTTCTCTCGGCAGGCTGGTCAAGCAGCTCAGGGCGGCAGCTTCGGTCTCAGAGCCAGCAAAATGCCATGCGCTATACATGAAGCACCTGGAACGGGCGATCCTCTCACTGGCAGTTCAGTTCGGCAGCTTGGGCAACCCGATGTTCAACGGCACCAAGATGGAGACGATAGCCCACGAGGTCAGGAGCGGCTCCATGGAAGGGCTGCAGGTGTTGAAGGCCATCGCCAGGGTCACTGACAAGCACGTCAAGGGCGATGCGTCTGCAGCTAGGACCCGCTGGAAGGAGTTCGTGGACGAGTCGCTGGCGGGAGGGGGGCGTGGAGCTCGTGCCATATAGCAAGAAGGTCCACGGCGAGGCGAAGCCGATCTTGGCGGACGGCAGCGGCGACTCGCCTCCCGTGCCACTGGTGGGCCAAGCGGCATTGAATCAGATGCTAGTGGAATGGAAGGCCCTGTGGAGCTGCGGGGGCGGCCAGCAGATGAGGCCTGCTGACTGGATCACCACGTCGGACCTGCCCCCGATCGCGGCAGAGCAGGTGATAGCGTCGGCGAAGACGTTCGCGAAGAAGACGGCGCTCGGCTGGGACGGCTTCCACCCCAGGCTGCTGAAGATGCTAGGATGGCCTTTTGCGCAGCGCATGGCCGACGTGCTGACGCAACGGGAAAGGCACCCGCAGCCGACGGCGATGTTCACTACGCTTATCGTCTTCTTGGGCAAGCCTGGGGGAGGACATCGCCCCATCGGCCTGATGTGCTTTTGGCTCAGCGTTTGGGGAAGGATTCGCAGGCAGTATTGTTTACAATGGGAGCGTGACCACCGCCTTCCTGAGATATGGGGAAGCAGCTCTGACACCTGCTGCGATAGAGCAGCGTACTTGCACAACCTGTACCTGGGCCTCGCTCGGAAGGTCGGCTTCGAAGGTGTCTCGGTGTACTTTGACATTAGCAAGTTCTACGAGCGGATCGACCACGGGCTGCTGCTGAACGCGGCCGAGCTGAATGGTTTCTGCACAGGATTGGTGCGTGCGCTCTGCGTGGCGTACTCGGGTCCGAGGCGAGCTACGGCAGACAGCGCCGTCAGCGAGGAGATACATGCGGGGGGCACGGTCATAGCTGGCTGCTCGTGTGCAACAACGATGGCCAGACTCATGCTGATGGACCTTCTTGTCAAGAGCCGAGCCAATCTCCCCATCGGGAGGATCGTCAACGTGATTGACGACATCTCGGGCACTGGTATCGGATCCAGAGGTGTGCCAGTCAGCCAGGTGAACAGCTTTGTCCAGGGCGTCGTGGCGATGCTGAGGGACAAGCGGCTCCCGATCAACTGGGGCAAGACGAAGGTGCTGGCATCCTCAGTGGACACCCAGCGCGAACTGATGAAGCAGGAGGGGTGGCCGCCGGACAGGGACGCCTTTGCTCAAGGACACCGAGATCTCGGTGGAGACGCGACGGCTGGTGGCCACCGCATGGTGGCGACGCAGGTCAAGCGGGAGCTGGATGCACTCCGTCAGGCAGCGAGACTGACACGCATCTTCGGGCCTGGGCTGCGGCAAGCTCGGGTGATGCGAGCTGGGCCGACCGCCAAGGCGCCCTGGGGCTCGGCCATCTCTGGAGTTCCACCTGGGCGCATGAGGGCGCTGAGGGTGGCCGCGGCGAAGAGCGCGGGTCGCCTGCCGCCTGGAGCGGCCTTCAGCTTTGCACTGCAGTGTGCGCCCCGTGGCTGGCGGCAGGACCCGCTGGTGGTCGCAGTGGGAATGGCAGCGCAGGCATTCGTCAACGTGGTGTGGTCTGGGCAAGCCTCTGCTGCAGCCATCCAAGCGTGCATCCACGAAAGCCAGCAGGTGCTAAGCAAGCAGCGGCCTTGGAGCTCAGTCCGTCAGCCGATAGCGGCGCTCACGCTCACTCTGCAGAGGATTGGCTGGCAGCTCGCCATCGACGGCACCAAGCTGCTGGACGAGGACAAGAGAGAGTTCGAGGTGCTGCATTTCTCGCCCGGTTTCCTGGCGGAGTGGGCCAGAGAGGCCACGAGGAAAGCGGCCGCGCTGGAGGAGGCTCGTGATCGTCCTGGGTCGCTCTGGCCATGGAAGCTGCCGCCACAGTGGAGGCCAGTCAACGAGCTGCTCGGCAAGAAGGAGACGGAGACCTGGACTGGGCACCACAAAGGGTGCCTCCGCTGGCTCGTCTCGCTCTCGCACTGGCCCCAGGACCGCCTTGCGAGGCACTCCTCGGACATCGACCCGATCTGCAAGCTATGCCAGGCTGCACGAGGAACGATGTTCCACAGGCACCACGTTTGCCCAGCTTGGGAACCTTGGCGGCGCGACAGGCTGCCGCCCGACCTGAAGCGTGCAGCTTGGGTAGTCCACGAGATGGGTCCGCCGTTCGATGAGCTGTTCTGCCAGGGCCTGTTCGTGGATCCCTCCCAGCTGTTGCACCGCCCGTGCTGGCAGCCTCAGTGGGAGCGGCTCTCGCATGGTTGGCATGAAGCAGTTGTGGTCGAAGACGGTGCCATGGTTTTCTTCGACGGCTCCTGTATCCTCGGGGACTTTCCGCGCCTGCGCAGCGCTGGCTGGTCGGTCGTCGTTCTGTCCAAGGAAGGGGCGATCCTAGCAGAGGCGTGGGGAGCTGTTCCCCCTAGTCTATGCCCATCGCAGACGGCACGTGCTGGAGAAGACTACGCAGCGGTGGTGGCGCTCACGGAGGTCATTGGCAATTACCAGCTGCTGGTCGACTGCAAGGGCACAGTGGACTCGGCGCTCAACCTTGGCAGAGCTCAGGGCCCAACCTCGACCTACGCCCATCTTTGGACCAGAGTTGGGGACGCCGCGGAAGGTGTGGAAGTCAAGCGCATTCCTGCACATCGGTCAGAAGCAGCTGTGGCCAGAGGGGAGCTATCTGCCATCGAGCTCTTCGGCAACCGCCTAGCCGACAAGCGAGCGAAGGAAGGAGCCGCCCTCCACGCCCTTCCTGCCGACGATGTCCAGCTCCTGGAGGGCTGCTTAGCCAGGGCTCGCGACGCAGCCCGCTTCGCCGCAGAGATCGAGGTCTTCATCGCGGGTTCTGGGATGCGAGACTGCTGGCCGACGGAAGCCCTGGACAACGTCAACCTCCAGCCGTACCTCTACCCGTGGAACCTGTCGTGGGAGTACGAGGACTACGACTTGTTGGACGCCTCCACGGCGCAGCGTGGCAGAGGCTCGGCAGCTGCGTCAGCGGCAGCCTTCGCCGCGGCGGCAGCGACCAGCGCAGCGGCCACAGGCGCAGCGGCAGGCGCCGCGGGTGGCGCAGCTGGGCCTACTCGAAAGCGCCCAGCGGCTGCGCTGAGGGCCGCATCCGCCCCAGCCGCCCCCATCGCTGTGGGGCCAGGCGAGGAGGGCAGGCATCGTGCTGAGGCAGCGAGCGAGGTGTTTGCCAGAGAGGTTCGGCGCAGGGCGGAGGCCAGGTCGGCAGCAGAGTCCTCTCAGCACACCCAGCTAGAGGAGCAGCGCCCGTCACCTGCCCCCACGGCTGGACCAGAGCCATGGGTAGTGCACGGCCACAACATTATGCAGACCAACGTGGTGAGCAAGCCGAGCGAGGCCATCCTGGTGTGCACGCGCTGCTTCACGTACTGCCACCAGCCGCGGTATGCGCGCAGGGGCCTGGCCAAGTCGTGTGTCGGTGGCGATCACAGATCGAGCCAAGGGTCGCGTGCTCAGGCCAGGACTGACTTCGGCAGATTGCGATTGCCAGGCAAGGAGAAGCCGCCGATCGTGATGCTCAAGTCGCCGACGTTGGAGGAGATGCAGCGCTGGCGAAGGTCGCTCAAGGTGGATGACCTCGGCTGGCCCAACCCCCAGGTGGGCGAGCTCCTGGCGGCGGCGCGGGCTGGCGGCCCAGGAGGCTCGCCAAGGCCTGCGGCTGCACAGCCTGCGGCGGGGCGTGCTGCTGGCGCGGCTGGGCCTGCGGGCGGTGCGGCGGCGGCTTCGGCGAGCGCCTCGGCAGCCGTGGGCGCGGCGGCGGTGCAGCCCGCGGTGCGCGCGGGCTCGCAGGTGCTCTCAGTGCCCGACCTGGAGGGCGTCCTCCGCGCGCACGGCTTCGCGTCGGCGGACGACGCCCGCGCCCGAGGGCGAGAGGCAGCCCAGGTGCGCGGGGAGCGTGACCGCGCGCTGGAGCGCGGCGAGGCGGCCCCGCGGGCGGCGAGGAGGCGGGGCCGACGCTGGTGAGCGCCCCCTCGGCCGCCGTGGGGCCCTCGGCAGTCCCGCGCCGTTTGCGCGGGCCTGCGGCCCGCTGAGAATATGTGGCATGACCACGCGGGGGCTTCCGCCCGCTCGAAGAGTAAAAAAAAAATGCCCCCACCGTAAGCTCAACCAAACATGTCGCGTCGGTTTCGCTCTGCCTGCCAGCCTCGCCCTCTTCCTCCACCCAAGTTCTCTCCCATCTTCTGTCAACGAAGCACCTTTCAATAAAAAACACGAGGACGACCGATTGAGGTAAACTACGACGACGCCGACAACGAGGACGACGAGGAGGAGGATCACGAGGAATACTGAGAAAAAGAACAGGGAAACGCTCCACCGAAGCAGATCCCTATGGGTATGCGAGCCATGCCGTGGCAGATCCCCACAGGTATTGCCATCCGCGCTGTTCTTGCTTACCCCTCAGCGTTCCCAGACGGCGCCGGCGCGAAACGCGACGTAACCAGGGGCGGGGGCGGGGCAGGGAACGGCCGCGGTCGCGAAGCATAAAACGTTCTCGGGGGCGTTGGCGGCCGCCCGCCGCCCGCCCAGCGCGCCGCGCGCCACTCGTTCGCCGCTCGCCGCTTGCCGCCGCCACGGTTGTGGCCGCGTGCCGCCCGCGGTCATCCGCCGGGCGGGCGGCGGGAGGCGGTGGCAGCCGCCGCCAGAATCGTCGCCGCCGCCGCAGCCGCCGCGCGCCGCTCGTTCGCCCGCCGCTGGCCGCCGCGGTGGCCGTGGCCGTGCCCCGCCCGCTGCGTGTCACCGTCGTGGAACGGTCGTCGGCGGTTTTGGTTCTCGCTCCCTGCTCGCGGGCGGTGGCTCATATGCTGGGTTCCAGGGCCCGCTCGTGGGGGTCGTCGCACCTCCGCTGGTTCTAAGGTTGTGTGTCGACGCGGTCGGTCGCAGGCGATGTTTCTCCCCCGACACCCTGACTTTTCGTCGAAAAATGAAGCCGCTCAGAAAAGGAGGGAAACCCTGGGATACACCCCCAAGGGGCTATTCGTACGCAGCCCTATCGAGGATGAACGCCCCCCCCCATCGTATATCCCAGGGCTGGGCCAACAACATTTGGTCCAGTCGACACCTCTCAAAGCATGGGGTAGGGGTCGACATATCCCTTGTTTGTCGGGTGTCGGCACATGTGCTAGTTCCATGTGTGACAGCTTGATCGGGGAGATCCCTGCGTCCCACTAGACAGTCCCATCAGCGCATCCAGAGACGATGCCCAGCGAGCTGCCCTGAACTGTTAGAGGTTCCTGGAGGCGTCTGGGGGTCTTCGGCCCGGTCTTGGGACGCACGGGGAGGGGGTAGAGGGAGGGGTCAAGCCAAGCCGCAAGCCGTGTCGTTCACTCCCATCCGCCCTCCCAACACAGCAGCATCCGAGCTTGGGGCCCCGCTCCCACTGAGTTCATGAGTCCCGTCGGAAGCACAGATCCGACAATATGAGGGCACCTTCGCCGTTCTTGTCGAAAAGAATGCAACATGATCGCGGGGCTCCCTCCCCGAATGGGAACAAGGGGAAAAGATGGAAGAGGAAACGCTCTGAACCACCTCAGCCAAGAGGGATGGTGGGATCTTTGGCGTTCCCTCATTTTCTGTGCTTGCGTGGGGCGGAGGGGACGCGAGCGCGACCAGAGAGCAGCAGGGCGAGCCGCCGCTGTCGGGAGGAGCGCTGCCCGGGCAGCGTTCTCGGAGCTGATGCTGGGAGACGAGTGTCGCCAACCGCCTCTTGCGCGCCTGCGGCTGAGAGGGAGGGAGGGGGCAAGTGATGGGCAACGTTAGAGGGGGATCGGCTCGAGGTGTTCGGCTCGACGTTTGAGGTTTTCTGGCGTTCTTGCTGGCTCTCGGCGGTTTTCTAGCCTCGGTGTGATCTCCGGCAGCCGCGCCTCACCGAGGGCGTTCTGGGGGTGCCTGAATCGTCCCGAACGGCCGCCAGAGTGCAGAGTCATGACCCGATCAAGCGGCAACGTAAGGGAGGATATGATCAGGGGGTGACACATCGACCCCCAATCGCCCATGGATCGCCGGCAAGAGGCCCACAGCCGACCCCGTTGAGGAACGTGCGGGTTTCCCCATCGGGGGCGGATCGCCGATCCGTCAGCGACTATAAATAAATGTTCCCTCCCTGAGCTGGCCCCCATCCCTGACGTTACCCATCGAAGAGAGTGGCAGCAGTTAGAAGCCAGGCGAAGGCTGGCAAACCCGTGGCTGCTAAAACGGAGTCCTGGAAAATTGTTGATTTCTTCTGGGAAGCAGCCCGTTTATTATTTAGTGCGCTGAGTTTTATTCCGGGAATTTGTTTTATTCTTCCTCCGGGAAGACCGTTTTAGCAGGCACGGATTTGCCAGCCCTCGCCCAGCTTCCGAAGCAGGGGTTCGGGGAACAGGCCATGGCATAAACATAAACACTCGGCGGTCCGTGCGCCAGGAGCGGCGCCACAGGCGCCGCCAGGGGGTTCCAGCGCAGATCCGAGGAATCTTGGCGGACCTCTGAATTTTATGTTTATGTCACTGTCTGCGCTTCCCTATCAGAGGGAGCGGCAGGGATGAGCAGGGTTCGGGGCAAGGGTCGGGAGGTGCTGCAAGGCGGTCGTCGGTCTCTCTGGGTGTCTCCGTTTGCGGGGGGGGCCCTTCCACGGGCTGGGGCTCGGTGGGAACTGGCGCTGGCGCCCCAGTTGGCCTTCTCCTCGGGCCGGTCGAAACGGGCACGGAGCAAATGGCCATTGATCATGTGTCATGTGGGAGCTTTGAGACGGGGGTCAATGCAAGCGGGGGTCAGCCAGAGCGCTGGATCTTGCAGGGTCCTGCAAAGCCAGTGTTGCACTGACCTGGGCTAGTGCCCAAGAGCCTGCAGGAGCTTGCAGGATTTCACAAGGTTTGACTGACCCGAGGTTGCATCGGGGCGAGCCAGCAGAAGCCCCAACGGTGGTTCTGAAGACCTCCCGAGGTTGCCTCCCAACATTTGCTCCCCTCGCAGGCCTAGAGGTTGACACCAACACCAATATCGGCGGTTTGCTTCCACCGAGGGAAGAAGATCCCGATCTCGGTGATGGTGGTAATATTCTGGCTTCCAAGGTGACCGAAATATTACCACCAACACCGAAATCTAGGATCATCTTCCCCATGTGTTGGTGCCCATTTCCAGCCCTCCAGTCTCCTCCTCCCCGCTCCTCCTGCCTCAAGAGCCGACCACCGGGCGCGCTCTGCCCATTTTTGTCGATACGGGTCTGGCCGTTGCGGGGTGGGCTCCGCAGGAGGGCCCAAGACACAGGGCACTCTTGCGAAGACCTTCTCGATCCTCCTCGATCCCTGATTAAACATCTTCACATGTCTGATTGCTAGAAGGTGGGGGAGGCCCATCGCTTATTTCCCGAGCTGGGAGGGGAAGAGCTGATCTCCCGATCGAGGCGAGCTTCGTCTTGGCCGAAGCCATCGCAGCAGAGCGTTGCCGTGGCCTTTCTCACTGTCCCCCCCATTCGGTCGGTGGCCAGTGGGTGGGCACACGGCGGGGGCCTCGTTGGGAAATGGAAGGACAGGAAGGGCGAGGATCAGGATCGAGTAGGAAATTTCAGCATGCATGAACTTCTGGAGGTCAGCGCGAATATTTCGGGTCGGCGCTGGGTCGACCGTGGTGGCGCCTCCCTCCGCCGCCCCTGGAGTGCGCCGCGCGCCAGAAGACGGGTGTTCAGCGCCGATGCGAGAAGTCCGCGCGCACCTCAGGGCATCGATGTGTACGCACAGAAGTTTTCTCAGTCTACGACATCAGGAGGGGGGGGGGAGGAGGGATGGCGCCGGGGACGGAGGGAGGAGGAGGAGGAGGAGCAGGGACCCCCGATCGCCCCTCAAGTCGCAACGCCGACGCCAGGGGAGGGTGGGCTCAGGGGGGGATGTGTCGGCCCCTTTATCGCTCATTGATTGCCGGTAGGGGCCCGATCGCTCTCTCCGCCCGGGAACGTGTTGCCTCGCTTTTGGGGGTGGCATATCGCCGACCTGTCGGCGAGATATCGCCGATTCCAAGTCGGTGTTTCCCCCCAGAGCCGGTCCCCCCCCATCGTTTTCTGGCGTGGCGCAAGGATGGGGCGATGAGCGGTGGGGTGAAGCAAGGCGCTATTTTGGTGCCTTGGGAGCCCCCTGGGACCCCAAGCGGGCATGAAAGGTGTAGCTTCTTCGCCCCCCGTGTGTATCGCCCCCCAATGAAGCATCGCCCAACCTTGGCCCTCAGAGGAGGATGAGGAGGAGAAGGAGCAGGAGAAGGAGGATACCATCACAGGCTCTGGGGGTAAGGCTAGGGTTAGTCGACCCGACCTAACCGAAACCTTGGTTACATCCTCTCTCCACTGACGCTCGTTTCGGCCTGCATCTCCGCCCCTTGAGGAGCTGGGCGGCAGGGATGGGCTGGGAAAGACGGGAGCGTGCCAATGACCTGCTTTTGGGGTGCTGGCCGCCTGCCAGAAAGGACCACGTATTCTGGGAAAACCTGCCTTGGAAGCTTCCTTTGCCCTCACCCTCGAGTCCCTGGAGGTTGCTCTCCGAGTGGCGGCCGCACCGCTTGCACACGACAAGGGAATCGCTCTCCATCAGGGTAGCCACACATCATAAGGTAGTGTTTCAGGGGGTCACGAATCAAAGTCGACCAGGCAACATGATTACTTGGGCATGCTTCCAGCATGCAGGCCTTGCGGGTGCTGTCGGTTCTGGCGCGGGTGTGGCAAGCTTGGCGCAGCCAGTGTTCGTTCAGCCATGCCCGCTGATGGCGGTGACGGTTCACCCCCTACGGGTTACGGCACGCAAGAGCACGCCGAGGAAGACCCGCAGGGGGCTGGGGGGCCGTTCAGGCCTTGACCGCACCAGCAGCACCAACAGGAGGATTGAGGCACTTGGGTGGCCTCTCGAAGACCCTCTTGCCCGCCTTCGGGGCAATAGGAAACCACTGAGACAACGCCTCTGCCGCGTACTTCACACATCAACGCTCTGACTTATGAAACTCAAGCTCCAACTTGGACGGGGCAGGGATCAGGGAAGCTGCTTGCTTGGCAACTCTGCCCGCCCAACCGTTCCCCTCGGCAACATACCACTCCCTCGAGCACTCCTCCAGGGCATGGAAGTCCTGGTCGGCCTTCACTGTTTAGACCTCGAGGGAGCTAAAACTGCCCTGGGCCCTGGCCAAAACAGAACTATCTGCATACATGTCTTTCATACTGACCTTTGGGCCCTGGTGGACCGAGAGGATGCCTTTGAAGTCCGTCCACGCCGCGGTGGCCCTGGGACAGAAGGCAGCAGCTAGAAATCCCAAGTGCTCGGCAGCGGGCGACGCGGGAGGCAGGCTGGCCCCCTGCGGGGCCTGAGACGCTGGCAACAAGGTAAGGTCGCCACCCTCGTTGATTTTGACCACGGACCAGGCGGAGGCGTCGTAAACCGTGGGCCCAGGTTTTAAACCACGGCCGTCGTGAAACACTTCTCCTTCCATGGCAACCTACCTCCTTGGGCTGACCATCTCTTGGCCAGTAGACTGCCCCATCTAGAAGACCTAATCCTGGGGGCCTCAGAGCTACAGGTTCGGGCAACAGCTGGAAACCCAGGACTGACGGGAAACCTCTCTTCGGGTCCGTGCACGTCTCCTTCCTCCAACTTCTATTGACGCAGGTTCTGGGTACCTGGGCATTCGAAGAGCCCGTGGGGGAAGGGGGCCCTCGGGGCCTTGACACATCTCGCAAACCACCTCGGTGTGATAACCTAATGTGGCCATCTTCTCTGTTCTCCACATGCACTGGCATGCGTCGGACAGCAGCGTCTTTCGCATGTGGCCTGGCAGCGAGGTGTCCTGCAGCGCGCGATGCATGGCTGACGGGTCGAGCGGCTCGTCGGGTCCTAGTTTGCGGCGTGCCTGCAAGTCAAGTTGCCGCCGCCGCTGGGCCTGAAACAACTTCTTAACGAGGGTTGGGGAGGTCGTGATGAGGGGGGGGGTCCTGACCGTTGACATCCTGGAGTAGAAGCGAGTCGGGCATTGTCCACCCCAGACGGTTCAGACTGAGGAGCGCGGCCCCAAGAGCGCCTCGAACTTCTTGCCATTCCCTCGGGGGCGTGCGGGTAACCTCCAGGGCTTGGGCTCTTAGGTGGGGGATCGTGTAATCGATGGCCCCAGGGTAGTGACGGGCCTAGAATCGGGGTGCAGGGCTGGAACTAAACGGTGTTTTTGGTGATTACGTGGGCCTTTTTCGTTTCGACTTCGTTTTGCGGTAAAGGCGGATTCGAGACAAAAGCGAGGGAAACCGAAAACAAAACGAAAACGGAAAACACCGTTTAGGTTCAGCCCTGCGGGGTGCATCTGTTCCGAGGCGTTTCGGAGCGTTGTCAGCGCGTTTCCGGGACGTTCTGGCACGGCCGCAGCGCCCGACATGTCTTCTAAACCCGCCGATCCTCAGATTTCCGGTTTATCTCGGTCCGATTTTGTCTCGATTCTGCCGTCTTCTTCGGCGACGACGGTCGGCGGCGGCGGCGCCGCCCCCGCCCGCCGTGCGGCGCCCGTGCCACCGCGAGGTCCCCACCCGGTCGCGCGGCGCGGGCTGCATCGGCCCGCGGCCCGCGAGAGCGCGCGCGGGGCCCGAGGCCGCACCGCGCGTGCGCTCGGCCTCCCATCGGCACCGCTCGGGCGTGCGTCGGCGGCGAGCGAGGGGGGGAGTGATAAGGAGAAGTCGGCCACGCGCGGAGGGGGGCGGGGTGAAGGCTTCTTGGACGGAGGCGGCTTGTTTTAAGATGCGGGCTTGACATCTGTAGATCCTGTAGGTGTGAGGCCCGGGCCTTTCAGAAGCAGTCTCCTCAGAAGGAACCTTCCTCCCTCCCCCCACCCCCCTTGCGCGCGCCGCCAAAGAGGGCTCTCTCGGGGGAAGGCCCAGAAAGCCTCTCAGAAGGTCGGGGAACTTCGAGCCTTCTGAGGTGGCCCGCCCCTTCTCACTTGCTCCCCTGGCTCGCCGCCGAGGGCGCTTTTTCTGGTCGAGGAGCGTCGAGGAGGTGTTTAGTTATTTGTCCCCCCTGTTTCTCTCGGCGGGGAATGAACTCGCCCTTCAATTATTTTTCGTTGTAGATATGAGAGAGCGCGCCCACAGGGCCCGAGCAAAGGGGAGGGGGGGCTAGGCTTAAGCTACCCCCCCTCCCTTGAGCCGCCCTTGTTGGAAGCACACCCCCCCTCCCCCCTTTTTTTTTGCAAGGGGGGGAGGGCTTACAGCTACCCCCCCCTCCCCCCTTGAGCCCTCCCCGGAAGCTACCCCCCCCCCTCCCCCCCTTTCCAAAGGGGGGGGGGGTGCTTAAGCTACCCCCCCCTCCCTTGGCGCCGCCCTGCTGGAAGCTACCCCCCCCCTCCCCCCCTTTCGTGCAAAGGGGGGGGGGGCTTGGAAGCTACCCACCCCCCACCCCCCTTTGGCCGCCCCGGAAGCTACCCCCCCCTACCCCCCTTTCCGGGGGGGTGCTTAAGCTACCCCCCCCTCCCTTGGAGCCGCCCTGCTGGAAGCTCCCCCCCCCTCCCCCCCTTTGTGCCAAAGGGGGGGGGGGCTTGGAAGCCCCCCCCCCCTTCCCCCCTTTGGCCGCCCAGCCCCCGGAGCCTCCGCCCTCCCTTTCGCCGACGATCCAAAATGAACAATCCACGATCGAGGATGGACGATCGACGATCAACGATCGACGATCGAAAATCCCAATCGAATCGCTTGCAATCGATTGCACTCCATTCCACTGCAATCCCCCTCCCCACCTCCCTCCGCTCCCTCCCCTCCCTCCCCACCCTTCGTTCCATCTCCTCCCTCCCCTCCCTCTCCTCCCCTCCCTCCCTTCCGTCCTGTCCCTCCCCTGCAATCCAATCGATTGAATCGATTGCAATTCAACCGATTGCAATCCAATCGATTGCAATCCAATGGATTGCAATCGAATCGTTTGCAATCCAATGGATTGCAATCGATTGCAACGCAAGTGTATCATTCAACTCGTCCCGTGCCAACGCCCGGGAACGAAAAATTACCCTGGCGACGTACCCAACCCCTGCGCAAACGCGGGGCGCAAATAGTTTAGGACACTTTATAAGGGGGGCGATGACGGAGCGAGGGTTACATATGTCTGCAGACGGAATTCGGGAGACTCGCAGGACACTGGCTTCAGGACAAGGACTAGATAAAGCTGATTAGTTGCAATCCCTGAGCAACCCTAGCCACTTCGAAAGCGGGGATCTCAGATCGCAGCCCCCCAGGGATGGCGAGGTCTAATTTGGGTCCGCGCGTGGCGTCACTGTGCTGGGCCCCCCAGCAGGCCTCGAAAGTGGCGACAGTTTCACAGATCGCAGCCCCCCAGGGATGGCGAGGTCTAATTTGGGTCCGCCGTGGCGTCACTGTGCTGGGCCCCCCAGCAGGCCTCGAAAGTGGCGACAGTTTCACAGATCGCAGCCCCCCAGGGATGGCGAGGTCTAATTTGGGTCCGCCGCGTGGCGTCACTGTGCTGGGCCCCCCAGCAGGCCTCGAAAGTGGCGACAGTTTCACAGATCGCAGCCCCCCAGGGATGGCGAGGTCTAATTTGGTCCGCGCGTGGCGTCACTGTGCTGGGCCCCCCAGCAGGCCTCGAAAGTGGCGACAGTTTCACAGATCGCAGCCCCCCAGGGATGGCGAGGTCTAATTTGAATCCGCGTGGCGTCACTGTGCTGGGCCCCCCAGCAGGCCTCGAAAGTGGCGACAGTTTCACAGATCGCAGCCCCCCAGGGATGGCGAGGTCTAATTTGGGTCCGCCCGTGGCGTCACTGTGCTGGGCCCCCCCAGCAGGCCTCGAAAGTGGCGACAGTTTCACAGATCGCAGCCCCCCAGGGGTGGCGAGGTCTAATTTGGGTCCGCCCGTGGCGTCACTGTGCTGGGCCCCCCAGCAGAGCCTCGAAAGTGGCGACAGTTTCACAGATCGCAGCCCCCCGCAGGCAAGACAGGAGGAGGCAAGAGGGAGACGGGACGGGAAGGAGGAAGTGGAGACCACACTGCTCTATTCAAAACGAATACCCAACCAAGGAGGGTTGGGAAAAATACGATCCCCCCCCGAAAGTTGCACGAAGTGTAATTTGGAGAACGCCAGCCCGTCGGGTTGGCAGTGTTCGTGTAAGACGGCGGCCAGCTGGGGGAGGAGGAGGCGGAGGATGGGGGAGGCCGGAGGGGGGGGAGGAGGAGGAGGAGGAGGAGGAGGAGGAGGAGGAAAAATACTATCCCCCCCGAAAGTTGCACGAAGTGTAATTCGGAAAACGCCAGCCCGTCGGGTTTGGCAGTGTTCGTGTAAGACGGCGGCCAGCTGGGGGAGGAGGAGGCGGAGGATGGGGGAGGCGGAGGAGGAGGAGGAGGAGGAGGAGGAGGAGGAGGAGGAGGAGGAGGAGGAGGAGGAGGGAAGGAGGAAGAGGAGGAGAGGAGGCGGAAGAATGAGGAGGGAGGAGAGGGAGGAGGAGGAGGAGGAGGAGGAGGAGGAGGAGGAGGAGGGGAGGAGGAGGAGGAGGAGGAGGATGAGAGGAGGGGGGGGGGGAGGAGGAGGAGGAGGAGGAGGAGGAGGAGGAGGAAGGAGGAGGAGGAGGAGGAGGAGGAGGAGGAGGAGGAGGAGGGAGGAGGAGGGGAGGAGGAGGAGGGGGGGAGGAGGAGGGAGGAGGGGAGGAGGGGGGAGGAGGAAGGAGGAGGAGGAGGAGGAGGAGGATGGGAGCCCCCCCCCCTTTTGCACCAAGGGAGGGAGGGGGGGGGGGCTTCCAACCCCCCCCCCCCCCTTTAAGGGGGGGGGGGGGGGGGCTCACCCCAGCTCCATGAAAGGAGGGGGGGGGGGGGTAGCTTGGAAGCCCCCCCCCCCCTTTCCGGCCACGAAAGAGGGAGGGGGGGGGGAGGCTTCCGAAGCCCCCCCCCCCCTTTCAAAGGGGGGGGGTGGCTCACCCCGGCTCAATTAGAGTGAGGGAGGGGGGGGGGGGTAGCTTGGAACCCCCCCCCCCTTTCCGGACCACGAAAAGGAGGGAGAGGGGGGGGGGCTTCCGAAGCCCCCCCCCCTTTAGCAAGGAAGGGGGGAGGGGGGTAGCTTCAAGCTGGGGCCCACCTTCTAGTCTATCGGGCCCCGCGAGCGCGCTCATCAAATATGTCCTTACTGTCGCGCCCCGAGGCCGGTCGAAAGGGCGGGCTGGGCGTTTCCGTTAAGATTGCCTCACCATCCTGAAGCTTAAACTATTGCATCCGTTTCACAAATGGAGGGCGGGTCGTTTCCAACATGTGGCTTTCGCCGTAGCGCCGCACGCATTCGGTTTACAATTGCAAGAGCTTCACGGATTGAGGACGGTCGGCTTTCAAAATGTGGCTCTCGCTTTAGCGCCGCGCGTATGCGTTCTAAACAAGTGCAAGAGCTTCACGGATTGAGGGTGGTTGGTTTTCAACATGAGGCTCTCACCTTAGCGCCGCGTACATTCGTTTTCAACACGTTTCAAGAGTTTCACTGATTGAGGACGGCTCTTTTTCGAAAGGTCGTTTTCGCTTTAGAGCCGCGCACATTCGTTTTCAACATTTGCAAGTTTTTCCCGGAGTCCCACGGTCAGCGTACCAGAAATTTTGTTCTGGAAGGATGCAGGATGGTGAGGGTGCAACACTTACGCTGATTCGATGTGTTGAAGTCCCAGGAATGGTGTTCTGGCGCGCTTCAGGATTGTCAAGACGCAACAGTCAGGTTGATCCGTGGCGTTGGATTCCCGAACAATGTGTTTTGACATGCTTCAGGGTCTTCAAGCGGTTGTCTCCCAACGGGGCAGTTCCATCAATGGAAATGAACCCTTGCAGGGGCCTATGAAGAGGGCTGCTGCTGCTGCGAACGGTGGCATGACGATCAACGTGTGCTCACCATTGGTTGGCCAACTCAAATGCCATTTATAAAGAAGAGAACTGGACAGAGAAGACACCAAGGACACGACAGGGAGAGCAGCGAAGCCAAGCAAGACCGCCAGGCCTGCTCCCCATGGTCGATCCGTGCAGAATCCCCGAAGAGTTGCCAATGGCGCGCTCTTCTGCCCACGCGTCCTTACATGGCGATGTTTGGCTCTGTATGGTTGTTGGCCATATTGGACACAGTGTTATGTGGTTGCTTCTGCTGAGGTTTAGGTTAGCGGTGAGCATGTGATGTACACTTTGGCACGCCAAGCACACCTCCGGCAGGTTACGGGGGCGGCGGATTGAAGACGCTTGCGGCGAACCGCAGCCCCCGCCCGCCAGTTGAAAGCGTTTTTGTGGCTACGCTGTTGGGACCCTTGTGGCATTTCAGGGCCGTCTTGTCTGTGAGTGGAACCGTCTTGGGGGCGTCTTCGGTCGTCTTGGGGCCCTCTTGGGGGTCGCCTGGGGACGTATTAGGGCTATCTTGGAGGCCTCTACGGCCGTCTTCGGCTGTCGGAGAGCAGGAAAGGCGAGAGCGCGACAATTATTAAAAACCTGAGGAGACAATGGTGGTGGCTTTCTGGGGTCTACTTGGAGCCCTCTTGGGGCGTCTTAGGGGCCTCATGAGCCGCCTTGTGGGCATGTTTGCTCGTATTGGAATCGTCTTGGGCAGCCTTGGTGCCCTCTTGGAGCAATCTTGGCCGTTTCGGACCGTCTTGGAAGCCATTTTGTGTCAACTTGGACGTCTTGGAGGCCCTCTTGGAGCCATCTAGGGCGGAACAGCGCTTGCTGCCCACCTGTCTCTGCCTTTCCCGATGACCAGCTGTATGGGGACCCCATTGGGAAATCGTTGGAAGGGCCAGGAAGTGTGCCCGAAAATGTGGCACGTCTGGAGCGCCTTTGAAAGCAAAATGGGGGGCGGCGGTTCTCGTGGCTTTCGGCCGACCCATCTAAGACTGAGAAATGACCCCTCCCAGGAATGTAGGTATTTGGGCTGAAGTTTATTATTGTGCAAGTTGGGTTTCCGTGCATCCATTGTGCCTTCAAGGCGAGGTTCGTTCATTTGTCTTTTGCCTCGCACGTTACATAACAAAGTGCAGCGCGTAAAACGATATCCAACGCCACATTCTCTCCAGTCTTTCTGAAGCCATCGGAGTTTCTGGGCGCTCCAGGTGAAGCAGTCGACGTCACACATCAAGCGGCCGCACCGCCTTCGCAATTCTTCACGCTTCGCGAATCCCCACCAGTCCGTAGCCCCCGGCTCAAGGCAAGGGACCATCAGAGCGGAGGCCTTTTTTTGTGCTCGCCCGCCCGACCGCGAGGCCGATGCCAAAGATTCTCGCGTGGGCGGCCGCCTGGCTCTGCCTGCGAGCCTCGGTGGCCGAGCTCCCCGAGGTGGCCGAGCACTTCCGGCTCGTGGACCCGGACGGGCGAGACGTCCTCTCGGAGGCGGCGGCACACCCCGCGTGGGGTGGGAAGTACCAGCCCTCTGCCAACGTGCTGGACCTGAGCTTCCGCTCTCACGGCCAGAACTTCACCTACAGGCTCTACCGCCAGAACATTTCGTCTTCCGGCGGCGGCGTCACTGTGCGCGGCGGGGGCGGCAGCGTGAGGCGCAAGGCTCTCGGCCAGCGCTTTGTCTTCAGGAGTCCCAGGCACGATGCTGTTCTGACGCCCGTCGGGCGCAGCTTCCACGGCACGGCGCGATCTGGGGCCAGGATGTTCGACATCGAGCACCAGGTAGGGAGTGCCACTCTCAATGTCGCGCGCGTCACCCCGCCGCCGGGGGAGCTGGTGGGCCTATACCCGAACGGCTCGGCGGCGGGCTTGGCCGGGGGCCGTCAGCTGAAGTTTGCTCCCGATCAGATCGACAGGTGGGAGGGATGCTACAATGACGATCACGTCATGCGCCAGTTTGAGTTCGGGGCCATCGTCACCTCGAACGTCTGGCGGAAGTACGGCTTCCAGGATGACGAGGATGCAGAGGAATGGGTCAACGCCATCGTCGCGAAGGCGAACATGGTGTATGAGCCGCAGCTGAACGTCCATCTCAAGCTCGGTAGCCTGGAGATCCAGAGAAGCCACGACGCGACGGCAGAGGCCTGGGACCAGAGCGACCAGTGCACGATGACGATCAATGAGCAGCTCGATGCGCTCTCGAGCTGGACGCCACCAGCGGGCACCGCCATGGGCACGTGGCACCTCTTCGATGATTGCTTCGTGTCTGGCACGATCGGCCTTGCGTACATGGGGGTGCTATGCCTCGGACAGTATGGAGACGGCAAGCACTACAACACCGCCGTCAATTGGGTAAGCGGAAGCACCTGGCACACCTTTGCGCACGAGATGGGGCACAATTTCAACGCCGACCACTCCTTCGAGCTCGGCCAAGGCAGCACGGGTGGCATCATGGACTACGGCGACGGGACGCTCGACGGGATATACCAGTTCAACGAGCAGTACCGCAAGATCGAGGTGTGCAACCACATACAGGCCAAAGTCGGCACGTGCACGGCCTTCTCTGTTTTCAGCCCTGAGTGCGGCAACGGCATCGTCGAGCCGGGCGAGGAGTGCGAGTGCAGCGACGGGCTGGCAGCGTGCGACGGTTGCTGCAGCTGCCAGCTGCGGCTGGAGGGGCGTCAGTGCGCCCCGGGCGCCTACGGGCACGGCGGCTGCTGCACCTCGGAGGGGTACTTCGCGGACGTGGGAACGCGCTGCACAATGACTGGCTCAGATGGCTTCTGCGTCGAGGGGGAGTGCGTCTTAGAGAGCGTCTGCACGGTGTACCCCAGCCACTTCGGCGAGTTCTGCGGGATCGAGGGGCAGGGCTGCCAGGTCATGTGCACGATGGCCAGCAACGGTGTCTGCAGCAGCCTCAGCGGTTGGAAGGACTCGAACGGCAACAAGATCAACAACCTTCCCGACAGCACCCCGTGCACGACGGAGAGCAGTCGGGCGGGCACGTGTTACGACGGCACTCGAAGAAAAAGACAAATCATGAGAATAAGAAACATATTACGAACAATAAGAAACTAACACATCATGCATCGTTCGGAAATGCTTCCAAACAGACGAACAAAACCACATGGGCCAGGTCACTATAACCCAACTCATACACTGGAACATGGCTGGACAGACAACGCAGCCGGCCGCGCGCCTGCGAATAGGCCATAGCTTTAAACCGCGAGGCGCAAATTTTAGTTCATCACTTTTCCAGACGTAACTTTTTCATTTGACGCCTCTGCCAGGTCTCCCCGTGTGACGGATCTCTTGGATCTGCACTGGGCCCCATGGCGCCTCCGGCGCCGCCCCCCAGCGCGCTCCGCGCGACAGGGAGGGGGGCCCAGCGCCGATCCAAGAACTCTGCGCGGACCTCCGGAAGCTTGTCTGTATTTGTTTGCTCTTCCAGGCACGTGCGTGGATAACGACGTTGTCACCATCGCACTCCCAGAAGGGACCGACGTCATCAAAGAGGAGAACGTACCGTACTCCACCTCCGTGTCCGTTTCTGGGTGTGTCGGCTATGCCAACCGTGGCTGGATAGGACATGCTGACGTGGCGTTCTGGAAGGAGGGGAAATCACTGGACAATTGCAACATGCAGTGTTTGAACGCGGAGTCGTGTCACAGTTTCACCTTCAACGCCGTTACGGGTTTCTGCGAGCTGTGGACCATGCACCATTTCGTGGACGATTTGGCCGTTGTGCCAGGCTACGACACCTTCATCTGCCACGCCCGGGCCGCAGGCGCCGACTTCCTCGACGCCGACGTCTACCACGGCGCCGACCTGCTTGAGCCGGGCGTGGCGGCACGCGAGCGCAGCGTGGACAGCGGGCTCACCCTCACGCTCTGCTACAAGGCATGCATTACGGACCCTGGGTGCCACGTGTTCGTCTTCGCCGAGGTCACCGGCAGCTGCCAGCTCTATCCGTCGGAGGTGTCGTACAGCTTGTGGGACATGAAGCAGGGGTACAGCACCTACATCCTGCCCTGCCACGGCCGCGGGAAGGTCTGCCCCTGCAGCCCGAGCGGGACCTCGAAGATCCGCATGCCCTGCCAGTGCGACGCGGCCAGCAGCCCCCACCACAACGAGTGCGCCGTCGGCCAGTACTGCTACGATGGCGCGTGCCACGACCGCAAGCAGCGGCGGCTGTCGGCCGACGTCTGCTCGGCGACGCCCGCGGTCACCACCACGAGCGTCGTCGGAACCCGTACGGACACCACGACGCCGTACATGTACGTGGTGGACGTGCTGGAGATAACCGTCGACTGCAGCACCAGCACGAAGGCGCAGATGGAGTCGGCTCTCGCCGCGTGGGCCGCTGACAAGCACAGCGTAGGGGTGAACAAGGTGATTCCTTCAGCCGTGATGTCTCCTTATTCATCTGGTACTACATCATCTTGGGACCTGTCGTACCAGCTCCGCCTGGATGATAGTTCGGACTTGGCAGGTGCACAACTCTGGTCAGATGTGCACCTTCCCATCGCTGCGAACCTGGTCAACAACCTTGCTTCAACCAGATCTGATCTGGCTCTGAGTTTCAGGGACAACGATGTGTGGCTTTCGAGAGTCTGGAGCGTCACGCTGACGAATCCGATCGACGAAGAAGGGGCCTGCTTCAGCACCAACTCGAATAACAGGGATGAGTTCGGGGACAGCTGTGAGGTGTACCTTTCCAATCCAGCATGGTGCGGCAAGTATGATGACAGCGATTTCACCTCTGCGATTATGTGCTGCGGGTGCGGTGGTGGCGTCGACCACGAGCCGCAGACGCCAGCTCCTACCCCAGCTCCAGCTCCCACTCCTGTTCCCGACTGCGTCGACACGGACTTTGGTGAGGTCGACGCGTATGGCGATGGCTGCGAATCTTATTCGGTCTCTCCGCAGTACTACTGCGGTGCGTTCGACGTCGGCCGTTTCGACTCCATGACCATGTGCTGCGCCTGCCACGCGTATCGTCCGCCGACTCTGCCGCCCACTCCGGCACCTCCCCCTCCGTCGCCGTGGTGGGACACCGGGGTTCTCGACGGGGCGGTGTCGTGCCAGCTCTCACTGCTGCCAGTCCTCGCCGCGGCCGCGGCCTGCGCGCTGCACGGCCAGGTCTGAGGGTGGCCTGGCAGCGTCTGCAGCTCGCAAGGGTGTGCACCTCTTCTGAGCGCTCTCTCTCTTTCTCTCTCTCTCTCTATCTCCTCCCTCTTCTCCCAGCTGCCAGAAGACGAGTAAGTGCTGTGGTGCTAATGTGCGCGCTTGCTTCGCACGAGGAGTCCTGAGGGGTCATCCCTTGGACTTGACTAGGAGCGTCTCGCACTCATCTTCGGACGGGCTGATCGCCTTGCAAGACTGAGCTTGCCTTGAAGATATGTAGGACTTGCACGCGAGATTAATGTTTACTGCAGACGCTTAACGGTCCCCGCTAACTTTTTGTGTTCACCCTGTTGCCGTAGGCGGCTGGCGTCCTGTGGCACCTGTCAAAGAGTAAGACAACCTAGTGATGTCAGTTTTGATGTGGGTGCTTAGGGGTTCTTGCGCTCCGTGGTAACAAGCCCAGCCCTGACACAGCAGAGCAGAGCTGGCAACGGTTTCAACTGCGCGATGGTAATGTCCACTCCCGCTGCACTGCTTTTCCCTGGCAGACAATTCGGAGTGCCACTACGCCGTCTCTGGTTCCCATGGCTTCCGTGCGTGCAAGCCGTTTTCCGTCGCAGGGATCGAGGGATCCTTTTCAAATTTTGTTCACGGCCGGCGCACGGGTGTCGACCCTTATTCTTAGCGCGCATGATTTTTGTGGCATCTTGTTTGCCAAGGAAAGCCTCCCACATCAAACAAAAAAACGACCGGCGGTCCTGTCGCCTATTCCTTGCGGTGCGTTCACGAGATGGTGGTCTGCGTTTTCTGTTCGCTCGCGGTGTCGTTCAACCAGAATTCCCCGCCATTTTGGCGATGCACCCCGCCTGGCGGTGCCCTAGTCGGCGGTGGCCTGTCCTGAGCGGCAGCGAGGCTCGCCTCCTGTTAGTTCCTCCTGCGCTGTCCTCTTGTCGCCTGTTTCCCTCCCCCTGGTGCGCAATTCGCTCGTAGCCCATTGCTGCGATCTTGACGGCGTCCGGCTCCTCCGGCGCGCTCGCGATCAAAAAAGTATCCCCACCAGCCCGTTCAAAAACGTTGCCCATGAAAGTTGACGGGAAAAGGGACGAAGAGACACATATAGCGAAACAAAGCGCAGCCAGGATGATGAAGATCTCTGGGAGCAAGGGGGTGGCTCTGTAAGGCCACTTCGGGCCATCCCTGTGACCCGCGGAGGGGCGAGGGAGGAGGAGGAGGAGGAGGAGGAGGAGGAAGAGGAGGAGGAGGAGGGGGAATAGGAGGAGGAGGAGGAGAAGGAGGAGGAGGAGGAGGAGAAGGCAGACCGCCTTTTGGGCCCTCGTCTGATGCTCTTGAGGCGCACTTAGGCGCGCTTGGGGCCGTCTTGAGGCCCTCTGAGGGTTTGCTTGGAGCCCTGTCTCTTGATGCCATCTTGGAAGCAGTATCGATCTTGAGGCCCCTCTTGGGCTTTCCTTGGGCCGTATTGATGCCTCGAAAGCGCATCGGAAGCGCAACGGCAAAAAGGCAAACATGATTGAACTTCCAACAGGTTCTGACGCATTTAGACGCATGGTGGCCCCGTGGAGGCCATTTTGGAGCATGTGAGGCCCTCCTGGGACCATCTTGGGCCACCTTGGACGCTCTAATCCATCGCGAAACCCGCCACACAAATCTCAGGGCGGGGATGGGGAGGGTACCCCACCCCGAGGGGAAGAAGGTTTTTCGGAGAGGAAAGGAAGACCTCGCTAGACCAACTTTGCCAAAACAGCTGGTGGGATTCTCCTTTCGCGTGTGGGGTATATTCGTAGGTGGTGCACAGCATGTGTTTTTTGTTCGCTGCATATGTGTACCTAACCCTCGTGGCGCCACAATGGCTATGTTGCGTTGGACGGCATTTGGGGAGCGGCGTTCCGGTTGGGCCCGCAGATTCCGAAACAAATAGCACGGGAGGGTGAGCGAGGGAGTGAAGGTGGAGGGATGGTAGGGGAGGGCGGGAGGAGGGCGCGGGGGGTAGTCGGGTCTTCCCCAGGGCTAATTCCAAGGTCTTCGCGGGCCATCTTGGGGCACTGGAAAGTAGACTACACGTGCTCGATTTCTTGCCACCCCTGGGCCCCCGTTCTCAGTTTTGCGGGAGCTGCGGCCGACGGCAGAAAAATACCAAACCGCGCGGCGCCCCAGCGTGAACATAGAAATCGGGGGGCGCGGGGAGACGGATCACTCGCTAGAGTCGCATGTTTTTCGAGAGACATATTGGTCCGTCTTGGACGTCCTCTAAAGTCCGAATGGCGAGAATCCCAATGTTAAGAACAAGCCATCTGTTTTTCCAGTATTACCTGGTGGGGTCTCTTGAGCGGGCTCCAGGGCACTGAAGACGACCCGAGAGTCCCCGAGGAGGGCAACACGGAGGGCCCCTGGCGGTGCGGAGGCCTCGGGGCAGGTCACGCTACACGCTCTGGAAGCGCCGAGGGCACCATGAGCGGGGATCTGTGCCATTTTCATTAATCCTTCGATCGTCTGGGTGTTGCAGTACGACCCAGAGGAGGACCATGTGCCGATACCACTACTCTTCCCTCGCGTTCCCCTTTTTGGGCCTCACCCTCGTCGCCACGGCTGGATTCGCTTCGAAATTCTAGTCAGAAGCGCATCCGAGGAGAGGTTTCGGGGATCAATTAGCGGTATCGATACTTTCTGGTTTCCCGGATCGTCGAGGCCCTGAAGTCATTCCACTGCGTGCCAACCCGAGGCACGGTGGCGGATCAGTCACCGTCGTTGCCTCTTCGGGGACCTTGTCACGCGGGTTCGATGCGGATTCAGCGCGGATTTGGCGGTGGGTCCGGCGGTGGGTTCGGCGTGCATTCGACGTGGATTCGACGTGGACTCGGCGAGTCCAGCATGGATTCCCAGCGGACTTGACGCGGAGAAGGGCGCGGCGCGACAGACAAGGTCCCCCGAACATGCAAGTTGAGATCATGCCGTGGCCTCCCATGCCCCTGTGCTTCACCACCCACCAAACCACCCCAGCCCAACCAGAAGGCCCCAGTTCGCCCTCCATTCCCAGTGGGGGGGGTGTCGGAGAGCACTGAACAATACAATCGGAGTCCGCACCCCCACCCGATCCGACATGTGTGGGTCTTCGGGCTGGGGTGGTCTGGTGGTCAGTCGGACGGGGCGAGGACGAGGATGAATCTGTTCCAGGCCTCCTCTTCCTTCTCCTCTTCCTTCTCTTCCTCCTCCTCCTTCTCCTCCTCCTCCTCCTCCTCCGCCTCCGCCTCCTCCTCCTCCTCGTCCTCCTAGGCGCGTGCTGCGCATCCGTGAAGGAGAGGCCGTCCCGTGGGCGCCGTGGCTCAGGGAGGCCCCGGAGAGGCAGCGCGGCGGCGCGCTGGCCGCCGGGCGGCCCTCATGGAGCCGGGCGGGCGCGTGCGGAGGATGTGAGCTTCGGTGTCGTTTCACCGATCCTCCATCCCCATCCCCATCCCCTTCGAGACCCCCACCAAATTACCCCCCCCAGTTGGGGAGACACCCCTCGAAGCCCGAAGGGAGCGGCCTATACCCCCAGCTGGGGGGGTAAATCGGCCAGCGGGGCCCAGGCCACGCCGCTGGGGATGGGGATCGGTTAAACGATACTCATGATCGCTCGGTACGATCGGACTGGGTACATCAGGGGCACAATCACAATTCGGCGGCGA